>CM053030.1:222195501-222261550 GCA_028564925.1 Lithobates sylvaticus | reverse complement strand
AAGAATCAGAGAAGTCATATGAGGTTTGAATGAAGGTGTAATTGATTACATAAATAACCTATTAGCCCTTAGTTACATCATCCTGCAGCACTAGCCATTACAAAAATATATCCTTGAGTTAGCAATGTTCCTTCATTTTAGCAAAGTGGAATTAAATCCAGCAAATAGCACAATTAAGAATGCCCTCATAAGCCATTTCCAATAGAAAATGGTGAACTTAAATTACTTTAGTATTCTCATCTTAAAAACCTATGCATTTCGTTTTTATTCTGCTCACAATTAACAGACCAGTATTAAGCATACTAAAATAACGTTTTATGACACTGTTTCAGCTGTCATTTTTAGAGAAAAAGTAGAGAAAGCTTGCAAGCTGAGCCAAACCCATATCTACTGTACCCTGTCATGAATGGTGGAATTTTGTAAAAAGTTTTACACCAAAGTAATATCAAACACCCCATTCTGGCCACACTATATTATTGTTGTATAACAAGTTTCTCTAAGCTAATTTTTTGGTACTCCAGAAAGTTAGACTGTACCACCAAATTACAGTCATGATACAGATTTTTATTGTTGTCTGTGTCCCTCCTGGATAGATTCACTCTATTTTATTGTCCTGGTGACTACATTGATTTTAGAGTTGTTACCAGAACAAGAGGCGAGAGTAGGTCTTCTGGTGGTCAGCTGTTTGACCACCATCTGATGTCTCTAATTAGTTTAGTACAAAATTTGTTAACCTTAATTTATTTAAATCCATCTGCAGTATGCAAATGGTTTTATTCACAAAAAATAGTTGCTGAAATAAATGACATTTGAAAAGAGCATGATTCCCAGTTACCATTTAGGAATTTTGCTGATTTCTCACAAAATGTTACAAAAAGATAATCTGTTTCATGGAAGTTATTCTGCTGCAAAGCTGAAATGTTCATTCCATTGCTAAATCCAGAAGCTTTTAGCTTAAAACAGCAAGCAATATGGCTCTGAAACAGAACAGCACTCTAGAGGCAAGAGCGTTTGTTAATACATTAATATATAATGTTCCTTGCAACCTAAAATATTCTCTCCCATTGTTTCCCCATGCAGTTTAACAGTTCCAAAAAAAAAGATTTGCATTTATTACTGTACTTTTTTTCTTCTGGAAAATAAGTGTGTGCTGCTCATTTATTGTAATGCCCATAGTCAAGGAAATTACTACATAATGATTAGTTATTTATTTTTGTGTATGTCATAAAGGTAATGTTTTAAAAATATGGACAGTTATTGTTATTTAAGAACTCATATTTTTACTTGATCTAAGGTCTATTTTTTTGTTGTTGCTGTTCATTATTTGACATGAATATTTTCTTGTCGCTATTAGAGGTGAGTGAATTTTTGCACTGGGTTTGCCATCCTAGCAGATATAACTCGGATATTCTCGGATCTGCAGACTAATTTGGTGGACCCATTCCACTGGGGTCTTTTGTAACTTTACAAACTTTCATGTACCGATTAAATGCATAGCCTCCCTCCACTAAATGTTTAGAGCAAGATATCTGTATAAGCAAGATATGCCTACTATGCCAGGGCCACCAAGGTTGATATTCAGATGGAAACATACTGTGTTGCTTTCAAACACTTATGCCACGTACACTCGATCGGAAATTCCGCCAGCAAAAGTCCGATTAGAGCTTTTGGTCGGAAAATGCGACTGTATGTATTGGACTTTTGCTGGCGGAATTTCAGCCAGCAAAAGATTGAGAGCAGGTTCTCAATTTTTCAGTCGGAAAAAGTTGCAATCAGAAATTCCGATCGTCTGTACCAATTCTGACGCACAAAATTCCTACGCATGCTCGGAAACAATTTGACGCATACTCAGAAGCATTGAACTTAATTTTCTCGGCTCATCGTACTTTTGTACGTCACCTCATTCTTGACGGTCGAACGTTCAGCAAACTTTTGTGTGACCGCGTGTATGCAACCCAAGCTTGAATGGAATTCCGTTGGAAAAACCATCCAAGATTTTTCAGACGGAAAATCCGCTCATGTGTACGCAGCATAACACATTTTTTTGTGTGAAATAAAAGGTTTCAGACCACCACCTCACCTACCAGTGGCAGTTGGCCCTTATTTGTTGCTTCCCTTGTAAAGCATGCATTTTTTTGAGGGGGGGGGGGGTTAGACAAGTGCACTAGTGTACTTACAGATTGCCAACTTTGATTTGTACACTTAAAACCAAGCTGCTAGCATATTAGGGTGACAGTTTTCCTACTCTTCTCTTCTCTACTACTCTTGAAAAAATCAATGTATCAATGCAGAATTATTAAACACTTTATTTCAGCCTCCCTGTACCAAGCCCCAGTGGGCCTTTCGTGTAGTGTTGTTGGCGTGGATGGAGAGATAGTGTCAGGAACCATGAAACAGACAGAGACAGAAAATGAAGTAAAAATCACACCTTTTCGTAAAATGGTAAAAATGGTACAACTGGTAAACATAGTCAAAACATAGCCAGGGTTTGGTAGCCAAATCTGGTAGTCAGAACAAGCCAAGAAATCGGGAGCCAGAGATCAGCATAGTCAGAGGCAGCAGACAGGATCAGGAACCAGAAGGGACGTCAACCAGGCAAGTCTTCAACAGGAACACAGCAGAGAGTCTCTAGATATGTTTGACCAAGGCAAAGGCAATTGATGAAATGAACCAGACAGGCTGGCTGTGGACTTGACCGACGAGCAGGAGATGATCAACAGGTGAGCCACTGTGGAACAATGAGTTCTGGCAATTAACCGACAGCTGAGCAACCTGAGCACAGAGAAGGGAGGTCTGAGAGCCCAGCCATGACATATAGCTTGAGGTAGATTAAGCAGGCAGGTTATTTAGTTAGTGGCAGTGTATTTGATATATATATATATATATATATATATATATATATATATATATATAAATATATGTATATAGTCAGTCTAATATATATATATATATATACTCTGCATTTAGCATAGACTATATTCAGTGTATACTCTATATTCAGTCAGTGTAGGCAGTGTATTTGATATATGCAGTCTAGTATATATTATTTTATTTTTTTTAATACTCTGCATTCAGTGTAGCGTATATATACAGTGCATTTGGCGGTGTACAGTATATAATACACTTTAGGCAGTGTATCAATATATATATATATATATATATATATATATATATATATATATACACAGTCTAGTATATATATACTCTGCAATCAGTGTAGCGTATATATTTATATATTTAGAGTCTTCCTGCTGGGCCAGGCCCACTTTTTTGAACACCCTGCCGAAGCCTCAGACTGGTTAGACATGAATGCTAATGAGCTCCGCCAAGCTCAAAGACCTGTGGAAGAGGAAGATTGATATACCTGACGGTCATCGACTGGACTGTGGTACCTCCTCCCCGCTTGGAGGACCTGCCGGAAACACATTTTTCTTTTTATTGCACTAAATGCGAGTTCGGAGCTGTGTTTATCTCTGGGAAATATTTTTTTTTACAGAGGATTGACGGTGACGCTACGGATGCAGAAAACAGCCTTCACGCGGCTGCTGGGACCTGTTATCCCTGGAGAGTTCAATGTTCAAGTTGACACAGCAGTGTCCACGATTGCTAACTCATTGCACTACCCAAAGGTGGGAACACGTAAGGATGTCTACCGCACCGTTGTGCGTGTTGAAAAGTTATCTGTTGCAAGTTGGTTCCAGAGCAGACATTTTGCGATACCAGAAATGTGGAGTCCCCTTTTTTTTTATGTCCGGCGGAATAGTCCCCGTGGCGACACAGAGGTGCCGTCTCAGTCCCTATCCTCAGGCTGTTTGGGGGTGGGCTGGGTAGCCATGGGATTACCCCTATCATTTTCACGCTAGAACCCCCATGATGACGACAGTGACAGAATTGTCTTGGAACGTCCGAGGACTGCAAGACCCCCTGAAGCATACTATGGTCTCCTCTCTCATGAGGAAATGCCTGCCCGCCATCTGTGCTCTGCAGGAGACTCACCTAACAGCTGAATCAATGTTGTGCCTGAACTATAGATGGGTGGGCTGGGCATACCACTCCATTCACACCTCATATTCAAGAGGTGTGAGTGTGTTGGTACATAGTTCCATAGATTACGAGGAAATTGCCTCCCAGACAGATCCAGAGAGTCGTTATGTTCCCCCCCCCCCCCGTACAATAACCAGGTATTAAGGGCCCTGGTAGAGTTTCAGGTGAGATATCCGGAGATACCGTTGTATGCCTTCGGGGATTTTAACTGCTACTCAGACTACGCGTTGGATAAACATCCCCGGGAGGTGGGGGTAGGGGGAGGAACCGCACTGCCCTTAGGAAATTTATAGATGAGGTTGGATGGAAGGACCCGTGGAGGGCAAGAAACCTGAGTGTAAAACAATTCTCCTGCTTCTCCAAAAGCTATCCATCCTTGTCAAGGATAGTCTTATGTTTATGCACACAGGCAGCTGAACGATACATTGTGGAGGCGAATTACGCCACCCACTCCCTATTGATTGTTACTTTAGAGGGGCGTCCCCCTTCTGTGGCATCCAAGGCTCCATGGAAGATGAACGCTTTTTGGTTGAATCTCTTCCCTTCCCATGAGCAAGTAGTATCCCACATTGAGAACTTTTGGCACTCTCATGCCGCCAGTGAAAACATGGGCACGAATTGGGAGGCCTTTAAAGCTGTCCTGAGAGGACTTTTTATTGCTGAAATCCAAGCCATTAAGAGGCAAACAAATGCTCAGAGGGAGGGAATGGAACAGATGGCAAAAGATCTGGAGAATGCCTTTATTACAGACCCGACTGATGCTAACAGGGCAGCATGGCTCTCGGCGCAAGATACTTTGTATTCCACGACAGCCTCGGGGTGGAGAGAAAGAGATTTTTTCAAAGAGCGGCTTTTTACGAGGAGGGTGAACACACGGGACGGTTGTTAGCGACCATTGCCCACTCCCAAAAGACATCCCCATCTATTGGAGCGCTACGCACTCCGTCTGGTGGACTAACTAACTCACCTGACCAAATCATGACTGTACTGATGGGATTTTATTCTTCCTTATATGAATCTAAGCAAACATATTCGCTGAGCTCTCTGGATGACTACCTGGACACTGTCCGGGTGGTCAGCCTGTCGGCATCGGCTAGACTGCTGCTGGACGCCCCCCCTAACATTAAAAGAACTAGAGCAGGCAACCAATCTGTTCCCTAATTCTAAGGCCCCAGGAGATGACGGGCTTCCTATAGAAGTGTATAAGCAATATGGGGGCTCTGTGCTACCACATTTATTAAGGGTGTTCAACTCTGCGAAAGAAACTGGCTCACGCCCTCAATCTATGACCAGAGCAAATATAGTCTTGATACTAAACCCTGATAAAGACCCTCTCGACCCTGGCTCATACCGACCCATTTCCCTTCTGCAAACCGACGTAAAAATACTTGCTAAGGCCTTAGCTATACGTCTAAATAGTGTTATATCTACCATAATACATTCGGATCAATCCAGATTCATGCCCCAAAAGTCAACAGCAATAAATTTGCATAGACTGTTCCTTAACATTCAATCCAGGGCGGACAACGGGGGAGACAGGGCCCTGCTATCCTTGGATGCCCACAAGGTGCTTGATAGCGTCGAGTGGGCATATTTATGGGCGGTGATCAGAAAATTTGGATTTGGGGACGGGTTCATTTGCTGGGTTCAGCTCTTTTATTCTTCCCCCATTGCGGCTATATGGGAGGGGGTAGGATCTCCCCCACATTTAACCTACAAAGGGGTACTTGAGAGGGATGCTCCCTGTCTCCCCTTCTGTTTGCCCTGGCCATTGAACCCCTGGCAGCCCTTATCCGTGCTAACCCCTCTATACAGGGATTTCAGTATGGGGACCTGGAGGAGAAAGACATGCTTTATGCGGATGACACCAAGCTCCTTCTTGGGGACGTATCCGCCTCTCTGACAGAGGCTATGAGGGTCGTGCGGAAATTTGGAGAGTACTCGGGTCTGATTATTAATTGGACCAAGTCCTATCTGTTACTTTTGGGTCGGGAGCCTTCCTCATCCCCACCGACTGTACAAGATATACCCGTGTCCACTTCCTTTAAATATCTTGGCATTCAGGTTACTGCCCGTCTGCTTGATTACATCAACCTTAACCTTACCCCCCTACTTAATCGTTGTCGAGACAGAGTTAAGATGTGGAGCAAACTGAAGCTCTCTCCCGCCGGGAGGGTGAACTTGATCAAAATGATCCTTATGCCACAACTGCTCTATGTGCTCCAGAACACCCCTATAGTCATTCCATTAAAGAAATTTAGGATTATCGATTCACTATTTAGAACACTAATTTGGCTTGCAAAACCCCCTAGAATAAAGCTAGAGCACCTACAGTGCTCAAAAGAAGCCAGGGGAGTGGCACTATCTAACCCCTGGCTGTATTATTTGGCCTCCCAAATGCAACATATTGCACGAGCGGTGCGCCCAGAGCGGGAAACAGACTTAAATCTGAGGGACTACTCGATCCGCCTACTCAGTTTCACGACTGGGGGGGGGGGGGGGTTGCGGATGGCCTTGAAGCCCTAAAGTTTAATAAGTCTAACAAGCTTTTCCCCACATATGTCCTTATGCAGAAGATCTGGAACAAGGTTCGGATGCTCCAAGGAGTGACATATAGCCCAATTTGGGATAACCAATATTACCTGGAATTAGCGAAAATACCATACGGCCAGAAATGGAAACAATATGGGTTGACGCTTCTGACGCATGTCTTTAAGGAGGGCAAACTGAGATCCTTCCAGGATCTCAGGGAAGCTTTCCATTTGCCAATTTCCATGCACTTTTATTATTTACAGCTCAAACACGTGGTGTGTGCTCAGGGGGAGGCGGACATATGGGCCTTAGACTCCACTTTGGTATTCAACTACATGTTTGAGGTAACGAACTATAAGGGGTTTATATCCTGTTGTTAGGCCATGCTGCTGGGTCTCTCCTGGCGAGACGCCCCCTTGAAGGCGGTGTCTCGGTGGGATAGGGATGTGGGGATGTTTGAAGAGGAGCAGTGGGAGGAAGCCCTTCAGGCGGTCTCCACGTGCTCTCTGAATGTGGCACAAAGACTGTCACAGCTTTATATACTCCTAAGGGTACATTACACACCAGAGAGATTGACCCATATGGGGATCATCACGGACCCTATTTGCACTAGGTGCTCTAGAGACCATGGTGACCTTATTCACCTTTTATGGCGATGCCCAAAATTGCACCTGTACTGGGCAAAGGTCATTGACACTATTAGCAGGGCTTTCCAGGTCCAGATTCCTCTAGAACCAAAAATCTGTCTGTTGGGGATAATAGATGGCCTCCAAATGGAGGAAATCCCCAAACAGGCTATTGGACGAGCACTGTTTCAGGCTCGTATGACGATCCTGAGACACTGGAAATCCACAGAGCCACCCACTGTGAAGGAATGGATCACACGAATGGGAGATACACTCCGGCTGGAGAAACTCATATATCAGCGTAGGGGGACTAGTAATAAATATGACAAACTTTGGGCCTAGTGGCTGAATGTACCGGGCCTAGCCCCAATGGATCTGGTTTAGGATCCACTACTTTAAAGCTAGTGGTTAATGAATAAATCTGGGGATATATGGCGAATATCCACCTGTCCATGTAGAGCTGAATGACAGCGACCATGTAACCAATGTGATATTTGTATGTGGGAGTGATTACTAGATGTAATACCATGATGAATGCAGGGGGGTAGCTTCACATAGATTTTAAGTATGACTTGTGTTCTGGAACTGCTTGTTTGTTATTGTGTCTATGCTCAATAAAAACCTTTTTGTTTGAGGAAAAAAAAAAGAATTATTCAACCATAGTGTCAGTTACATGCTGCTGGAGGATGCACAGCAATTTGAAGGCCCTGATGTTGGTTTCCAGGTTGAGGAAGGGAGTAGCGTGAGCCTAGAGAGAAGGGGGTGCTACAGAAGGACAAGAAACTGGCAGTCGTGTTCCCCCAACTGCAGCATACTGCCAAGTTTTCTCTAGTGATAAGGAGGGAGGGGATGATGAGGTCACTGGCTGTACTTGGGTGTCTGAGAGAAGAGAGGAGGAAAGTGAGGCAGAGACACAACTCCAATGAGGCAGGATGTCCTCTAGGGGCAGCTTAAGGGCAGCCACCCTATTGCATCACACCACAGAGCTCCGCAGGTGCAGGGCACTGCTGACTCCCCACTGACTTGCAAAAGTTCCTTGGTGTGCAGCAGATCACACCATTGCTGTTTGCAACCTGTGTCTGAAGTGGATCAAGCATGGCCAGAACAGCAGCTGCTTGAGCCCCACATGCTTGACTAGACATATGCTGACCTGCCATGCAGTGTATTGGCAACAGCACCAGAAAAACCCACATCAGAGTAAAAGGCGGACTTCTCCTAAGCTCCTCATCTGAGATCTCAAACCCTACCTCCAGTCCTCTCAAAAACCTGCACTGAGAGGAATGAAGGTATAGCAATAGGTGCCTTAAGTACTTGCAGCCAATCTGATAGCAGTACACCAGTTGATTTCAACAGGTAAATTTCACTACCCCAGTTTCTAAACCATAAAAAGAAATGCAGTCCCAGACATCCACATGCTTAGAGTCTAAATGCTAGCTTGGCCAAATTGCTAGCACTGCAACTGCGGCCTTTTCAGCTGGTAGACTCTGCCCCCTTTCGTGAATTTGTGGAATGTGCTGTACCACGGTGGCAGGTTCCAAAATGGCATTTCTTTTCACATAAGGCCCTTCCAGCTCTCTACCATCATGTGGAAGGCAATGTTTTGGCTTTGTTGGACAGGGTGGTCAGCAGCAAGGTTCATATTACTGCTGACTTATGGTCCAGCAGGCATGGGCAGGGATGTTACCTTTCCTTCACGGCTCACTGGGTAACTCTGCTGGCGGCTGGGAAGGATGCAGGACAGGGATCAGTGTTTTGGAGCATGTTCCGCCACCACGCCTCCAAAAAGCTGGTGGTGATTCTGCCACAGATCTCTCCTCCACCCCCTCATCCTCTTCTTGCTCTATGGCCTCTTCTGCAGTCAGGCTAAAAGATGCCATGCAGTGCTTCAATTGGTCTGCCTAGGGGACAGGAGCCACACTGGGGCAGAGATTCTGTCAGCTCTGCAGGGGCAGGCTCAGAGGTGGTTGACGCCATGGCAGCTTGAGTCAGGAATGGTTTTATGCGACAATGGTACCAACCTTCTCTCCGCCCTCCGACAGGGACATTTGACCCATGTTCCAGGTTTGCCACACGTCCTGAATTTGGTGGTGCAGCGTTTTTTGACCAGGTACCCAGGCTTACAAGATCTCCTGAGGCAGGATAGAAAAGTCTGTGGTAATTTCCGCCGGTCATACAATGCCAGTGCTTGGCTGGCTGAAATTCAACGGAAATGCAACCTGCCCACCAACCTCATCATTTGTGACATACCCACCAGGAAGAGGGGGAGTTGATTTCCTCTTAAGGCCCCCTTTATCCAGATAGCATTCCTTCGGGACCGCCACACACACAGGAAAAAGAGGAGGAGAATTGTGTCAGCATGGATGTAGAGGATAACACACAGCAGTCTTCAAGGGATGGTTATCAGTTCCCAGAAACCCAAGGAGTTGTACTTGGCTGGGAAGAGAGATTTACGGATAATGTCATCCTTAGTGACCCAGAGGACTCCAATCGAATGCCTCTGCAAACTGATACTGCATGGCCTCCCTGATTCGGCAAAACCTGCGAAAGGACCCTCAGATTCATGGTATCAAGGAGAAGGATCATTACTGGCTGGCAACTCTTCTTGATCCATATTACAAGGGTGAAGTTGCAGAACTCATCCTGCCTTTGCAGAGGGAGCAGAAGATAAACCATCTTCATGAAGCCTTGAAGAAATGTTTGTGTAACGCATTTCCAGACCCTGGGAGGTTACTATTTCCTGATGCTGGACAACGTGTTTCTGAGGCTTCGTTCGGTCAGAGGAAGAGCGGTGGAGAAGGTGGCTGGCTGACCGATGCCTTTAAAAAAAATTCAGTTCTCAGCGCCAAGGTCTGATAGGTTCAAGTAACCATCGCCAGCAGGAGCAGACTTGGAGACATTTACAACAGAGCATCCACTGGGTTTCTGGGTCTTGAGAATGGACCATTGGCCAGAAATTGCTCAAAATGCAATCGAGCTACTGGCCTGTCCTACATACAGCGTGCTTTCTGAACACACATTCAGTGCTGCTGGAGGGTTTGTGACAGATCAAAGAGTGCGCCTGTGCACAGACTCTGTTGTTAGACTCACATTTATAAAAATAAATCAGTCCTGGATCAGCAGCTATCAATCACCTGATGCTGATGTAACTGATTAAATTCGCTATGGATCTGGGATCTGTTGAAGACTGCCTATGCTGCCTATCCTATTCCTCCTGAATCTCGATGATGCTAACTTCCAACAATATTTTTGGTTTAGGGCACCAGCAACACCCAGGCCCAATTTTTCTGCCCCTGTTTAACAGGGCATGTAATTAAAAATGTTGAAATAATATTTAACAGCAGGGCCTGTTCGTGCACCCAACAAGAGTAACTGGGAGGGGTTACAGTGTCCTGGCACCGCCAAAACCAAAGGATACATTTTTCTGCCCCTGTTTAACAGGGGCATGTAATTACAATTTTTTAAATAATATTTAACAGCAGGGCCTGTTCCTGCGCCCAACAAGAGTAACTGTGAGGGGTTACAGTGTTCTGGCACCACCAAAACCAAAGGCTCAATTTTTCTGCTCCTGTTTGACAGGGGCATGTACCGGATTTCTCTGCGTATAACATGCACAGGCATATAACACAAACCCTAACATTAAGAGGTAAGTTTCAGAAAAAAAAACTTTCCACAGACTCCTTTACATTCCAAAGCCCCCCCTGCACAATACACGGACCCCTTTACCTTCCAAAGCCTCCCTGCACAGTACACAGACCCCTTTACATTCCAAAGCCCCCTTTACATTACACAGACCCACCTTTTACATTACACAGAACCCTGCAATTACACTATGCAGACCCCCCTCACATTGCACAGACCCCCCGCACCTTACACAGACCCGCCACATATTGCACAGACTCGCCGCACATTGCACAGACCCCCCAAACATTGCACAGACCCCCGAACATTGCACAGACCCCCCCCCCCCCACACATTGCATAGACCCCCCCTTTACATTACACAGACCCCTGCAATTACACTATGCAGACCCCTGCACATTGCACTGCCCCCCTGCACACCCAGGAGACCCCCAGTCTCCTGGGACAGCACTGCCAGCATACTCTAAATTAAAAAAAAAAATCTGCCTGCAAATACCTCATTAGTTTTATTCTTTCGGGCTGGTCACATGATCGCTCTCCTCATCCAATCTAAAACTACATTCGGAAGAGGAGAAGTGGAAGGAGGAGAGTGGCCAGAAAGAACAGCGAGATTTAGGTATTTGCAGGCTTTGGTTTACTATGACACTTACACTATGTACAAAGGATTTATGAGAAGGGGCTGGCAGTGTTTTTTTTTATCTTTTATCTTTTTTTTATCCGGGCGGGCTGTCCCAGGGCCAGGAGAGGCAGGGCAGCCGGCATTACACCCTCCCCATTGTGTGGCACCCGGGGCGGACCGCCCAATCCCTGCCTCCCGTTGGTAAAATAATTAACATTGGCGTATAAAACGCAGGCACTGTTTGTCCTCTGTTTTCTAGGGGGAAAAGGTGCGTGTTATATGCCGATAAATACAGTAATTACATTTTTTTAAATAATATTTAACAGCAGGGCCAATTCCTGTGCCCAACAAGAGTAAAGCCCCATACACACGCGCGGATTATCAGAGGACCAGGTCCGTCGGATCATGTCCGTCGTACTTTGTCCGACACTGGTGTTGCATACACACGGTCGGACAAAGTTGTCGGAAAATCCGATCATTCTGAACGTGGTGACGTTTGTTGCCTACGACGGGACTACGTAGAGGCTAGTAGCCAATAGCTTTGGTCTTGTAATGTGATCTGAGCATGCGTAGCACTTTGTCCATCGGAATTCGCTACACACGATCGGATTTGGTGTGATCGGACTTTGTTGTCAAAAAATCTATCCAGCAGGAGATAGGACTTTGTCCGTCGGACAATCCGACGTACACTGTCCGATGGTGCCTACACACGGTCGGATTTTACGACAACATTGTCCGATAGGACAGAATCCATGGGAAAATCCGACCGTGTGTATGGGGCTTTACTGTGAGGGGGTTACAGAGTTCTGGCATCACCAAACCCAAAGGCCCAATTTTTCTGCAGAGTATATAGTGCAGTCCATATAGTATATATACTGCAGTTCAGAGTATATAGTGAAGTCTGTATAGTATATATACTGCAGTTCAGAGTTCAGAGTATATATACTGCAGTTCAGAGTATATAGTGCAGTCAGTGTAGTGTATATATAATACAGTGCAGGGTATATAGTGCAGTGTACAGTATATATATATATACAATATTGCCCAGTGATTGTGGGGGTCTGCGGGCGGGGGGCTTGTCGAAACCTGGAAGCCCCCTTTAACAAGGGGGACCCCAGATCCCGCCCCCCCATGTGAATGGGTATCGGGTACATTCTACCCCTACCCATTCAACAAAAAAGTGTCAAAAAAGTAAAAACAACAGGAGATAGTTTTTGACAAATCCTTTATTAAAAAAAAAAGTGTCCCACGATGTCCATCCATCTTGGTTCAGGAGGGGAGGGGGTGCTCTCTCGCTCCCCCTTTTCCTGTGGCCTGCCAGGCCTTTTTTTCAATGATTTTGTATGTATATTGCCAGAATCCGGCAATACATGGCAGCATACATGTGATAGAGCTCCGCCTCTACTCCGCCTTCATGGCAGCATACATGTGATAGAGCTCCGCCTCTACTCCGCCTTCAGGACTAGTGAATAGCATAAATTAAAGGGCATAGCCCCTCCCCCAACATTCTCCTTTTTTTCCTCATTCCTCTTGACTGGTGAAGAGTAGCAGTATGTATGTCCATACCTCTGCAGTCGGCAGCGTCCGCCGGGTTAAGCCTCTCCCGTGCGCAGTCCCTGTTCTTGGGTCCGCTCAATGCACTGATAAGACTGGGAACCCCTTCTGAGGATCTTTTGGGGTCTTGCAGAGTTTCCTCATAGGAACGCAGTCTGCTGAATTTCCAGAAAAACGAATGCTGGTGATGACGGCGGGAGGATCAGATTCTCTTCCTTCTTGGTCAGGTTAGGTTTTCCTTTTGCTTCCATGTCTGCACTGTTTTTGAGCCCTGGTGGTTAAAGCTTATAGGTTTAAAAAAAAAAAAAAAAAAAAAAAAAAAAAATGTCCCCTTTAAGACATTTATTCCTGGTCTGCACATGTGCAGAACGGGCGTTTCCTTGCTATTTCTGAGTTTTTTTCTCTAGCTTTTTTGTACTACCCTTCAGGGTTCTCACTCTCTTGCCGTGGCCTTGGTTTTGTTTCTTTTTTTTTGCCAGTAATAAGGTAGGTCCTTTTTAATTAAGCTGCTCTCCCTTTTTAGCTTTAAAGTGTTGGCTCTAAATTGGACTCAGGGCTGCTCTGCATATCAGGTGTATGCCCTGCAGTCCAAATTACTTCAGCATTACAGGTATGTGTGGAGCTGGCCATTCACCATGCAATTTTCTTGTTCGATTTCCATTAGGTTTGCCTTCAACTGTGTGGTACAGGGGCCTGCCTGATTGCATGCAAATTGGGGGTGATTAGATTTGACCACATATTGTATGTTTTTTTTTTTATAGATCTGAGGGAGATCTATAGACGGGGGTTGGGTAGTGTATGGCCAGCCTTATACTTTTATCTCACTCCTATTGCGTTGACTTTGTTTAAAAATTTGGTGTGCAAATAGACTCTATTTCTTTTTGCTTCTTACTTCGCCTTACTACAGCTGATCCTCCTGCCCATTATTTACCATGAGCCATTCGTCACAAAGCCAAGATCCTCTCATATCCAATAGGTATGTGGACCACCTGTACGTGAGTATTTAAAAAAAAAAAAAAAAAAAAAAAAAAAGAGTGCGCCACTGACAAACTTTGTTTGTTTCAGCCCTGTTCCTTCAAAGTGGTCCAGAAAGTCCTCAAGGCGCTATGACAATGACGATAGTCCTGAGCGAAGACCGCGCTCTTCTCATCATAAATCTTCCAGAAGATCAGGATCTTATAGACGTCGTCATTCGCCTTCGCCTCCACCGCGGGCGTCAAGGAAAAAATGTTGGGCCTGTGGCGCGGTTCAACTCCCTGATAAGCTCGTCTGCAGAGACTGTCTCAGGGACTACGCAGCTAACCGGGAATTAGAAGGCCAGCAGGTGGTTGACCTGCTTAAGCAAACCATGAGAGACTCTCTTTCTGAACTGACGGCCATGATTCCAGCTCACCCGGTTTCACAAGCTGCCCAGGTGTTGGATTTGGACCCCGACATTTCGGGCCCATCAGCTGTTAGTACTCCTTTGCCTCCATCAGGAAAAACAGCTAAACAAATCCCACTGGTAGATTCATCCGAGGAGTCCTCAGATGATACAGAACCGTCTGGTTTCAATTTCTCCCTGGTTCAACCCTTTGTACAAGCGGTGAGGAGCGACATTGCCTGGGAAGACCCGGAAGGGCCTCCTCAAAAATCAAAAAACTATTTCTCATTCCTCAAGAGAAACCAAATCTTCTTCCCATTAATGGGGGAGATCATAGAGGATGAGTGGAACAAAACTGATAGAGTTTTCTGTAGCACGTTTATGCAAAATGTATCCACTGGCAGATTCGGATACTCAGTTCAATGACTGTGGTTGATGCGGCTGTAGTGCGTCTGGCAAAAAATGTAACAATGCCAATGGAGGATTCAACGTTTTTCAAGGATCCCCTAGATAGCTCCATTTGAGGTCTAGATCAATACATCTATCTAGAAGCAGGGGTGGCTTGCAGACCAGCCATTGCGCTGACATCTGTTTCCAATGCCATCAGGGCTTGGACGGAAAATATTGAGACATCCCTGCACCAAGACGTTCCCAAAGATGACATAATCAAAGCTCTGGAGGAGCTTAAGTTGGCGGATTTCGTGGGAGAAGCTGCAATTGACACAATCCGGTGTTCAGCCAATTCAATGCTGCAACTCTGTTATGGCAAAGCGGGCCTTATGGCTAAAGCCTTGGACAGCCGATCTAGCATCAAAGCAGAATTGATGCAAGATTTCCCTTGATGGAAAATCTTGGTTTGTTGAGAAACTCGACAAAGTAATCTCCAGAGTAACAGGGGGCAAATCTGGCTTACTTCCTCAGGACAGGAAGGTCCGGAGAACAAAGGCCTATTTATCACGATTCCGGCAATCAAATTCTAGAGACTTCAGGCAGTCTCGCCCCTTTAGGGACAACAAGAAATCGTGGAGAGGCACCCAGACTTCTTTTCTGGGAGCCAGAAAGTACAAGTCCCTCACTGCTCCCCAGGAGGGGACAAAGTCCTTTTGACGTCAGCGGGGAGGAAACGCCCCCAGTGGGAGCCTGGTTAAAAAAACGTTTTCCCCATCTGTGCCTCCAAATGTCAAGACCCATGGGTCCTAGCAACGATCCGGTACGGTCACTTCTGGACTTTCTCTCAGCAGCCTCCTCACACGTCCTTCAAAGAGACAGTTACCAGCCTCCCCACAGAAGGCACTGGCCTTAAACCATTTTTTTTTTTTTTTTGGAGTCCCTGCAGCGTCAAGGGGCAGCAATACCTGTCCCCCCATCAGATCGATTTTACAGGTTTTTCTTCCACCCTTTTCCTGGTGCAGAAAAAAAACAGGTGACTGGAGACCTGTAATAGATCTGAAAAAGCTAAATCAATACATCCATCTCGAAAGCTTCAAGATGGAGTCACTCCAAACGATCATACAAACCATACAACCAGGAGATTGATTAATCTCGATAGACCTGCAGGATGCGTACCTCCACATCCCTATTCTACCATCCTTCCAAAAATACTTAAGGTTCGCAGTGGGTCATGTCCACCTGCAATTTCAAGCTCTGCCCTTAGAGCTATGCACCTACCCTCTGGTGTTCACAAAAGTGTTGATATCTGTCTTGGCCCCTATGAGAGAGAGAGAGGGGGTTAAGAATTTATCACTACCTGGACGATATCCTCTTGCTGTCAAAAAAAAAAAAAAAAAACTCGAGCCACCTTTTAGTCCACAGGGAGATTCTTCTCCAGTCGTGGTCGGAGTTCGGGTGGCTGGTGAACCATCGGAAGAGCCAATTAGTTTCAACACAGCAGATGGTTTACTTAGGGGCAATGTTCGGTACGCTCCTAGGCACAGTCTCTTTACCCCAGATGAAGATGGAGGGCATCATTCAGAAGGTATCCAAGGTCATAGAGATCCCATCTATCAGCCTTGCAGTGTCTGAGCCTTATTGGCACGATGTCCTCGTGCATACCTCTAGTTCCATGGTCTCACTAGCATCTGAGACACTTCCAGACGGGATTCTTAATGCAATGGAGACGACAACATCTGTCTCAGACAATCCGTTTAACAACGCTAATAAGCAGTGGTCATTACACTGGTGGATGAATCCAGAGAATCTCTCCCGGCTCTATCATTTGGGTTCCACTCATGGTCCACAATTACGTCAGATGCGAGTGGCCAGGGGTGGGGTGCCCATTGCAGAGAATTCAGGGAAGATGGTCCTTGCCCACCAGAGGGACAGTGTCCAACGTCCTAGAAATGAGGGCAGCATTTCTAGCCTTAACCTCTTTTGCATCTCAGGTCAAGGGACAGAGAGTACTTCTATGTTTGGACACCAAGGTGGCGGTCTCGTACCTTCAGAAACAAGGGGGCACCCACAGCAAGACACTTCTGAGGGAAGTGGAACCTGTAATGCTCTGGGCAGAGAGGAACCTGGTAGACCTCAGGGCAATGTATCTCCCAGGCAAGATGAACACAGAGGCAGATGTCTTATCGAGGAGGTTTGGGGACAACGAGTGGTCTCTACATCCCCATGTGTTCATCCAAATCTCCAATCTAGGGCAGACCCCACTGGTGGATCTTTTGCTACGCATGAGAATTGCAAAATCAGGAGATTCTTCTCTCACCTTCCACATCCACAGGCGGAAGGAGTAGATGCGCTATCTTGTCCTTGGACCTTCAAGACAGCTTACACCTCTCCTCCTCGCCCACTCATTTCGAGGTTTCTCCTCAGACTCCTGAACGAACCAGTTAAAGTGCTAGCAGTGCTACCCTATTGGTCGAAGAGACCGTGGTTTCCACTAGCCATGCACCTCAGTGTGGATCATCCGATCAGAATTCCTCCCTTTCTGCAGTTGTTGACCCAGGGCAGGCTGGACCATCCAGACCCACAGAAGCTGGATCTTTGTGTATGGAAGTGGAAAGGAGGAGGTTTGAATCGTTAGGCTGTTCCCAAGAGGTCATATCCACCCTGTTAAAAGCTAGAAAGCCTACAACCAACACAATCTATGCAAGAATTTGGGACAAGTTCTTATCCTATGCCCCAGGAAAAGGATTTGATCCTATCTCTCTCTTTCCACTGCTGATGTTCTGAGTTTTCTGCAAACTGGTCTCGATTTGGGGCTCAGCCAGAGTTCCCTCAAGGTACAAGTTTCCGCAACTTCTGCAGCAACTAACACCAGGGGGTCAGAAGACCCTCTAGTGGTTACGTTCCTCAGGGGAGTATTGAAGATGTGTCCCCCATCCAGACGTTCCTTTCCAAAGTGGGATCCTCCTCTAATATTGGAAGTCCTATCCACTCATCCGTTTGTACCGGTTGAAGAGGTCTCAATTTGTAACTTGACTTTAAAAACAACTTTTCTGTTGGCTATTACATCCGACAGGAGGATTTCGGAAATCCACTCCCTGGGCATTGGGGATGATCACATATCCCTTTTTTTCCAGATAGGGTAGAACTTCGCCCTCTCAGAGGTTTCACACCCAAGGTCACCTCAATGGCAAACCTATCAGAACCATGGGCGTTACCAGTTTTCATGGACTCAGAATCAAACTCCTGTTATGAGTTAGACATATCCAAAGTTCTCAGGGCCTACTTGGAAGCCACAGCAAGTTTCGGCTCAGGTGAATGCTCCTTCAACAAGAGCAGTATCGGCATCTTGGGCAGCGAGGGCAAATGTTTCTCTTGAAGCATTAGGCTTGGTCTTCCCGACACACGTTCCTCAAACATTATCGTATTGATCCCGGGGCTCTTACAACCGTAGAGTTCGGGAGTAAAGCGCTTCATGCTGCTATGTCTGTGTTTGATTAAAGTTTATTTTTTGTTAAAGCATTAAACCCACCCATGTGAGCTAGTTATTTATCACATGTATGCTGCCATGGAGGCACCAGGAAAACGGAAAATTGTATCATACTTACCGTAATTTTCCTTTCCTGGTGCCAATCCATGGCAGCATAATCTCCCACCCTCGGTATTCTATATTACGAAGAATGTTGGGGGAGGGGCTATGCCCTTTAATTTATGCTATTCACTAGTCCTGAAGGCGGAGTAGAGGCGGAGCTCTATCACATGTATGCTGCCATGGATTGGCACCAGGAAAGGAAAATTACGGTAAGTATGATACAATTTTCTTTACTAAAATGTAATATACTTTTAATAAATGTCTTCTATAAACAGATGTGTAATTAATTTGTGAAGTATTTGTTTAATTCCTTCTTTTATGACTGAATGGCTATATTGGTCAAATGGAGATTAATGTGAACCTCTACTCTATTCTACACTTTTCAAAGTAAATGTTCAGCCTAAAAGCAGACAAAACATGATGTCTGCTATTACGGTATATTTTTTTTTAGGCACCTATCTAATTTATTTTCACTTTGTTATTAGGTCCTGACTTTCCCTAACTTCAATATACGTGCCCTTGTGTCAGGAAAATCAAGTGCATGACATTGCCCTAAGATCAGATCTATGCGTACATATAATACAGCTCATTGCCCAATTTGCAAGGTTACAGCAATGCACGCTGGTAAACATACATGGGCATGTTTACGCTTACACAGCCATGGCCAAAAGTTTTGAGACTGACACAAATATACATTTTCACAAAGTCTGCTGCTTCAGTTTTTATGATGGCAATTTGCATATACTCCAGAATGTTATGAAGCGTGATCAGATGAATTGCAATTAATTGCAAAGTCCCTTCTTGCCATAAAAATGAACTTAATCCCAAAAAAAACATTTCCACAGCATTTTAGCCCTGCCACAAAAGGACCAGCTGACATCATGTCAGTGATTTCTCTCACTAATGCAGGTGTCGGTGTTGACAAAGACAAGACTGGAAATCACTCTGTAATGCTGATTGAGTTAAGAGTAACAGACTGGAAGCTTTAAAAGGTAGAGTAACAGACTGGAGGCTTTCAAAAGGAGGGTGGTGCTTGAAATCATTGTTCTTCCTCTGTTAACCATGGTTACTTGCAAGGAAACATGTGCAGCCATCATTGCTTTGCACAAAAAGGGAATCACAGGCAAGGATATTGCTTCTACTAAGCCCAGAAAAGTTCAGCAAGCACCAGGACGTCTTCTACAGTTGATTCAGCTACAGGATCGGGGTACCACCAGTGCAGAGCTTGCTCAGGAATGGCAGCAGGCAGGTGTGAGTGCATCTGCTAACATAGTGAAGAGAAGACATATGGAGGATGGCCTGGTGTTAAAAAGGGCACCAAAGAAGCCACTTCTCTCCAGGAAAAACATCCGGGACAGACTGATATTCTGCAAAAGGTGCAGCGATTGGACTACTGAGGACTGGGGTAAAGACTTTTTCTCTGATGAATCCCTTTTTTTCGATTGTTTGAAGCATCCAGAAAAAACCTTGTCTGGAGAAGAAAATGTGAGTGCTGCCATCAGTCCTGTGCCATGCCAACAGTAAAGCATTCTGAGACCATTCATGTGTGGGGTTGCTTTTCAGCAAAGGAAGTGGGCTCACTCACAATTTTGCCTAAGAACACAGCCATGAATAAAGAATGGTACAAAAACATCCTCCAAGAGCAACTTCTCCCAACCATCCAAGAACAGCTTGGTGAGGAACAAAGCCTTTTCCAGTATGATGGAGCACCTTGCCATAAGGCAAAAGTAATAATTAAATGGCTTGGGGAACAAAACTTTGAAATTTTGGGTCCATGGCCAGGAAACTCCCCAGACCTTAATCTTATTGAGAACTTGCGGTCAATCCTCAAGAGGCAGGTGGACAAAAAAAACACAACAAATTCTGACAAACTCCAAGCAGTGATTATGCAAGAATGGGCTGCCATCAGTCAGGATGTGGCCCAGAAGTTGATTGACAGCATGCCAGGGCAAATTGCAGAAGTCTTAAAAAAGGAGGGTCAACACTGCAAATATTGACTGCATAAACGTCATATACTTGTCAATAAAAGCCTTTGACAATTATGAAATGCTTGTAATTATACTTCATTATACCATAGTAGCATCTGACAAAAAGATCTAAAAACACTGAAGCAGCAGACTTTGTGAAAATTAATATTTGTGTCATTCTCAAAGCTTTTGGCCATGGCTGTACATTTTAGCATGAATAAGCATGCATGTCTGACACTGGCTTTGGTGTTAATCACCCTATATAAAGAACAGCACACAGAGAATAAGATGCTAAATCATCAAGCCCTGTGACCTGTGACCTGATCCACATTGCTACACAGTGTTTGACCCAACTTGCCTCCTGACTGTATCTCTCATTGCTGACTTTGGCTTGTGTCCTAACCTCGTCTTTTCCCTGATGATTGGTACCTTTACTGCCTGTTTCATATTGACCCTGGTCTGGTCTGACTTCTGACCCTGCTCCTGCCTTCCAATTTGGTACCTCTGCTACTCAACTTTTGCTCTGGCTTGTCTTGTCTTTGGCTTGCCTTCTGCCCCTGTGGGTTCCTGTACTCCATCCATCCCAACTGCAGGCACTTGTGCCACGCCTCATTTTACTACACATTGTTACCAAGTCAGCGGATAGTTACTGGCTTTTACTGCTGTAGCAGTGTGTTGCTGCTAGTAACTAACATCCACCATATGACCCTACTGCTAGACCACCATATATTGCTTCTGAGACAATGAACAGTCATTTACATTGTTTTGTTTTTTTTTGTTTATTGGGGGGATATAACTTGCTTGGGGGAAAGGATATATGGGATGCCCATAGATCAAATTACTTTGCCATCATATTTATGAATTAGAACTTCGTTTGAGCCTTGAAGAAATTATGCACTTGTATAACATCTTCAGTCTCTTCCCTGCATCACCATGCAGATTATTGCTCCTCCTCTGCGTAACTCCTGCCGACTATTGCTCCCAGGAATCCTCCCTCCTGCACAAACTTATACTGTAGCACATTATCCTGTTCCATATGCAAAAAAAAACATTATGAATAGTTTCTAATGCTAACTCTGATTAGTTGCTGCTACTAGGCCAGAGGTCTGCAGTACCTCTCCCAGAGGCCTAGTAGTTTAGTAGCATGTGCTAAATGGTGGACTACTGTTCCCAGCTAGTCCAGCTTGCAAATCCTGCGCTCTCGGGCCACATCGATTTGACACTATTCCCCACAGACTCTCCTCTGTTCCAGGACTCCTCATCAATGACCATGTAATGATGAGGACTTCATTCATGACCGTGTAAGGACGAATTCCCTCACAGACTTCCTGGCATGTCTCCACATCCAGCCACCCCACTGTGGTACCCTCACCGACCTTTCTCTTTCCCCCGAGTCCATGATGGAGAACTTAACTGGACTGTACGTTCCGACAGCTTCTCCTGCCCCTCTGTTCCAGGAACTCCTCATCAATGTCCGTGTCAAGATGAGGACCTCACCCATGACTGTGTAAGGGCACAGCTCACAGCTCTACCGGGCCTCTTACTGCGATCGGCACACCCCCCCAGATGGGGGTGCCCTCTTGCTGCTGTCTAGTACTCCATTCTCCACTACTCCCGGCCGACAACTCCTCCCAGTGGCCTGTTACCTCAGCTTATATGGGAGGCCTGTCCCCTGCCAATTCCAGTTGGGGATTGGTCAGGGCTCCTCACATGAACTGCCTGCCACTCCAGTTCCAGGCCTAGCTGCCCCTCTTCCAGGACATTCTCCCTGAAAGCGGGGGAGGTGCCTCAGAACTAAAGTACTTTTTTTTTTTTAACTTTAATCTTTATTAAACATATTTCTTTTAATCTTACAGACATTTATATTAACAAAGCGTATACCAAACTTATACATTAATTTATCCTGCCTGTTATTGCCCCGATAATTTAACATTGTTGTATTCCTTTTCTACCCCTCATCTATTCTCTCCCTATCCACCCCCCCCCCTCCCCCCCCACCTTACCCCACCCCCTTTTCTGGTACTTTGTTATTTTATATTCGCTCTTTGACATCCATAATCTCCACATATTCTCAAATTCTGCACAATTGCCTCTTTTCATGTAGGCTACTCTTTCTTTCATAAGTGTTTCATTTACGCCTTCTACCCAATTCTCAACTGTCGGTGGGTGTTTTGATTGCCATCTCAGTGTAATCATCTTCCTTGCTTGGAACAGACTCCTCAGAATAGCAACCGTGGTGCTCTTCCTTTCCCCTTGCTCCTGTCTATACCCCAGAATGCACACCATCGCCTCGTTTGCCAGCCCAGTAGAGAACCTTTCCCTCAGGGTCTGGGTCACTCCCTCCCAATAACGAAAGAGTTTCGGGCATCTCCATACCATATGTAGGAGGTCCCCTGTTCCCTGACATCTAGGGCATTTGTCATCTGTTCTTTTACCAAATTTGTGCAGGCGTTTTGGGGTATAGTAGGCTCTGTTTAATAACATTAAATGGGATATCCTTTGCGAGGCTGAGACTGACACCATTGGGCTCATCTCAAGGACCCTTCTCCACTGCTCCCGTGATACTTCCCCTATATCCCGTTCCCATTTCCTTCTTACTAGTTCAAGTTTCACGTTGCTTTTAGTTGTTGTATTGATCTGCCCATATATTACCGAGATTAAGCCCTTCATGGGGCCCGGCCGGGATAGTCGTTGTAACAGGGGGGTATCCGCCCAGTTTGGCGATTGGCCGCCAAACTGAGATCTCAGGGCATGCGCTATTTGGAGGTACGTATAATGTGCATTCTGGGGTATTTTAAATTCTTCTTGCAGGGCTGTAAATGTTTTAAGCTTATTTCCCATATAGAGTTGGTTCAATCTTTTTATTCCGTGCACAACCCATTCTTTATTTCTGCCAATCTGTAATATTTCTTGTAACTTGTTATTATTCCATATGGGCGAGAACTCGTTCCACCCATTATAGTTCAGGGCTTTTTTAGATGCATTCCATATCTTCGCTAGCATCCGAATTGTCGGGTACCTACAAGGAAAGGAATCTGCCTCTAATGCCTCTACTAGTGAGTCGTGTGGGTTGTCTGTCATCAGAATTTTCCCGTTCGGGGTACCGCCGTTCTCCTCCCCACACCCCGCCAGTTGCTGTAATTGTGCCGCCCAAAAATAATACTCTGGGTTGGGAAGTGCCACTCCCCCCTCCCCTGTGGGTAATTGTAATGTGCGTAGGCCTATCCTGGATTGTCCCCCCTTCCATATCAGTTCTCTGAAGAGGCTTTCCATCTTGTTGAACCATTTTTTGGCAATCCACACAGGTGCATTGTGTAGTACGTACAGCAGTTGAGGCAGCCAGATCATTTTGATCAGGCTGCATCTACCTGCTGCTGATAGTGGTAGTCGTCTCCAGATGTCGTTTTTTTCCCTGAGTTTTTTTAAAAGAGGGAGAAGATTTTTTTTGATGTATTGATTAGGATCTGTAGTAATGACTATTCCTAAGTACTTCAATGCTTCTACCACTGCCAACTGGGGGTTCCCTGGCAAACTTATTTCCCCCTGTGAATCTATCGGCATTAGTTCTGATTTAGACCAGTTAATCTCCAACCCTGAGAAACTGCCAAATATCTCCACTAATCTCATCGCCTTGCTCAGGGATTGACTCGTGTCGCCCAGGAACAAAAGGATGTCATCCGCGTATAACGCGATTTTTTCCTCTCCTGAGCTCCTCTGAAAACCCTTTAAGTCAGTGCACTTTCTTATGGTGATAGCCAGGGGCTCCATGGCCAAGGCGAAGAGCAGTGGGGACAGTGGGCATCCTTGCCTTGTACCCCTTTCCAGTGTTATCCTGTCTGATAATTTGTTGTTAATTTTTAATCTTGCAGTGGGTTTATCATAGAGTAATTTGATCCAGCCAATAAATGAAGGGCCAAATCCAAATTTCCCCAATATTTTCCAAATATACTGCCATTCTATGGTGTCAAAAGCTTTTGTCACGTCCAATGACAGTATCGCTCTATCCCCCCTATTTTTTACTGGCGATTGTAGATTTAGAAAGGTCCTTCTAATGTTCGTGCTAGTGGATCTATTTGGTATAAACCCTGCCTGGTCTGGGTGGACCAATCCCTGGATAAGCCCTTTCAACCTAGTTGCCAATATTTTTGCTAAAATTTTTGCATCTGCGCACAACAATGATATCGGTCTGTATGCCCCCACATCTTTTGGATCCTTCCCCTCCTTGTGTAGTACGGTTATGGTAGCTTCTAGCATTGAGGCGGGCAAGTGTCCCATTTCCCTCGCCCCCTCCAACGCTTTTAGCAATTCCGGTAAGAGTATCTCGCCAAAATGCTTATATGTCTCTATGGGTAGTCCATCAGGACCCGGAGACTTATGGTTGGCCATCTCTGCCACTGCTTGCTGTAACTCCGCAAGAGTTAATGGGACTTCCAATGAATCTCTATCTTCTTGTGAAATAGTTGGGATTTCCAGGCTACCCAGGAAATCTTCCATTGTTTCCTCCCTGCCTTTCTTTTGGGCTGTGTATAGTTTTTGATAATATTCCTTAAAAGTCTGTAAAATCTGGAAGGGGTCTGAAGTCTCCTCCTGTCCTGCGGTCCTAATTACCGTAATTGTGGATGATGGCGCGTTGGTCTTCACCAACTGTGCCAGCATCCTACCCATTGATTCTCCTTCCATAAAGGAGACTTGGCGCTGCAGTAGCAGTTTTTTCTCTTCTCTCTGTATATTTATCAACCTATATTGCTGCTGTTTGGCCAACCATACTATTTTCTTGTCTGGGGATGGGTCCGTTATATAGTTATTTTCTGCTAGCGTCACTTCCGCCCTTATGTTTTCCTCTTGTGCCCTTTCTGCTTTATTATGTTTGGCGATTTGCTGTATAAGAACCCCCCTTAAAAAGGCCTTTAATGTGTCCCATATTACCCGGGTGCTTGCAGTACCAGTATTTCTCTCTACAAATTCCCTCAAGTTGGCGAGGATATCTCTTGGGTCTTTGAATAGTTCGAACCAATATGCATTTATTTTCCATTCCTCCCGTTTTCTTTGGTCCCCCAAATTTAATGCTATCGTTAGTGGTGAGTGGTCTGATATCCCTCTCGGCCAGTACCTGATCTCCTCCGTAAGCTGAAACATTTTGTCGTTCCCCAGTGCCATGTCTATTCTAGATAAGGTGGAGTGGGTGGCAGAATAACAGGAGTATTGTTGAACCCCGGGATGCCTCACCCTCCACAGGTCCAGCAAGCCTACCTCCGTCAATAACCGACTTAGCCTATTACGGTCCATGGTTCCTAGTCCCCCCTTTACTGGAAGTCTGTCAATCCTGTCGTCTAATACCTCGTTAAAATCTCCTATTATCAATGCTGGAGTATCCTGTTTATCCATCAAAAAGTCATTTAATTTTAACATGACGTCCAGTTTAAAGGGCGGGGGGATGTATATATTGGCCACCACTAGCATTTTGTTATTGATGGTACAAAGAAGAAAAATATAACGGCCCTGTTCATCTATACAGACCTGCCTGCAGGAGAAATTCACCCCTGTTTTTACCAGCACACTCACCCCCCTGCCATAAGAGCTGTAGACTGAGTGGTACTGTGCCTGGTATTTCTTTTTCGCCCGAATTTGAGACATTGTATCCTTAGTGAGGTGCGTCTCCTGCAGGCAGATCAATTCTGCTCCATATTTCTCCATCATAGAGAATACCACCGCCCTCTTACCCGCTGTACCTAAGCCTCTTACATTCCAAGATCCCACTCGTAGTGTCTTAACCTGCATCAAGGACCCTCTCCATCCTGTCTTACTTCAAGTGACCCCCTTCCTTTGTTTTTTCTTTTCTTTTTTTCTCTTTTACCTTTTACTTTACGGCATTTTAACTTTTTTTTTACCCACCCAGTTATTTGTTTTTAGGTTCACACGTGTTTCACTCCTCCTTTTGCATGCAAAAACAAAACCTTGAAAAATACTGTCATTCTTAATCCTACACTGTGTTATTGCTAACTTTAAATCTGTGTTTTTAGTGCATCTCTCTTTTTTTTTTGTTAATAAAAAATCATTTAAGTGTACTAATGTCCCCTTCCCCTCCCTCTTCCTTTCTACATCCTCCCCCCCTCCCTCCTCCCTCCACCATCCTTGGTGTCCCCCAAAGGGGCTATTAGTGACCTTTACCCACTCCTTTTGTTCAATCTTCCAATCTTTCTCATCCAACATTTCCCCCCCCACCCATACGCTGTGTGCTCACCCCCCTCCCTCCACTCCCTTCTCCCTTTTCATAAATCATATTAGTGCAATCTTTATACATATAAGTATTCAAGTACCTTTCCCCTTGCTCCCCCCTGTTTCATCCACCCCCTCCCTCTCCCAATCAGGTTATTTGAAATGAGTCCTTGTTTTCTTCCAGCCATTTATCCACCCCAGCCGGGGTTTCAAAAAACAGGTTAGTTCCTAGGGCAGTCACGCGGAGTTTTGCGGGGTAAAAGAGGGCATAAGGAATCTTGAATTTTTGTAGATTTCTTTTGGAATGAATAAACTCCGCCCGTCTCTTCTGTAAATCCATTGAGAAATCTGAATAGAATGAAATTTTTATACCGTTATACTGGATGGTTCCAGCCTCTCTGGCTTTTCGTAACAGGGTAATCTTGTCCCTGAAGTTCAGGAATTTAATCAGTAAAGTTCTAGGATGACCCCCTGTAGCGGTAGGTCTGGAAGGTACTCTGTGTGCTCTCACTATGCAGAACATTGGTGAAAAAGTCTCTCTCCCAAAGGTCTCGATCAGCCAATTCTCCAGAAATTCAATAGGGTTTCTACCCTCGCTTTTTTCAGGAATCCCCACCACCCGCACATTGTCCCGCCGACTCCTGTTTTCTAATTCCTCCATTTTAAACTCCTGCCGATGCATCTGTTTTTTCATGTCTTTGAGTTCTCTTATTAGAGGCAATAACTCATCTTCAATCTGGGAGACCCTCCCTTCCAGCTCGGTGGTTCTTTCTGCTGTCTTTTGCACATCGAGCCTGACCATGTTTAAATCTTGTTTGACCCCTTTCATTTGCTCACATAAGTCCTTGAGTGATTCATTACATGCCCTTACTGCCATTAATACATCAGTCAAAGTCGGTTCTTTCGGTGGTGGTATAACGATCCCCGCTGCGCCGTCCACTGGCTCAGCGGAGCTCTGTGTACCCTGAGTGCTGTGGTCGGGGGGGGCTGAGTTCTTATTGCCCCCTATTTTATTGGGGTGGGTCGACGCCCGGGGGGTTAAAAGAGTAGCTTGATTCTGACCATGGCTTCTCCTGTCCAGCGCCCCTCCTTGCTGTGCCTTAAGTTGCGCCCCCCCTTTCTTTGTGGGGGATTGTGCGGAGGGATGTGCATATTGTTCTAATTTAGCAGCTGCTGCAGCTCCCGCTTGCTGTTGATTTTTATCTTTGCCTGACCGTAACTGTTGCTGCATTTTCTAAGAAAAGATAAATTCACAGCCCAAAAAAAAAAAAAAAAAAAAAAAAAAAGAAAAACGGACAAAAGAGATAGGACGGGATACTGGGCAGGTAGGAGCAGGTCAGGGGTCGCTGAGTGATCTATTATCGCAGATGTCACAGGTCCTGTTAGTTATACCTACAGCTCATTAAGCTCCTTAAACAACTGCCTCTGCTGTACTTAGATACTACTGGGCAGCAAGCTATTTTTAGCAGCCGTCTAAAGTTAGTGCTCCTCTCCTCTCAGAGAACAGTTCTTAGAGTACGTCCTTTCTACAGGTAGTCACAGGTAATCACAGGTAATCACAGTCAATCACAGCAAGAACTTTAACTGTCTCTAAAGGGGTACCCGTATTTCACTCTGGACCGTGCATGTGTAACAGATATCAGAATACGGTGTCGGAATAGGATATTTCTAAGAGAGGATTCAACTTCTCAAAATAACAAGTACAGTCTCTCAGTTTTTGGTACTCACACGACCTGATATAATATAAGACCTCCTGTTTTAATCAACGCTGGGGTGTAGCTGATTTTTTGGCCGTTGCTGGGGGATCTGGGAGATCTAGGGGGTCTTCCGTTGGGGTATAGCAGGCTCTCAGCAATCTCTCAATTGAGCACGTACTTGCTGTGTACTGTGTGCTGTGGGCTGTATGCTTATTCCAGAGAGAGCTCTCTCTCCCTCCGTTCGAATATAATTAATGTACAGTTAATATCAGGGTAGACAGTCACTGAGTTTTTCCCCCACCAACAGTTTATTTTTAGCCAGCATCAGGCATACCCCCACACTCCACACTCACCACACCGCCCGGCTTATGCAGTCTTGGGGGAGTCACCTCTCCTCACCTCTCCTGGGCGTTTTAAGGGTAGTTTCCAGGGCAGTTTCCAGGGCAGTCTGGCAGTCTGGGAGTCTCCTTGGAGTTCCCCCCCTCCTCCGGTGTCCTGTTTTTTCCCACCGTGTGTTCAGCTCAAAAAGCCGGCGAGTCGGTTTGAATTTCCCGCCGCTCTTCCTCTCAGCACGGGCGGCGAGGCAGGGGATAGCGTGTGACGTCACCCTCGGCCGGCTTCGGCTATTTCCGTGTAGGCACGCTGCAGTTCTGTGCTAGATGGCTCGGGCTGACATCGGGAATCTCCGGGCTGTACGCTGTGTGTCTCTAAGAGGAGATAGCCACGGGTCTCAGCATCTCAGCATTTCAGTGGAGCGGAGGGTAGAGGTGAGCACGTACGCTCTCACATTCCTCTCACATTCCTCTCACACCAAACCACACCTCATGCCTGGTCACGCCCCTCGGAAATATACTTCTTAAAAGATCTAACATTCCATGTGGAAGACATTTTTGCTTGGTGCAAGGAAAGAAACCTTAATCCCAGGAAACATTTTTTACAGAGTAACTGCTGTAAACTTCTTGAATAATAGCAAGAAGTGAACACTGAGCTTTCAAAGTAAGAACGGTAAGGTTGAACTTATATGCCAGCCAAGTGTTTCTGAAAAATATACAGTTTGAAAAAAAAAAGTGTGAGGTGATAGCAGGTCATCCTCAGACCAACCAAGTTCCTGCACCTTCACACCTCAGACCAGCCCAGTTCCTGCACCTTCACACTTCACGCAGCCCAGTTCCTGCACCTGCCCTCATCTGTCTCAGAAATGTAGCCTCCTGTTCATTTGTCCCCTCACAGTACCCCCCTGCAATTCTGTTTCACCACTGTACCCCCTTTCTCATCTGACTTATTACTGTACCCCCTCTTCTCATCTGCCTCACCGATGTGCCCCCTGCTCATCTGTCCCACTGTTGTATCTCCCATCTCATCTTCTCATCTGCCCCACAGCTGTACCACATGCTTATCTGTGATATGTGCAAATTGTGCAGCAGTGCAGGGAAGTGGAGAATTATGAGATTGGTATGCACTAGTGCAGCAGAAACTGTGTCTCTCTGACACTTGCCTGACCCGATTTATAGTCAAGTGCCAGCAAAAAAGGCTTCGCTTGCCACTTGTGGCACATGTGCCGAGGGTTGTGAACTCCTGGTCTAGAATTTGTATAAATGCCTAAACACCAAAATGCCAGGTGATGTTATTGGTTTATAAGGAGGCAGCAGGTGTCTGCACCTGCCACTTCCTTAGCAACCAGTGACAAGAAGGAATCTGTCATATATAGTGATGGATGAAAATACAGTTTCTATATATGACATATGCTGCCAAACAAGCAAAAGATTAAGCATTCAGAAAAACATCCGAACAGCTAAAACTCTGGAGTGCATCACTACCTGTGACTTTTAGTCTCATGAGATTTGCTGGGATATTTGTCACTAGTTGCGTTTTAGATGTGCAGACAGACTGGTAACAGCACCCCAATATTATCTGCAGTCCTAACTCCTAACTTTTGAGAGCCTCCACAGTGGAAGCACATGCATTAAATGTGTACAAACTAAACCTTTGTTTTTAATGCATACTGTTAGACAGGATTATTCGGTTGGTTGCAGACTGGTTGGTAGGTTGAGCTGGGAATTTTCTTTGGTTTGTTTGACATGCATCACCCTTTCATGTGCTCCTTGCTGCAAAGGCCAGTTATAGGTGGGGGCAGTGGCCATTTGTTTGTACAGTTTAGACTTTTAATAGGACACCATCTTTATAAATCATACAAACTTACTGCTCCAAATCCTCCTACTATGCAGTAACACTTAAAATGGCAATACACAGAACCCAGCAAATACACAACAATACTCCTTGCAGGAGTGCAAGCTGTTCCTGAGGAGCTGCAGACAAGCATTTCCTTGCTTCAGCTTTATTCATTCTGCAAATTTGTGCTTTCTGAACTTCCAATGCTGCTGTTTGATTATCCCTCCATTAGTCATCAGATCACCAATCATCAGGGAGCTCTAATATGAGGAGGTAGAAAAACCTTCATTATTTACCAAGATGGTAGCCTCCGCACAGAAACACAGCCACTGTTAGGGGGAAAAAGTAATTTGTCCTATGTTTTTGTTTTTGGCCACAGATTCATTGATTTAGGTGAAATAAATAATGATCTAATAAAAACAATCAACAAAAGCAATCAAAAGTGACCCACAATCATTATAGTTTACCTTGAAGGTGAAAAGCGTATTATTCCAAGAGTTTGCAAATGTACTAGAGGCTTTATCTAGTCAATGAAACTAATGAAAATCATTGTTATTTAAATACATAGTCATTTCTACTACTTGCAAAAAAACTTAAAGGTCCTACTCCATGGGAGAGTTTGGATCAACCAAAAAGGTACTATGGTTTTTACTGAATCTAAAAGTGGGGATATTTTATGGGAGAACTATGGATGAAAATCAGGACATGTGGCAAATTCATTGGCGTTTGTGGAGAAGGAAAAGATAAGGTGGTTTTGAGTGATTTTTAAGAGTGCAATACATTTTAAATGGCTCCAAAGGTTAGGGAACTTTTTTCAAATTGTTTTCATAATTTCTTTCTAAACTCTTTATTTTAAACTTTAATCAATAATTTTTTTATTACACAACTGTCTTTTTAAGTGTATCTAGAAACAGTACAGGGTCAGCTGTCATTGACACAGGTTAGTTTATTAACAAAGCATGTACTTCTGCTATCAATTTCAGGAAAATTACCTCATCACTAATCCTGTGTTATTAAGACTCAGCTATTTTATATGATCCTAATAAACGTGTATAATAATATTTCACACTTGATCAATGATAATTGCTAAAAACCACTGAGAGTCTCTCTTCCCATAACTATTAATTTCCTATTTGCAAACCCTAATTTCATGCTAAATATTCTGTATGTCAAGGAAAAGAAATACAGTATTTTCCAACATCTATAAAATGTTTTAGAAGTGCTTTTAAAAGCAAATGAATGTAAAAGATATTTAAACACAGACACCCCCTTAAAATCAACACCTAAATGGAAACAGAAGTGGACAACTGAATTTTATTGTCCACAATTCATTGACCATATTTTTGAAACCAAGCTTGGTAAAAGTTGTACGTTTTGTGTAATCTTGAAGATGTTTTAGCCTGATTTAAACATTCATTTGTCTTTGTATACAAGTCTGTACACTATAATTGATTATACATCAGAGAAAACAAATGTATAGCGTTATTCTCAATGTACTGCTGTTTACTCTTAAACATTCAGCAACCCTTTGATTTACTGGGTACTTATGTTTGATGTGAAGAAGAACATTATTTCAGTAAAAGAGGCTAGGGAGAAATCACTTTTACCCGTAAAGACAGACAACAAGTGTATTTACTATACACACAATAATGTATATATGTACAGATAAGTTCCCTTTCTGTTGTCAAAACAATTGAATATATGATTATATACAGAAGAAAACATACCTGGACAGGTTAGACGGATGAGGACAGGTGAGTATGAGCAAAAGAAAAGAGGCCTGTAGCAATGCCGAAGGGATTCGGCGGAGGGCTGGCATGACAGGGGTTAATGAGGGCGGAGCCATGCAGGGGAGATGTAGAGGGCTGATAGGACGGGCGGCAGCATGGAAGGTAGTTAGGCAGGAAGCGGAAGGGGAGGGGCCAGTCTGCACGAGGAGCCGTGAGGGTAAGGTGCTTCCCACCCACCTGCCCTACAATTGTTGCTGGTAGGGAGAGGGTTGGATAAATACTGGTTGGTGGTTATTTTGCGGGGTGCAAGGCACTTGTTAAGGTCATATGGGCACCTAAAAGGGCATAGTTTAGGGACCCGTCTGAGGGCGGCTCCCAGTTGGTATATGGGTACCTGCTAGTTGTCTCTGAGTCAGAGGCTTTAGCGACTTGAGGCCTGAGAAGTGACTAGCAGGTACAGTTATGGGTTATGCCTATTGGACCTTGTGCCCCATGCTGTGTTAAAACTGGAAATATATATATATATATATATATATATATATATATATATATATATATAGATAAAAAGGTTATTACGTTATTTTATGTTAATTATGGAAATTTATATATTGGTTAATAAAATGTCTGTGGCCAATTCACTCCACCCATGTGTTGTGTGATCATTAGAGGGAGGGATGGGTTTATTGGTAACAGGTTAAGCCATAGTTAATACCATAGTCAAGGGAGTGGGACTTTAAACGAAGCACAAAGTTGCAAGTGGATTAAATAGTCAATTTATTGTCATATTTATTGATTTATATATATATATATATATATATATATATATATATATATATGTATATATACATATCTGTATGTGATACATATGAATCAACAAATATGACAACATAAAAACCATTTCATCCACTTGCAACTGCGTGCTTCATGTAAAGTCCCACTTCTTTTTCTTTTTCTCATATAGACAGGGATGGACGCATATAACTTTACTAGGTCATTGCTTCATTTAAAGTCCCCAAACCCTCCTCTTTTAAGGACAGGTGAGTATAGGACTAGGGGAGCCTCAAGCCGGATACAAGCAGTGGAGTGTTTTTTCAAAACAGTTATGTAAATACAAAAATTTATTCATGGATGGTCATTTTGGAGGTGTGGGAGATCCTAGAAAGACTCAATTTGCATGCTGACTGTCCTAACTGGATGCTTTGCCTCCACCATTAAAAGAACTGAAATTCAATAAATGAACTTGGCGGGCAAGGGACAGTCAGGCTGGGGATGATGCTAGATGATGCTGGATGTCCTCCAGTCCGGAAATGAGAAAGGCTCTATCTACCTTGCTGCAACTCATGTGCAGTGGTCTGCAGTGAAATCAGAGTAAACAATTTCAGTACAGAATAGGACCCTGTACATCTGTGCAGGACTGAAGGTAAGCCTAGAAGGTTATTAATTTAAAAAATGGTTATTATAAAATTGATGCCTACTATACTAAATATTGTATGTACCCATACTAGTATACTAAACATACAACTACTATAAATTTTTCTCAGATGTGTGTTATGGCTGTCTTGACATTGACCGCTGTACTGGGCTAGGGATGAAAGGAAGTTATGACTACTGTACTTGGCTATTCTGGAACTCAAATTTCCACTGGATCTAATAAGCCATTGAATATTAAACAATCCCCTTCTAAGTTGTAGTTAATTAACATGGGTTACTGAGAGCATGACATCTGTTAGATAAATGGAAACAGCAGAAATTATTTACAAATGACGTAACCTATAAGATTTAGCTTATATTCGCTTTGGAGCAGGCAGTACAATGGCAGTTGATTGCGCAGTAGATGGTAATAGGCAGTTGAGGATAAAGAGGCTACCTTCTGCAGATTTTTTATTTAAAATTTTTTTGGTAGTTACAATTTCTTCTTGGAGGTAGCATTGTAGAAAGAAGGGAAGGAAGATGGGAGAGATCATTGGTAGTACTAGAGCATGTAATGGTAGCTTCAGGGTTTTTTTTCTTTCTTGTACTCCTGCTCCATCTCCTTTCTAAACACATCACATAAGTCCTGGATGGGGCCCCGATCATCATCATGTGGTCAACTCTAAGCCCAGCACAAGCAGCACAAGTCCTACAGAGGTGGCTCATCCTGTGGTGGAACCTGGTTGGCAGTAGCTAAGCAAGTTGGTAAGTAGCTAAGTAGTAGCTAAGTAGCACTAAGGAAATTGCTATATTTCTTACAGACACAGGAACTCACTCAAATGGGTGTGGATGAATTGTAGGTGTTTTTTAGGGGCTTGATTTTACACACCACTTGCAGAATTACAGTATCCTTTAATATTAACACAACACACCAAAACAGCATTATAATATCCACCTCCATCAGAGTCATAAGTATGGTATAATCCTAACCACCTGTAAGTAGTCAGGCACTGTCCCATACCAAGAAGTGCTATGCTATTTTTAGGAAGAATTTAAAGTGGTTCTAAAGGCTGAAGTTTTTTTTTTACCTTCATGCATTCTATGACCCCCAGACCCCCCAATCCTTACCTGAGCCCCCTCCAATCCAGCAATGTTCAGGATAGCCTCCTGTGTGCAGTGCCCCCCCCCCCCCCCCCAGCCCCCCAATCCTTACCTGAGCCCCCTCCAATCCAGCAATTTTCAGTATAGCCTCCTGTGTGCAGTGCCCCCCAATCCTTACCTGAGCCCCCTCCAATCCAGCAATGTTCATGATAGCCTCAGTTGTATGGGGACTCTCCTTCCACATGTCAATCTGGTCAATCCCTTAGTGCATTCAAATAAAAAAAGGGTTATTTTTCCCAAACAATTGCGTTTGAAAAATCGCTGCACAAATACTGTGTGAAAAAATCAATTGCAACACCCACCATTTTAATCTGTAGGGCCTTTGCTTTAAAATAATATATAATGTTTGGGGGTTCAAAGTAATTTTTTAGCAAAAAATAAAAAAATTTTTTCATGTAAACAAAAAGTGTCACAAAGGGATTTGTCTTCAAGTGGTTAGAAGATTGGGTGATGTGTGGCATAAGCTTCTAATGTTGTGCATAAAATACCAGGACAGTTCAACCCCCCCCCCCCCCAAATGACCCCTTTTTGGAAAGTAGACACCCTAAGCTATTTGCTGATAGGCATGTTGAGTCAATGGAATATTTTATATTTTGCCACACGTTTCAGGAAAATTACAAACTTTTTTTTTTGCACAAAGTTGTCACTAAATGATATACAGGGGGTCCCCGAGTTACGAACTCGTTAGGGACTGCCCGCCTGTACGGAAGTCGGAAATGTTCGTAAGTCGGCCGCGCATGCGCAGACCGACAAATACAGAGATTTCCGGACATTTCCGATGTTCCGTCTATTGCCGTTCTGCGCATGCGCGGCAAATTACGGACATTTCCGGCATTTTCCGAAGCTCCGTATGGCCGCGCATGCGCAGAACGGTCGAAAGACGCAGAAAAAGAACGAAAAATGGCGGAGGGTCCCCGCAGAACCCCGTTCGTAAGTAGGGGTTGTTCGTAGGTCGGGTGTTCGTAAGTCGGGGACCCCCTGTATTGCTCAAACATGCCATGGGCATATGTGAAATCACATCTCAAAATACATTATGCTGCTTCTGCTGAGTACAGGGATATCACATGTGTGAGATTTTTTGGGAGCTTAGCCGTGTACGGGACCTTGCCTTATATTGTTTTTTACGGGACCCCGAATACCAATCACCGGCTCCAGGCTTTCTAAGGGGGTGTAAAATGGTGATTTCACTTTCTCACTATCTATTACAGTTTCGGAGGCCATGAAATGTCAAGATAGCACAACCCCCCCACCCCAAATGAGCCCATTTTGGAAAGTAGACACTTCAAGCTATTTGCTGAGGGGCATATTGAGTCCATGGACTACTTTATATTTTGCCACAAAATTCGGGAATATTATAATTTCTTTTTTTTTTTACACAAAGTTGTCACCAATTGATATATTGTTCGAACATGGCATGGTTATATGTGGAATTACACCCCAAAATACATTCTGCTGCTTCTCCTGAGTATGGGGATACCAGCAAGATCTGCTTGTATCATGTCCTGGTCATGCAAGCAGAGAATACGGGCATATGATGAATTGGGTCAGTGGACCAATATGATCGCAACTCATTTTTTTTAGTTATGTCCATGAGGAGGTATAGGCCCAGGAAAATCTTAAATTCGGATAAAACCGTCATAGGTTTCCAATCTCTGGCAAGGGTCAACTGGGGATTAGCGGCGATAAATTGACCAGCATACAAATTGCTTTGGTCCACAATAGATCTATAGAGATCTTCCGTGAAGAACAGCGAAAAAAAATCAAGTGACCTAAAATCAACTGTTTCCACCTGAATTCTGGGTTGGCCAGTGAATGGGGGAAGTACGGGCTGCAGAAGTGGTGGGCTTCCAATTCGGATTGGCAAATGCAGCGGGAAGGGCACTATGGGCTTGACGGGCCTGTGTTTGTCTTCTTGGTGGCTGCGGGACAGTACTTGTGCTAGCCACCGCACCAGCTTGAACTGCACTTATGGGACTCACCACATCACTAAGGGTTACTGCAGTGCTGGATGAACGACCAGGATGTACTAGGCCGCTGGTGCATGCCAGTTCATCAGAAGGATGAACGGCACTAGTACTGGCTCTCTGCTCTATATGAGACCCCTGCGGTTCTTGCACCTCAACAACAGCAGAAGAACGGGGTCGGGTACGCCTGACCTTGGCAGGGACCACTACTCTGTCGTCAGAGCTATCTGTCAGGGTGCCACTGCTGTCTACCGGTTCGTATTCTGAGCCTGAATCTGACAGATGGGTGACTTCCTCTTCACTCTCATCTGTTATGCTCAGAAATGTGTAGGCCTCTTCACTACTGTACCTTCGATTGGACATTGTGGCCTCTAAATTTACTGGTACAACTAGTGAAACTCACAGGAAAAAAGAGCACCTGATTGTCAGCGACTACTTCAAATACTACCAAAAAAACTTTTAGCGTTCGCAGGGATCAGGCATGACTCTGCGAACGCTGCAGTTATGTTTTTTGTGTTTTGTAAGTGACAGTGATCGATTGATACTGCACTTGGGTGGGCTGGGTGGAGGGGCTAAACGCAGGTGCTAGCAGGTATCTGGGCTGATCCCACTAACACTGCATTTTTGGGAACCCTAAATTACTAGGGACGCTAATATAGTTCTGAGCAGATCAAATATATACGTTCAGACACTATACTACTAAGAGAGGTGTATGCGTGGCTGTTAGCGCTACTGGCACTAATCTGACGCTGCCTGGGGCGAAAAATAGCAAAAATAGAAATAGAAAAATAGAAAAATTGAAAAAAAGGATAAGAACGCATTGTTTAAAAGGACGCTTATTCTTTAAAACATCTTTTCATTAATATAATGATGCTGAATTGGTGTGGAATAGGCAATATACAGTATGACATAGGAAATTAGGTTTTGTGAAAATTCAAGTTAGACTTACCGATAACTTGTTTTCCAGAAGTCTTTTAGGACAGCACCTGAGAGATCATGACTCTTCCCATCGGAAACCAGGAAACACCTCCTTCTTTCAAATCTTTAAAGGAAGGCACCTCCCTATCATCAGTTGTAGAAGAGAACCTCTGGCCCCGGCTGGAACACATAAGCTCATACGTTAATCACAGCAGAGTACATAAAACTAATAGGGAGGGTCGTTGCTGCCCTGAAAGACTTCTGTAAAACAAGTTACCGGTAAGTCTAACTTGAATTAGGCGTCTTTCAGGACAGCACGTGAGAGGATAACAGAGACTTACCCCCTTAGGGCCGGACAACAGCCTGCAGGACCTTCCTGCCTAATGCCTGGTCACTGGCAGATGTGAGGTCCAGCCTATAATGTCGCACAAAGGTGCGGAAACTTGACCACGTTGCCGCCTTGAAAATTTGTTCAGGGGTGGCACCAGCTACCGACAGATCCCATTTAGGAAAACCTTTGACTGGTACTGGTTTAGATCTTGTAAGAGCTCTAAAAAATCTGACTACCAGTGGTTCCCGAGGCCACAGATTTTTCTAAGAACACTGCTAATGTAGCAACCTGTACTTTCAGGGTACTGACCGCTAGTCCCTTATCTGCTCCATCTTACAAGAACTCCAAGATGGAAACAAGGCTTTTTCCTGTTTGATAGTAATGTTGTAACTAAACGGTCTGAAAAAACCCTTGCTTTTTAGGAGCTGCTCTTCAGATACCAGGCTTCAAGAGGCAGGCTGGCCACTTCTGGATGATTTACTGGACCTTGAGATTAGCAGATAATGCCTGAGAGGTAGATGCCAGCAAGACTTGGTCACCATTCCCAGGCCCTTTTCGGCCAAAATGGAGAAATTAGGATGACTGGTACCCTCTCCCGTTGGATCTTCCTTAATACCAGTGGGATTAACTGGAACGGGGGGAAAGCGTAGCAAAGTTGAAATCTCCATGGATGCGCCAGAGCGTCTGTCCCTAGTGACCCGTCGAGATTGTTTAAGGAAAAGAATTGAAAAACCTGTGCGTTCCCTTTTGAGGCAAACAGGTCCACCTCTGGCTGTCCCCACATACTGGAAATTGTTGCGAAGACCTCCGGATTTAGAGACCACTCTGTCTCCTGAATAGGGTGCCTGCTCAGGAAATCTGCCACTCTGTTTAGGGTCCCCCTTAGGTTGATTGCTGACAGGGATAGCAAGTGCCTCTCTGCCCACAGCAGGATTTCTGTTGCCAGTGCTTGTAAGGACCTGCTCCTTGTGCCCCCTTGTCTGTTTTTTTTTTCTCTGGTTCCTGACATTCTTTCCTTATGGAGTCTGAAAGGAAAGAATGAACTGGAAAAGTCCGAACCTTAGGTTCACCAAGACATGCGTGCATGCGGTCGTGCAGTGTTGGTTCCTTATTTTTTTTACTTAGGCCAAGGGTAACATGTATGGCTCTAAGAAGCCCATCAACTTTTTCCATGGACAATTTGAATTTAGACTGGGCTACCGCCTCCTCATCTTCCTCCTCGTCTGAACCCTCCAGCATCTTCCCTGGGGACGGGAACCCCATCTCCTCTGTGGACAGGGACCCCTTCTCACTTGGGGACGGGGCCCCCACCATCTTTCCTGGGGACAGGACCCCCTTCTTACTTGAGGACAGGGACCCCCTTCTCACTTGAGGACAGGGACCCCCTTCTCACTTGAGGACAGGGACCCCCTTCTCACTTGAGGACAGGGACCCCCTTCTCACTCTGGGACAGGACCCCCATCATATCCCCTGGGGACAGTGCCCCCATCATCTCCCCATCATCTCCCCTGGGGATGGGGACCTCATCTCCCTTGGGGACAGGGCCCCCTTCACCCCCCTTGGGGACAAGGCTACCATCATCTCCCTTGGGGACAGGGCCCCCGTCATCTCCCTTGGGGACAGGGCCCCCATCATCTCCCCTGGGGGCAGGGGCCCCATCATCTCACCCTGGGGACAGGGCCCCCACCATCTTCACTAGGGATGGGGACCTCATCTTTCCTGGGGAAGGGACACCTTCTCATATGGGGACAGGGACCCCCTTCTCACTTGGAGACAAGGTCACCATCATCTCCAGTGGCAACGCCAACAGGGACCCCTTCTTCTCTGGGGACAGGGCCCCTACCATCTTCCCTGTGGATGAGAACCCCATCTCCTCTGGGGACAGGGACCCCTTCTCACTTGAAGACAGGGCCCCCATCATCTCCCCTGGCAACAGGGACCCCTTCATCTCCCCTGGCAACAGGGACTCCTTCATCTCCCCTGGGGACAGGGCCCCATTATCTCCCCTGGCAGAAGGGACCCCTTCTTACTTGGGGACATGGCCCCCATCATCTCCCCTGTGGACAGGGACCCCTTCTTACTTGGGGACAGGGACCCCATCTCACCTGGTGACAGGAACCCCATCTCTGTGCACTGAGAGAGTGCCATGACGCCAGCACTGAGATAGAGAACACTGACACTAGCTCCAAGACACACTGTACTGAGATAGAGTGCCCCAACACCAGCACTGAGAGCACACGGATGCCTGTGCTGAGAAGGTACACTGACGTCAGCGTTGAGATAGAGGAAACTGACACCAGCACTTTAAGGTTCTTAATATATGCAGTTTATACAGTTAATTTGTATCGCTTAAGTGAGTGGGGCCTTATGTCTACATTTTGCCTAAGGCCTCACAAAGCCTAGAGCCACCTCTGCCACTGTGTTTTGTTAACATTCAGTTGGTGTGAGGTGATGCCATTCATTGTGAAAGGCATTCCAACTCAACTTGTCAAATAATTTTTGTGGCATATTAAGCAGCCTACTCAAATAAAAGGGCTTCGTTAATAAAACACACAATAATGTGTGGCATAATGTGCAATAATGCATGAACACTAATGCAGTGCAACAGTGTGAATGGGTCTTAATAGAAATAATTTTCAGACGCTTAGGCTTGTCGTATTCTGGCTATTTTTCTGTATGAATGAGATGTAGTAACATCCGGCCCCAGGGATAAAATGGTGAGGGCCTTTGTAGTTGTACTGTACAGATGTCTGAAGTGTGGCCCAGCAGATGCAGTGACAGCTCAGTCGATCACTGTTTCCACTTGTAAACAGAGAGGCAACATAAGAAGAACTCCACTACTCACTTCCATTGCCAGGCTCTGGCTAACAACATTATCTAATGTAGAACCAGGCAGAGGAAGGAAGTAGTGGAAGCCTTCCTCTGCTGGCTGTTTTTTTACAAGTGCCAGCAGTGATCGCTTGAGCTGTCACTGCTAATGTGGGCCTGCACTGACAGAGATCTGAATGGGGAATGATTTCGCATCTCTGAGGCCCTTCCTGCACCCCCTCTCCCCTCAAGTCAAGGTCCCACAGTAGCTGCGTGGGCTGCTATGGTGTTAGTTCTGCTAATGATTCATCCCCTTCCAGGTACACCAGGCTGTCATGGAAGAAGTCCTGGGGGGGGGGGGGGCAAAAAGGGAGGGGAGTGGTAAAAGTGATAGAAGCAGAACACAAATGTGGTCCTGCACTCCATAAGGTAACTTCTTGATGCCGGGGTACTTATTTGAGGGATTGAAGACCCTTTGTGCTGGTCTACAGTACATTAGCTGCAGTCATAGTTTGCCATATGCACATTGGACATTCAAATAATCCAGCTCTTGTGCCTTCTGTTTCTATAAGGTGTACTAAAGAATGTGTGCATCAACATTTTAGTTACATTTTGAATGCTGGGGCATTTAATATATAGCAAACAATTTATATGTCAATGTTTTTGTGTGTTTCTGTGTACATACATATCGCAGATGCGTAAAAAATACTGTAATGATACAATTTGCTTGGCCACGCATGATTGATGAGCTGGCAAATACACATCAGCTTTAGTAAATCAGTGTCAGTTTTTGAAAAGCAACAGAAAGCAGGATTCTGCAATGAAATTGTATTTAACTGACCCAAATAAGATTGCTTTTTTCCATATGCAAACTAGCTGTGCTCTTTAAATTGATGAAGGAAAATTCTACTGGCATAAGAAAATTATATTTTTTCAAATTATGAATTATATAATCTTTATTTGTTTTCTTCATACAAAAAAAAAAAGCACATAATATATACACACATTTAATTTCAATAAAATCGTTTTCTCACAGTTTGCCAAAAAAATCACCATTAACCTGTAGTTCTTTTATACCTCGCACCTTCCTTTTTTTACTTCTACTGTATTCCCTTCTTTTCCTATCCCGTTCCCCTTACCTTTATGCTCTCTCTATCCCCTCTATTTAGCCCTTACGGTATTCTTCCCCGTTTAGTCTCCCACCCTCTTATCCATTACATTGGGCATCCCTGCTTATCCATCCATGTTTTCCACATTTTTACAAATTCTTTCATATTTCCTCTCCTCGTGTATACCGTTCTTTCCCTCCATACTGTTTCTGTTATTAATCTCGCCCATTCTCTTTCCGTTGGGGGTTTTTCAGCCTGCCATCTTTGCGCTATTAGCTTTCTTGCCTGGAATAGACATCTCATCACTGCTTTGGTTACCCAGGGACCTCCTACTATTCCTTCGTCCAGACCTAGTATGCACAGTCTGGGACTCATTTCTAACCTCGCGTCGTACACTGTGTTCAGCGTCTCGAGAATTTCTGACCAGTAACGAAACAATTTCGGACATTTCCAAATCATATGTGCCAAGTCCCCAGTATCTTGGCACCTGGGGCACCTGGCGTCCTTTCTCCACCCGAAATCAAAGAGTCTCTTGGGGGTATAGTATGTCCTGTGTAATAGCATCAGGTATGAGACCCTTTGTGCGGGCGAGACCGACACCATGTGTCCCTTCTCAAGTATTCTCAGCCATTGTTCATCTGACAGGGTTCCGAATTCTTTTTCCCACTTCCTCCTGCTCTTAAGTCGTACTGGACTTTCTACACTGCCTTCGCATATATATGGATAAATTTCTGCTATGAATCCTTTGGACTTGACTTGGGAGCCTATTCTTTGATATACCGGGGAGTTAACCCAGTTTGGTCCTTGTTTCGCAAATTGCCTATTTAAGGCATGCCTGATTTGTAGATATTTATAGAATGAGTGTTGCGGTAGGTCATAGTCTGTTCTTAATGCGGTGAATGCCTTAAGTATCTTTCCCTCGTATAGCTGAGCTAGCTTAACTATCCCCTTTATCTCCCACTCTTTAATCTTCCCTATCCTCTCCACTTCCTGCAGGTTCTTGTTATTCCAGAGGGGGGTGTATTTTGTCATGCCTTCCAGCCCTTTTACTGCTTTTAATGCTTTCCAGACTTTTAACCCAAGCCTCACCGTGGGGGTTCTATAACAAAATGAGTTTGCCTCAAGAGCCTCTATTATTGATCTGTGCGGAGTACCTGCAATCATTAAATCCTTATTACTTCCTCCAGCCCCCCCTATATGTTGCAATTGGGCGGCTAGAAAATAGCTTCGTGGATGCGGTAGTGCCATCCCGCCCTTTCTTGTTCCTAGTTGTAGTACTTGTAAACCTATCCTAGGCTGACCTCCTTTCCATATAAGTTCTCTAAACAGCGTGTCGATTTTCCTAAACCATTTTTTATCTATCCATGTCGGGCAGTTGTGCATCAGATACAAAAGCTGTGGCTGCCACAGCATCTTGATCAAATTACATCTCCCCGCCACCGATAATGGAAGGCGTCTCCAGATTGCAATTTTAGATTTAAATTTAGCTAGTAATGGTACTATATTATCATTGATGTAATTATTAGGGTTCTTCTTTATATTTACACCTAAATATTTAATTTGTTCGACCACTTCTAGCTGTAGGCTGTCCGATGTCCTCTGGTTTCCTAGGGGGTCTATAGGCATTAGTGCAGATTTTTCCCAATTTATGGTCAGCCCTGAAATTTTCCCAAAATCTATAAGGATGTTCATCACCTGCCTGGGGGATTGCTCCGCGTCCCCCAGGAAAAGGAGGACATCGTCCGCATATAATGCTATTCTCTCTTCTCCCCCCTTTCTTCTAAACCCCTGTATATTCGTATCTGATCTAATTACGCTGGCCAGCGGCTCCATTGCCAGAGCAAAAAGCAAGGGGGACAATGGGCACCCCTGTCTTGTCCCCCTCTCTAATTGGATTTTGTCAGAGAAATCATTATTAACCCTGATTTTAGCGCTGGGACCCGTATACAAGGTTTTAATCCATTCAATGAATGAGGGGCCAAATCCAAATTCCCTTAACACACGCCATAGATATCCCCATTCTAAACTATCAAAGGCTTTGACCACATCTAGGGCCATCACCACCCTTGTCCCTGTATCCTCTGTTGGTATCTGCATATTGAGATACAGCCTCCTGATATTTATACTGGTGGATCTGCAGGGGATAAATCCTGTTTGATCCGGGTGTATAAGTCTAGAAATGATTTTATTTAGTCTGATTGCTATAACTTTCGCAAGTATTTTAGCATCCGCACAGAGCAGGGAAATAGGTCTGTAAGATTTAGTCTCTAGCGGGTCCTTCCCCTCCTTATGTAAAACTATTATTGTTGCTTCCGTCATAGACGTTGGCAACGTCCCCTCCTCTTTCGCCCAGTTGAATACCTTAAGAAGCTCTGGCAGTAGTACTTTCCCGTATTGTTTATAGGTTTCCACTGGGAGGCCGTCTGGTCCTGGTGATTTCTGATTGGCCATTTCTTTCACCGCCAGTTGGATTTCCTCCAACGTTAGCGGTGCCTCCATTGTCCCTCTTTCTTCATCTGTGAGAACCGGGATGTCGACGTTTCTGAAAAATATATCCATTTCCCCTTCCTCCACCGTCCCACGCGATCTATACAGTTTTTCGTAATATAATCTAAAAGTTTCTGTGATTACTGACTTTTTGGATGATATTTCACCTTTTTCAGTCTTGATCACGGGGACACTGGATGGAGGAGAATTGGTTCTCACTAAATGTGCCAACATTTTCCCAACCTTTTCCCCCTCTCCGTAGGCTACCTGTTTCTGGAACAATCTCTTATTCTCTGATTTCTTAATGACTGTGTCTTTATATTCCTGTTGTTTAGTTAGCCATGCGCTTTGTGTCTCCGGTGTGGGGTTGTTGACGTAATCTCCCTCTGCTTTCATCAACTCTCTCTTAATCCTACTCTCCCATTCCCTTGTAGTTTTTTTAATTTTTGATACTGATTGAATGAGAATACCTCTTAGATACGCCTTCAATGCGTCCCACATTATTCCTCTTGTCACCGACTCATTATTAAATTTTATAAATTCTTCCAGTTTTAATAACACCTCATTTGGGTCCCCTATTAATTCAAACCAAACTGGGTTCATTTTCCATACTACAGGGGATCTTTTCCCTTCTAAGTTTATTGAGACAACCAGTAATGCATGATCAGATATTCCTCTAGGGTGATATTCTATATCCCTTATGGTTTGGCATGCTTCTTCGTTTCCCAAGGCAAGGTCTATCCTTGAGAGCGTGGAATAGGAGCTTGAATAACATGAGAATTGCAGCACACCTGGATTCCGCGCCCTCCACATGTCAAAGAGCCCTGCTTCCTGCAAGAACTGATATAATCGACTCTCATCTACTTTCTGGCCGTGTATACCCAGTGGGAACCTATCAAGTTTTCTATTGATAACCGCGTTAAAGTCCCCTACTGCTATAACCGGTACCCCACCTTTATCTGTTAAAAATTCCAAAAGCCTATACATTACATCAAGTTTGAACGGAGGGGGAATGTAAATATTTGCAAGAACGTATTCTCGGTTTTCAATTACACAATGCAAAAAAATATACCGTCCTTCTCTGTCTATACTGACCTGCCGACAGGAAAACCCCAACTCTTTCTTTACCATCACAGCCACTCCTCTTGAATAAGAGGTGTGGACTGAATGGAATTGGCATTGATATTTCTTGCTTTGGTTTTGTAACTTAGAGTCTTGAGTTAGGTGCGTCTCCTGTAGGCAGATCAGTCCTACCCCACTCCTCTCCAGGGTCTCTACCACTGCTGCTCTCTTTGCCGGTGTGCCTAGCCCCCGTACATTCCAGGAGCCAATACTCAGTATCCTAGTCTGCATGCTTTAACGTGGGAGAGAAAGAAGAAGAGAGAAAAAAAAAAAAAAAAAAAAAAAAAAAGGGGGATATGTACACAAAAAAAGAATGCTATGTCCTAGGTACTCTACCCCCCTGCCCTTGTTAGAGGAGTGGAGACTATAAGGAGTAGAAGATTCTAGTGCAGAGGTCATTTTATCCCATCTTATACTTATACTTGTACTATAATACTCGCCCATCCTACCGCTACCTGGGGTCCGGAAGAGAGGAGTAAAAAAATATACAAAGTAAAAACAAAGAAAAAGAAAGAGAGAAAAAAAAAAAAACAATTTTTTCAAATTATAAGTTAAGCATAGAACAAATCATCAAGAGTTGGTAAAAATATGATGTCATTATGATTAGGAGAACATGTTTTTGTCATACGACTATAAGCTATTAAATGCATTCTGTAACCTAGATGGGTAAATTGCATTGCCTCTTTTTATTTAGCTTTTTCTATGGAAAGTATGTCTTGAAGCAGTGGGCAGCTAGGAACTATATGATATCATCTATATATTTTGTATATGACAAATTCGATTTTGTAGGGCAGGGCAGCAGTGAAATCATTGAATTTCTGCAGAGTATTTGTAACTTTTTCTTTTTCCACTTTTAAATGTACAGATCTACAGGCCTAATTCATTAAGCTGCGATATCACTTATCATATGTTAAAAGTGGCAAATCAAGCAAAGCTTTCATATGTACGCTACCCTTTGTTAATACAGATTTGTGTGTATATATATTTATATATATATATATATATATATATATGTACATATACACACACTATAGTACCAAAAGTATTGGGACATTTGCCTTTACACGCACATGAGTTTTACTGGCATCCCAGTCTTAGTCAGTAGGGTTCAATATTGAGTTGGCCCACCCTTTACAGCTATAACACCTTCAACTCTTCTGGGAAGGCTGTCTACAAAGTTTAGGAGTGTGTCTATAGGGATGTTTGACCATTCTTCTAGAAGTGCATTTGTGAGGTCAAGCACTGATGTGGATGAGAAGGCCTGACTTGCAGACCTCAACCCGATAGAACACCTTTGGGAAGAATTAGAGCGGAGACTGTGAGCCAGGCCTTCTTGTCCATATTACGGCCTAACCTCACAAATGTGCTTTTGGAAGGATGGTCAAATATACCCATAGACAATATATATATATATATATATATATATATATATATATATATATATATATATATATATATATATATATATATATATAAAATTTTTTATTTTATTTTTTACTTTAACTGCCATCCTACACTAGGCCCCCAAATCCAGGCTATGGTGCAACACAAGGAGTGCAGGCTCAACCCCAATACTTCAGCTAATACAAGCAGCTGAGAACTGCTGAAAGTTTGTGATGGTTAGGACTTAGGGAACAGAGACACCTGGGGACAGCAGCATAGTGTATGTCCATGGTTTAGCATAAATAGATCTAAGGGCCAGAGCTCAGAGTGACTTTCCCTGACTTTATGGTTAGGGTCCACCAGCTGCTATACCCTTGTCTAATAAGAGTGCCCTTAGTTGTGACTAAAGCAGTCTAGTCTGCCTTGACAGTGAAATGGCAGTTAGCAATACAATAAGCTTGTCTGAAGAATTCCCGATGTGGGTAATAAGGCTGTAGATTTTCAGACAGAGAGTCTACTTGTCAAAGTCCCACAATAAGAAACCTGCCAGTTATTCTCAAGCACTAAAATATTTGATGCCTTAAAGTGTGTCTTTAGGCAAAACTTTTTTTTTTTTATAGTTTGTGATAGAATGGGGTATAGTTAAATCTTCTGCCAAGTTGTTTTTGCAGTGTGAGTCCCCAGTGTGAAGATTCATCCCTCTATTTGTAATTGCTATCACCAAGGGGGGAAATCTTCTAATGGGCATATTTATTCCCAAGGCCTGATAGTGAGGTGAAATTTCTTCAAATGGGGCAAAAACGAGAACAAAGGGGGGAAAAAAAAGCCTGATAGGGGTTTTAACTTTTCCATACTCTGAAACAAGAACTAAAAAAAACCCTTTGATTATACATTTACTTTTAGTTGTTTCTTCTCCATTGAGATCATCAGCAGCTCTACTTTCTGCAGGACTGAGAAGCAGCAAGTCCCTCTTTTTTCTTAATGTATGTAAACTGCCAGTTTGTTTTTTAGCTGGGTCATAACAGTTCTGGCACTAAAGCAAAAGAGAAAATAACTTTGGGGCTTGATAGCAACAATGAGTTTCAAAACCATGAAAACTATTCTAGTGGTCAGAATGTTCAATCTCCTTTGGACCTTTGCACTCCCTAATTTTAGGTGCGATGGTCTATGATGGAACATATTGGCAATTCCTGACATTCCATGGTCTTTCTCACAGCATTTGGGAAAGGTAATATTTCTGAAATTTCTTTTGCATTCTAAGACCTTGACAGGGAGATTTTATCTCTCTTCCTATACCTTTAAATAGTACATAGTTAGTCAGGTTGAAAAATGCACTAGTTGATTTAGTTCAACCAATTAAAAAAAAAAGAAAAGAAAAAAAAACACAAACAAATAGAAAACCTCCATATCTTATACACAATCCTATACCGACAGTTGATCCAGAGGAAGGCCAAAAAAAAAACAATTAAGCATGGTACAATCCGCTCCAGTGGGGGAAAAATAATATTTCCTGATCCCTCAGGAGGCAATCAGATATTCTCTGGATCAGCTACCCCTGGCTTTATTACATCTAAAAAATAGAATCCAGTTATATTTTGCGCATTTAAGAATGCATCCAGTTCTTTTTTAAAACAATTTACTGAGCATACTGAGAATTGATATTAGATAGTACATGTTAGAAGAAGATGGAGCATCCTAAAAATGATTTCAGGGACTTAGGAACTATATTAAAGAAAAGGACCTCCAAGGTAACATGCTCAGAAATACTGCCTGTTCCTGGAGCCAAACCAGAGAGGCAACAAGAGCTCAGGGAAGTTAATAAGTGGCCGAGGAAGGTGCTACTGGGGGCAATATTGGTAGTGTAACTAGAATGCCTCAATCAAAGGTGCGTAGATTGACAGAATCCAATTGCAGCCTCAGAACAAACAAGGAGAAAATAATATGTGTTCCTACAAAACTAAAAGTCATGTTTACAAATGCTAGAAGTCTAGTGAGTAAAACCGAATAACTGGAACAGCTGATACTTGTGGAGGATTTTTACTTGATGGGAATTTAAGAAGCTTAGTTTGACAGCTCACATGACAGGCTTGCAACTGTCCAAAGGTATTCATTGTACCAAAGGGACAGGGAAGGTAGAAGAGAGGGAGAGGTGTGCCTGTATGTTAAAAATGATTTGCTAGTGAATACAAAGGATGACATTGCTAATGGGGCAAGGGAGGAGGTGGAATCCTTGAAGCTGCTTCAAATAGTGGGTGTATGCTACAGGCAGGGCAATGTTATTTTCCTGACAGACTCCATGGCAGCAAACGTGTAGGTTTAGTCCCGCCTCCACTACCCTATAGGACGCTACTCCCATAAATCTTTGCTCCCTGCCAGAGGCCGTGTTCTTTTTTTTGTCCTCCTCCGAAGGACCTATATTATGTCTTTCTACCCGAAGATTATCGTTTTTTTTCCCTCCTGCGATAAGGACTGGCCGAGCGACTCGGAGTCGCACATTTCCAATAAGTTCTAGCTACTAGTGGAGTATGGAAAAGGGGCATATGGAAGAGGCGCTGAAGAGGTGTATTCCTGGTCACTGACAAGGCAAAACCGCGTTATGGTCATTATCCTAGCTACTAGCAGGTGACTGACTCCCCAACAAGTCCGGCGGGTATGTTTGTGGCTTACCTTCGGCCAGGTGATCGATCGCAGGAGGGGTGAGTTGTTTCTATTCTCTTTTCATGGCAGCCAGTTTTTGTTTGTATTTGGCCTGTTTGTTTCCCTGTTTTCCTGTGTCCCCATACACCGCTGGTGCGGTGTGTCTGGCTATCATGGCAGCTGGTTCCTTCTGCGTTCGCCGCACGGCCATTCTGCGCATGCGCGGGGCCGGCGCGAGAACGAGGCTTGGTTCGCGCATGCGCGTAGCGGTACTCGCGCATGCGCACTAGCGTCGTGGCCGTCGCGTTGATGACGTCACGATAGGCGCCAGATTTAAAAAGGGAAAATAGCTTACAGGCTTTTGGAATGCCTATAAGCTTGTAGAAGCACTCCTGAGACCCCGTTTTTTCTGAAAAAGGTAGGGAATCTTTAGGAGATGTGTTGCTACCTGTTTCCTTTATTTATTTATTGATTTATTTATGGGTCGTTCTGCTTGCAGCTATAATGGACCCTTCCAGATCACTGGATCCGTCACTGCCTGCTAGTGGCCAGCCCTCTCGCAGCAGGTATTTGGGGGGTATTCCCTTGGGATGCCTGCTGGGGGAGGGGGGAGGATGGAACATCATTGTATGTGTTGTTCCACTGACATGGTTGGATCTGTCTTTTCTCTTGTCAGCCCTTCTAGGTCTACTCAACACCGGAGTTCTCACAGAGGAAGTGATTCATCAAAATCCCACCGCCGGCACTCCTCTTCCAGGTCTAGACACCACGGTTCTCCTGCGAGATCCAGTCACCGTAGCCGGGAACCATCCCGACCTTCCACGGCTCGCTCCAGTCACTCAGAAGGATTATGCTGGGGGTGCAGGGCTCAGGTCCCTGTAGACAAGTCCCTTTGTGATGCCTGTTATGTGAAGGCAACTGGAGAAAGGAGTGACTCCGACCAACAATTAAAATCTCTGGTTGAGAAGATGGTCAAGGACAGCCTAAAGAAGTTAGAGGCCCCCCATATGTCTCCCGTAGAGTCGCCCAGATCTCCAGGGAGGGATGCTCAGGCTCAGGACACTTGGGAATCATCGTTACCGAGCCATCCATCTGCTGGTCTCTCCGATAGTGAATCTGGGGAAGATGAGGCTGGTTCCGGTTTTGACTTCTCTCTGCTCCCTCCTTTGGTCAAAGCTATCAAGGAAACTTTGAATTGGGAAGAGCCAGTGGCGGCTCCGGCGAAGCAGAGAAAATTTTTCAAGCAATTGAAGAAAGAGCGTATCAGCTTTCCTTTTCTGTCGGAATTAGGGGAAGTTATCACGGAAGAGTGGGGAAAGGTAGAGAAGAAGAACTCTCTCCTTTCCAAAATTCAGAGACTTTACCCATTCAGAGAAGATGAAGTAAAGCAGTTAGAATCATCCCCTCTGGTGGATGCGGCAGTAATGCGGTTGGTCAGGCATGTGACCCTTCCTTTAGAGGACACAGTCTCCTTCAAGGACGCTCTAGATAGAAGGATAGACTCTGACCTGAAGCGGGTCTACCTCACGGCAGGCATGGCTTGTAAGCGATGGAGGTCTGGTCTGACAACGTCGACGAGACACTTAGAGGTGTATCAGAAGATCTAGCCAAAAGTTCACCTATCCAGGAACTGAGGCTGGCTTCGGCTTTCTTGGGGGAGGCCTCAATTGACATTATTCGGCTGGTGGCTCGAGTTATGCTATCTTCAGTGACTGCCAAGCGTGCCCTGTGGCTCCGTCCTTGGCTAGCTGACCCTGCATCTAAACAGGTGCCGGATTCCCTTTGACGGTTCGTCACTTTTTGGAAATAAGTTGGATAGTGCTATAACTCGGGCCACTGGGGGTAAGTCAGGGTTTCTTCCCCAAGACAGGCGCCAGCAAAACCTAAGAAGACCGTTTCCAAGGAAGCAGAATCAAGATCGTGCCAGGGAGGCGCGCAGTTATAGGCCTGGATGGGAATTTTCCAGATCTTGGAGGTCCATGCAATCATCATTCAAAAAGGCTAAAAAAAGCAGTTTGTCGGGTGAGAAGCAACCGACCAAGTCCTTTTGAGATCGAGCCCGCCCAGACGGGCCAGGTGGGAGCTCGTCTGCTCCATTTTCGGCACGTCTGGGCGGCCTCGATCCAGGATTTTTGGACCGTCAGGACGGTCTCTTCAGGACACACTTGGACATTCAGCAGTGTCCCCAAGCTCAAGTGTGTCCCCACATCCATTCCAACGTCAGAAGGAAATAGGCAAATACTATCAGCCTACGTAAGATCTTTGCTGGAACAAGACGCCGCTATTCCCGTGCCAGTCGAGCAACGTGGTATGGGAATGTATTCCCCTCTTTTCTTAGTCCAGAAGAAGAGCGGTGCATGGAGACCCGTAATAGACCTGACGCATCTAAATCGCTTCATAAAAAAGGAGAGATTCAAGATGGAGACTCTGTCCACGATCCAACAGTCAGTGCAGCCAGGGGACTGGATGGTCTCCATAGACCTCAAAGACGCCTACTTCCACGTTCCTGTGGCAACAGACTTCCAACAATTTCTTCGGTTCTCCATAGGCCAACTTCACTTACAATTCACATGCCTTCCCTTCGGTCTGTCAACTTCGCCACGTACCTTCTCGAAGGTTCTGTTAGCAATCGTGGCTCTGTTAAGGATCAGAGGAATCCGGATCCATCACTACTTAGACGATCTACTCCTTCTGGCTCAGGACAGAGATCGTCTCGTAGAACACAGGGATCAGACCATCTCAACTCTCAGGGAATTCGGATGGCTCCTGAATGTGGAGAAGAGCCAGTTGGAACCTTCGCAGTCTCTCGTGTTCCTCTGAGCTTTCTTTGACACAGTAAGAGGTACCATCTCTCTGCCCGAGGAGAAGGTTACAATAGTTTGAGACAGGATCCGTCTGGCACTCGCATCATCTCTTCTCAGCGCTCTTCATTGTCTGAAGATCATAGGCACCATGGTGTCCACAATACCGATGGTGAAGTGGGCACAATGGAGAATGCGCCCCTTTCAGAGGGGTTTTCTTCAGCAGTGGTCGGGAGACAAAGTCCAACCTATTCGTATCACTCAAGTCATGAGGGGTTCCCTCTTCTGGTGGCTTCAACGGGAGAACCTGCTAAATTGCCATTCCATTCTTCCAATCAAGTGGATCACAGTAACGTCAGACGCCAGCAACAGAGGTTGGGGGGCTCATTGTCTGACGGAGGTGGCTCAGGGCACTTGGGACTTCCCTTCTCGGGGAATAGTGTCGAATGTCCTAGAGTTACGTGCAGCCTTTCTAGCGCTGGTGGCCTTCCCTCATCTGATAACAGGAACATCTGTAGTTCTCAGATTGGACAACACGACAGCTGTCGCCTACATAAGGAAGCAGGGGGGCACCAGAAGTCGATCTCTGCTGCTAGAGGTAGAACCAATCATGCGTTGGGCGCAGAGGAATCTGGCCAACTTGACGGCAACCTATGTACCCGGGGTTCTCAATGTCCAAGCGGATTTTCTCTCAAGAGTCCACTTGGACAACAACGAGTGGGCTCTTCACGAGGATGTGTTCAAATGGATCGTAACCTTGGGGATCTCTCCAGAAGTGGATCTCTTTGCCTCCCAATACAACAGGAAGCTAACGAGGTACTACTCGCGGTTCAGGGATCCGCAGGCCTACGGGATAGACGCACTAACAGAGCGTTGGTGGTTCCACACGGCATATGCCTTCCCTCCAACTCCGATCATCTTTCAATTCCTGAGGAGACTCAGATGGGAAGAGGTGGAGATAATAGCCATAATTCCTCACTAGCCCAACAGGCCGTGGTTTCCTCTCCTATCTCTTCTCAGCTCCCAAGATCCAGTTCCTCTTCCGACCAGACGGGATCTGCTCTCCCAGGGCACGATTCTCCACCCGTGTCCAGCTCACCTACAGTTGAGGGCTTGGTTTTTGAGAGGGGAAGGTTGGAAGCACTATGATGTCCCAAGGAAGCTATCCCCACTCACCTAAGTGCAAGGAGGCGAAGCACTAATAAAGTGTATGAGCGGATTTGGGCTAAATTCTCGTCCCATATGTCTTCCAGAGCCAATTCATGCGGCTCCCCTGCAGTTCAAGACATCTTGAGTTTCCTGCAATCAGGTCTGGATTTACCCTTGTCGGTCAGTTCCCTTCGGGTTCAGGTGTCAGCTATATCCGCCTTCACAGGAGTGTCATGGGCCAAACACGCCCTTATTCAACAATTCTTTAAAGGAGCAGTGAGACTGAGACCCCAAAGGAAGCCCAGATTCCCTAAATGGGATCTGCCTCTTGTTCTGGACTTTTTCTCTCATCTTGACAAGTCGCTTTCCATCAGAGAGCTTACTATTAAAACTGCCTTTTTAGTGGCCGTCACCTCGGCGAAGAGGGTGTCCGAAATTCAGGTTCTAGGAGCCAAAGAACCTTTCCTAACCTTCTTTCCAGACAGGGTGGTCCTGGTCCCAATGTTAGGGTCAAACCCTAAGGTCACCTCGGTTTTTCATGAGAACCAAGAGATCTCACTCCCCACCTTCAGGTCCACTGGAATCTCAGATGTTCATCCTCTTGATGTTGGTGGCTCCTTAAAGCAATACTTGGAAGTTACAGCCCCATTTCGCCAGTCGGATTTTCTGTTCGTCCTGTTCTATGGGAAAAACAAGGGCTCCCGAGCATCAGTCAGATCTATTGCTGCATGGATAGTACAAGCGAATCAGTGGGCATATAAAGAGAAGGGCTTGGCTCCTCCTCAGGCGGTAACAGCGCACTCAACCAGAAGTCTTTCAACTTCGTGGGCAGCCTCACGCCATGTGGCTCATGAAGTGATCTGCAGAGCGGCATCTTGGTCGTCGATCCATACCTTCATGACTCACTATTGTGTTGAGCCAGCGGCTCTTTCCTCAGTTGATTTTGGTGTTAAAGTTTTGTCAGTTGACGGTGTCAAATAAATCTTTGTTTGTTTAGCATTTTGCCCACCCGGGTGTGTTTGGCGAGTTATTTCCCACACGTTGGCTGCCATGGAGTCTGTCAGGAAAATGGAAAATTCCTATCAAAATACTTACCGTAATTTTCCTTTCCTGATGGACTCCATGGCAGCCGGAGTTCCCTCCCAAATGGCTGGAGTAGGATAGTTACCGAACACGGCCTCTGGCAGGGAGCAAAGATTTATGGGAGTAGCGTCCTATAGGGTAGTGGAGGCGGGACTAAACCCACACGTTGGCTGCCATGGAGTCCATCAGGAAAGGAAAATTACGGTAGGGAATTTTCCATTATCATGGGGACTTTAATTATCCAGATATTGACTAGACAGATGGAACTTCTCACTCATTTAAGGCTATTCATTTCTTAAATGTCTAGGCCCAAACTAGAAATAATGCTGTGCTAGAAAAAATACAGATTTGATTGCAGATGTAGAAATAATTTAGCAAAAAGCGATCCCAGAGGAATTACATTCAATGTAAATATAGGAAAAGGAGTCACAAGGGTAGTGCAAGAACACAAAATTTCAAAAGAGCTAGCTTTTCTAAACTACACTCCATACAACAAGATATTGCATAGATCAAATTCTAGAAAAAAATGATCTCTGAGGAAAATAGGATGTGTTGTAAAAACATATTAAATAATGGCATTAAAGCATTTTAACGGGCAAGAAATATAAAAGAGCTAAGATTACCCTGGGAGGCTAAATTTTAGCATAAAAGGGCACGTAAAAAAGAACAAAATGGGGGAAAAAAGGCAGAGGGGTCATCGTTGGCATTGCAACACTACAAAGAATGCAATAAGAAATGTAAGAGTGCAATCAGGGCAGCTAGAATAGGCCATGAGAGACATATAGTGGAGTAAAATAAAATCCTCCAATTTTTTATAAAATATAATAATAATAAGAAAGGGAGGTCAGAGCCATTTTACCCCTAAAAGATGATCAGGGGAAATTGGTTACAAATGACAAGGAGAAGGCAGCTATATTAAAAGCACTGTTTTTACAAAGGAAAATGAGGGGGATAATAATCAAGGCTGTGTTGTTAGTAACTGTCAGAGCTGGGCTTTTAGCAGCTCTCTTCTCAGTGTCTGGCTGCTCAGCTGTCGGATAATTACCAGCCACTCATTGTTTTCACGCTGACTCACCTGGTTGCCATTTCCTGCCTCATTAGTCCAGCCCCTTTTGGCTATCTAAACTTCCTGGCTCATTCCTTCGATGTGTTCGCATTGATCAATATATCCTGAGTATCTCTGCTGTGTTCCTGTTTGACTTTGCCCGGCTGATGTTTCTTCTGGTTCCTGATCCTGATCTTTGGCTTCTGACTACTCGGATTCCTGGTTCCCTGATTTCGGCTCGTCTGATTACCTGTTTTGGCTTCCTTACCCTGCCTTCTGTTTTTGACTATGTGTAAGTTTCTGATTTGTATTACATTAAAGGTGTGATTTTTAACTGCATTTTCTGTCTCTGCCTTGTTCATGATCCCTGACATTAGGCGTAAGGCCATAAATTCAGAAGATGCAGGCAATCCATCTAGTTGTAATATTTTTTGCAGATTGGATGAGCAGGACCACTGCATGGATTAGTTTGCCATAACGTTACAGATGCTACTGATTCAAACTGCTCACCTGGATCCTCCCACTCCGGCAGTTTCGATACAACCAGTGTTGCAAGCCATCCCTGCTGCTGCACCGGTCACTGTGCAGGCACCCGCCTCCAATATTACCTCTGTAAGAGATATGACTGGTTCTGATCCGCTTCCTCAGCATTTTAGTGGCTATCTAGTTCACTGCAGGGTTTCTCAACCAGGTTGGAATATATTTTGAGATGCTGCCGTAGGTGTTCCCTATGGACAGAAGCAAAGTAGGCTTCATTATTTCTTTGCTTTCTGATAGAGCTGTGGCTTGGGCAAACCCTCTATGGGAGATGCAACAATCCGTTGATCAAGAATTACTCTGAGTTTGTGAACTAAAATGGTATTTGATATTTCCGCTCGCTCCACTTCTGCTGCCAAAAGCCTTATGTCCATCAACCAGCGGACGAGAACTGTTGCTGACTACGCCATTGAATTCCATACTCTCGCAGCAGAGGTTGGTTGGAACAATGAGGCCCTCGTGGCTTTTTCACATGGTCTTTCAGATAACAATAAAGATGAGATTGAAGCCCAATACATACCTAGAAATCTTGAGGAGTTGATCTTGTTTGCCATTCTCATTGATATCAGACTCCGAGAGACCTTACTTTAAGGAGCACTTGCAGAAACATCCTGTACGTTTGGCTTTGAGCTTTGCATTCCCACCCATGCCTCCCTCACCTTTAGGAGGAGGGAGAGATTGTGCCTTTAGACCCCTTTCACACCAAGGGTGTTTTGCAGGCGATATAGCGCTAGAAATAGCGCCTGCAATCCGCCCTAAAAAACAGCTGCCCCATTGTCTGTAGTGTGAAAGCCCGAGGGCTTTCACACTGCATCGGTGCGCTGGCAGGACGTCAGGAAAAGTCCTGCCAGCAGCTTCTTTGGAGCGGTGAATTCACCGCTCCTCCAGCGCTCCTCCAGCCCTGCTCCCCATTGAAATCAATGGGGCAGCGCTGTAATACCACCGGCAAAACTATGCTATTGAAGCGCTTTGCCGGGGGTTTTAACCCTTTCTAGCTAGCGGCCGAAATGCGCCGCAAAGCTCCTAAAAATAGTGGCGTTTTACCGCCGACGCTATGGGCGGTGTGGTGTGAAAGGGGTCTTACTGTGGCCAGGCAAGTCACTTATTGAAGTCTTGTCCTACCTGCCTGGATAACGCCCGCACCTGAGGTCCTGTAGGGGTCAGACCTTAGATGGCATCTTTGCGTCCACAGCTATCCTGAAGGATAAACCTCTAGTTACGGTTACCCTTTCCTGGTCTAAGTTTTCCATCGATACCCAGGCTCTAATCGATTCTGGGGATGCAGGCTTGTTCATAGATAGTGCCTTTGTGTCAAACCACTTGATACCGCTGCAGCTTCATGCCTTCCCACTTGTCATTGAGGCTATTGAAGGGAGACTTTTACAAGCCTGCTCATGTGACTCATGAAACTGCTCCGTTGACCATGGCTGTAGGGGTTCTTCACCATGATATAATCCAATTTAAAGTCATTTCCTCACCTCATTACCCATTGGTCATTGGTTATCCTTGGTTACAGAGGCACAATCCCTCTTTTGATTTGCATCATTCTGAGGTTCATTCTTGGTCACCACAATGCAGTAATACATGTTTTCAGAAAGTGCACATCTTCACTCTCTTTATAGCCAGACGAATACCGTGAATTCAGTGATGTCTTTGACAAAAGTCAGGCTGGTATTTTGCCTCCACACCGGTCCTATGATTGCGCAATTGACCTTAAACCTGGTGCCATTCCTCCTCGTGGCCGGGTTTACCCTTTGTCTGTCTCTGAGGATAAAGCCATGGAGGACTATTTTGCAGATCCATTTTCCCAGGGATTCATCTGCAAATCCTCTTTTTGTGAAAAAAGTGGTGAACTGAGACCATGTATCGATTACAGGTGTCGCATTACAATTAAGAACACTTATCCGATCCCATTGATTACGGAATTACTTGACCACCTCAAGGGAGCAACAGTCTTCACTGAGCTTGATTTGAGAAGGGCATTCAATCTCATGAGGATTAACCACTTCAGCCCTGATGAAGATTTTACCCCCTTCCTGACCAGAGCACTTTTTACAATATGGCACTGCGCTGCTTTACCGGTAATTGTGCAGTCATGCAGAAAAGGTTTAAAATCATTATACTTACATCAATTCTTAAAAAAACTTTCAAATAGTGCTGCCTTGGCATCCAAACAGCCTTCACAGATGCTGTCTAGCTTGACTAGTTTCGCCCCTCCCTCTGGGCATCATCGGAAGCTTCTGATGTAAGAATGTAAGAATTGATGTAAGTGTAATGATTTTAAACCTTTTCTAATAATACCCTGCAGTATTACACTATATCCCTTTCCTCCATTTTGTCCAAACTTTGCCTTTACGGTCTGTGACCATGTAAAGTGTGTAGGACCCGCAATATAGTGGAGAAGGATGGCGGAAGCCTTTCCGTGAAAGAAGGATACACCAACCTACCTGGTGGACGGAATTGGCTATATTCTTATTTGTATAGCATGTATGCTAATGTGTGATGACTGTTGGCACACATTTGCATAATAGTAGGTGCAGCGCTGAATTCTAAACTTTTCACTATCACTATTTTGGGGTATTTACCTTTCACTTCAGCAGCAGCCCTAGGATACATTCTGTTTATATTTCCACAGCGCAGGCTTCTAATTATTATTTTTCACCCCAAGCTATTTGCTGATAGGCATGTTGAGTCCAATGGAATATTTTATATTTTTCCATGAGTTTCAAGAATATGACAAATTTATTATAAATTTATTTTCACAAAGTTGTCACTAAATTATATATTGCTCAAACATGCCATGGGTAGATGTGAAATTACACCCCAAAATACATTCTGCTGCTTCTCCTGAGTACGGGATACCACATGTGTGATACCATGGGATACCATGGTCTCACCATGCCTATCAGCAAATAGCTTGGCTTGTCTACTTTCCAAAAAGGGGTCATTTAGGGGGTTTTGAACTGTCCTGGTATTTTATGCACAATATTATGAGCTTATGTCACACATCACCCACTCTTCTAACCACTTAAAGACAAAGCCCTTTCTGATACTTTTAGTTTACATGAACAAAATATTTTATCTTTTGCTAGAAAATTACTTTAAACCCTCAAACATTATATATAGTTTTTAAAGCAAAGGCCCTACAGATTAAAATGGTGGGTGTTGCCATTTTTTTTTTCACACAGTATTTGCACAGTGATTTTTCAAACGCAATAAAAATAAATAAAAAAAAAACACCTTTTTGAATTTTAATGCACTAAAACACACTATATTGCCCAAATGTTTGGTAAAATATAAAAGATGATCTTATGCCGAGTACATAGATACCAAGCACGACATGCTTTAAAATTGCGCACAACTGTGCAGCGGTGACAAACTAAATACATTTTTAAAAGCCTTTAAAAGCCTTTACAGGTTAACACTATAGATTTACAGAGGCGGTCCACTCCTAAAATTACTGCCCTTGATCTGACATTCACAGTGATACCTCACATGCATGGTGGGATTGCTGTTTACATATGACACGAGACTGATGCTTGCTTTTGCCTTTGCGTGCGGGCATGGGGGGACAGGGGTGCTTTTTTTTATTATTTATTTTGCTTTTTTATTTTATGTTTACACTGTTCCTTTCATTTTTTTTATCATTTTTATTGTTATCTCAGGGACTGTAAATATCCCCTATGATAGCAATAGGTAGTGACAAGTACTCTTTTTAAAAAAAATTGGGTCTATAAGACTCTAGATCTCTCCTCTGCTTTCAAAGCATCTTACCACACCAAGATCGGTGTGATAAGATGCTTTCCCAATTTCCCAATGGTGCTGTTTATATCCAGCGAAACCGAAGTCATGAAATGCTCATAGCTTCCGGTTTCTTAGGCCATAGAAATGATACCTAAACCTGCAGGCATCATTCTGGTATAACACCTCAAAGTCCAGCAACATACCAGTACATTGCTGTTCCTTGTAGGGCATATATTGTAATGTTCTTTTTTTTTCATGCAGCCTTTGGACTGCATGAAAAAATAGATTGATCGGTGGGTATTCCCACCATTAGAATACTGCCCTGCATCCACCCACTTCTACTGATGGGTATACATGCACTGTTTTTATTTTTAACCTTGGTGGTGAAATCACCTCCTACAGCGCTGGAGTCGATGATTTACATATCGTGAGAGCAAACGCTGTTGCTGTCAAGATACATAAAACAGTGCTGTAGCTGAATGGTGTACCTGAAAAGAAAACAATGGTAACAATAAACATTTAACTCAATAAAACAACAACAATCTGTGCAAAAAAAGAGTAAAAAATATATATGCTGAAGCATGGGGGCAATCCGCTCCTAATGTTAGGGGCAAATCGCCCCTCCACCCCTGCCCCTATGCTTCAGCATATACGTTCTTTTTTTAAACTGTGGTGGTGAAATAACCTACTACAGTGCTGGAGTCCCCGATTTACGTATCGTGAGAGCAAGCGCTGTTTCTGTCAAGATAAATAAATCAGTGCTGCAGCTGAGTGGTGTACCTGAAAAAAATTAATGGTTAACAATAAAACACAGTAAACAGTAAAGTATAAAAAAACTACATACCTGAAAAGCAAACATGATAAAACATAGTAACAATAAAACATTGCCTTTATAAAATATAGTAAGACAGAGCAGAACAATAAAGAGAGAACAATTGAGAGAGAATAGAGAAAGAAGAACAATAAAACAACAACTATTTTTGGCTTTTTTATTTTATATTTTTTTAACTGTAATTGTAACTGTATGGCATCTTTGGAGACCCTGTGAAAGTGTGCCCTAGACTGTGCAGTGCTGTACCCTACGCTAATACTCTAGTAGTGTGTGGTAGCGTTGAAAACATTCACTGATGCGAAGACCAGGTTGGCAAGGACAGGCGGGACAACAATAGCGGGTGTCACGCCAATATCCGCGGTTCCTACAGACACAAAATCTTCTTTGGGGTGATCGTTGGGTAGGGGGTACCAGGGAGGACATACGGAAAATGCCTCTTATGCAGCCGGCTCACTGCATTTTCATTGGGAAGTTGGGTCACAGCACCGCCTGGAAACAGAAGAGCTGCGATGATCTCTTCCAGGAATTTAAGGAAGAATCCAGTTCGTCCTGATGCTTTGTATAACACATAAGCGTTCAGCAGAGTCAATTGAAATAGGTATACAGACACTTTTTATACCAGACTATACGCCTGACCTTGCGGACAATTAACCGCTTCAGCACCGGGCCATTTTACACCCTTCCTTACCAGAGCACTTTTTGCGATTCGGCACTGCGTCGCTTTAAAAAATAATCGCAATAAGCGTATATTGATCGGTTTGCGCAAAAGTTATAGCGTCTACAAAATAGGGGATAGATTTATTGCATTTTTTTTTTTTTTTTTACTAGTAATGGCGGCGATCTGCGATTTTTTTTTTTCATGACTGCAACATTGCGGCGGACACTTCGGACACTTTTGACACATTTTTGGGACCATTCACATTTACACAGCGATCGTTGCTATAAAATTGCATTGATTACTGTGTAAATGTGACTGGCAGGGAAGGGGTTAACACTAGGGGGCGCTGCAGGGGTTAATGTATTCCCTATATGTGTGATTCTAACTGTGGGGGGAGGGGACTCAAGGGGAGGAGACCGATCATGTGTTCCTCCGTACTGGGATCACATGATCGGTCTCCTGCTCGCTGACAGGACGTGGAGCTGTGTGTTTACACACACAGCTCCACGGTCCCGCATGGTCCCGTTGTTTTAACGGGCAATTGCGGGTGCCCGGCGGACATCGAGGCCGCCGGGCACCCGCACCGGGTCCCGAGCGACGCCGCGGGTGCGCGCGCGCCCCCCAGGCGGCCGGGAATGGGAGGACGTCATATGACGCCCACCCAGGATGGTAGATCCACCTTGTGGGCGTCATATGACTATGGGCGGGTATTGAAGGGGTTAAGTATGGCGCCACTGGTCGTTAAGGTCCACTCTTCCCATTTTAAGGTTGCATTCGTGGACACAGAGAGGTTTCTCCACAACACCAGTCGCCGTTGGAATTTGGACTGTCGTATCTGCATGAAGGGAGGACAGAACAAAAACATTCCGATTATCCCTTCACTTCACTGCAAGCAAATTATTACTTCTCAAGCAGGCTCTCTCCCCCAGGCTAAGTTGGGATTCTATAAGCTATTGAAGGAAGTCCCAGTGATTAGATCGCATAGTGCCACATGTGCCAATTCCATAATCAATCAAGTGACTAAAAAGTGGCACGCTTGTGTAATAATTGTCCACGTACAAGTGGTACCCCTTTCTGAATAAGGGTGACACCAAGTCCCACACAATCTTACCAGCGCTCCCTATGTAGTTTGGGCAGTTCTCCGGCTCCACGTGACTATCTCTTCCCTCGTAAACCATAAAACTATATGTATAGCCTGTTGCCCTGTCACAGAGCTTATACCTCTTGACCCCATATCTGGCACGCTTGCTGGGAAGATACAGGGACTCATCAACGCAGACAACATGATCAGAAATAAACAAGGCTGAGAACTGTTGGTTGAAGTGGTTGAAGTGGTTAAGGAAGGATCCAGTTCCCCGAAGGGACGACTTTTGTGGAGCCGATCGTATCCAGGGTCACCCCGAGGACGACAGCGTTCATTGTCATTATAATGCTCGAGAACTGCAAGATCTGCTCGTATCGTGTCCTGGTCATGGAGGCAGAGAACACGGGCATATGGTGAATTGGGTCAGTGGACCAATATGACCGCAACTTACTTTTTTTAGTTATGCCCATGAGTAGGGATAGGCCCAGAAAGGTCTTAAAATCAGAAACCGTAATAGGTTTCCATTCTCTGGCGAAGGTCAAATGGGGATTAGCGGTGATGAATTGACCAGAATACAAATTGCTTTGGTCCAAAATAGATCTATAGAGATCTTCCATGAAAAACAGTGAATATAAATTAAGTGACGTAAAATCCACCTGAATTCCGGGTTGGCCAGTGAATGGGGTAAGTACGGGCACTGCAGAAGTAGTAAGCTCCCAATTAGGATTGGCATATGCAGCGGGAAAGGGCACTATGGGCTCTATGGGCCTGTGTTTGCCTTCTTCTTGGTGGCTGCGGGCACTAATTGTGCTAGCCACTGCACCAGCTTGAACTGCACTTATGGGGCGGGCCACATCACCACGTGTTACTGCAGTGCTGGTTTGACTACGACCAGTATGTACTAGGCCGCTGGTGCTTGCCAGTTCACCAGAAGGATGAGCGACACTAGTAATGGCTCTCTGCTCCATACGAGAGCCCTGCGGTTCTTGCACCTAAACAACAATCAGGCTTGACTCTGCGAATGCTGCAGTTATGTGTCTTGTGTTTTGTAAGTGACAATAATCGATTAATACTGCACTTGGGTGGACTGGGCTGGGCTGGGCGGAGTGGCTAAATGCAAGTGCTAGCAGGTATCTGGGCTGATCCCGCTAACACTGCATTTTTGGGAACTCTAAAATACTGGGGACGCTAGTATAGATCTGATCAAAGATATTGATTAGTTCAGACACTATACTAGTAAGGGAGGTGTATGGTGCGTGTATTGGTGTTAGCGCTACTGGCACTAATCTGACGCTGACCCTAACTGATGCTAAAACCGCTGGGTGATCAGGTGGGTTAAACCTTTATTGGGTAATATACGGCGGGTACCCTGACGCTATAAAAAAATAACTAACTAACCAGCGTCACTTGTGACACTAATGCAGTGATCACTGGTGACAGGGGGTGAACAGGTTAACTAGGGGGCAATCAAGGCGTTAAAACTTTATTAGGGGGTTTAGGGGGGTACCCTAAACATACCTGGGCCTACTACTAACTGCCCTAACACTGATTAGAGTCACAAGTGACACCAGTACAGTGATCAGTGAAAAATCTGAAAACTGCACTTGGTGACACAGTGACATGGAGTGAAGGGGTTAACTGGGGGGGGGGGGCGATCGGGGGGTGATCCGGGAAAGAAATGTGTGCCTACGTGTACTGGTGTTAGTGTAGTGTTGGTGCAACTCACAATTAGATGTCCTCTCTCCTCTCTCTGGCCTGGACCAGAAGACCGATCGGTTCTTTAACTAATCTCATCGCCGCGGGCACGGCGGGGGCCAGTGCCGTATGGATATGGCGATTCGCCAGGGCTGCCATTCTGCCAACGTATATCAGCCTGAGCCAGTCGTGAACCAGTTAAGTAGGGTGACAAATGGAAAACTGCATTAAATACTAGGCCTGGACATTCAAAATAATGCCTTTTAGTCTCTGAAAAGCGCCTGCAGTTTTTCAGGAATTCAAAAAATGATGTCCTCCGAGATATGCTGCAGCAATGTCTAGTGGTTTACCTCGATGATAGCCTCATATATTCGTAATCCTTAGAGAACCATCATAGAGACGTCTCCCGCGTGCTACAGAAGTTGAGAGAAAATAACCTGTATTGTAAGTTGGAGAAGTGCGAATTTCCTCGTGAACAGGATACATTTTTGGGTTATTTCATTTCTACTGCCAGATTTTCGATGGACCCAGAGAAACTATCTGCAGTCTTACAGTGGCCTCAACCCATAGGTCTGCATCCGCTAATTATTAACAGAAATGTATTCATAATTTATCTTCTCTGGTCAAACCCACTGACTGATATGAAAAGGAAGGACAGAACCCACAGAATTGTCCCTGGATTCCATTAAGGCCTTTGAGTCCCTCAAGGCCACTTTTGCTACAGCTCCTGTGCTGGCACACCCTGATCTTACGCTACCCTTCATTCTAAAGGTTGATGCGTCTGAGACTGGAGTAGCCGATCTCCTGTCTCAACGTTCTACCTCTGAGAGTGCTATGCCTCCCTGTGGCTCCTTTTCTAAGAAATTGTCTCCAGCAGAATGGAATTACGAGATTGGGTAAAGAGAATTGTTAGCCATCATTTTAGCTCTTAAATAATGGAGGCATCTCCTCAAGGGTGCCGCTGTGCCTGTCCTCTTTTTGACTGATCATAAAAATCTCACATTTTTATGTCTGAGTCTGAGGCAAAAATGCTTATCTCCCAGAAGGGCATTATGGGCCCTTTTCCTTTCAAGCTTCAATTACATAGTCTCATTCTTACCCGGTACGAAGAATATAAGGGCTGATCCTTCCAAGATGGAGTCAGTTCCTACTCCTGTGATAGATCCGGATCGCATTTTAGCCCCTATTTGCACTAGTCTCACTTCACCTTTGGATAAGAGAATTCTGGCCTCTCATATCCATTCTCCTGCTGAAAAACCCTTGTGACTGCTGCTTTTTCCCTGAGAATCTCTGCACTGCTTTACTCCAGACCTACCATTCTCCTAAGGCAGCTGGAAAGAATCTACTCATATAGTCTATATCTCAACAATTTTGGTGGCCTAGTCTCTGCGCTGATGTAACCACCTTAGTAGCCACTTGTCCCATGCATGCTCAGAATAAAACACTATGACACCTTGCCTATGTCCAAAGAACTGGCATCAATTTTTGCTCAATTTTCAGTTTCATGGGTTACATAAGTTTATCATCTCAGACAGGGGCAGCCCGTTTGTGTCCAGGTTTTGGTGAGCCTTTTGTGCACAGTTTGGAATTCAGCTTTCCTTCTCTTCAGAATATAACCTGCAGTCCAATGGGGCATCAAAGGATCCAACCAAGCCTTGGAGCAGTTCCTACGTTGCTATATTTTTGACCACCATAACAACTGGTCAGATCTGTTACTTTGGGCAGAGTTTTCTCACAATAGTGCTATCAATGCCGCTTCCCGATTGTCTCAGTTTAGGGCGAATTATGGGTTCCATGTTGCCTGGCACATTTGTTCCACAAGGAATTCCTGTGTTAGAGGAACATCTTTGTGAACTCCTTTCCACTTGGGTGCAGGTCAAAGAATCCTTCAACACCTTGCAACACGCCAGTGATAGGTACAAACTCCATACTGACCGCAGACGCTTACCTGCGCCCT
>CM053030.1:222127570-222195065 GCA_028564925.1 Lithobates sylvaticus | reverse complement strand
CTGTGCTGCTAAGAGAGGATTTTAGGAGTTATTCTGATAAAGTCAGTCAGTCAGTCAGTCCACATTCCTAAATTTTCTTCAAATTAGTTATATCAGTGAGCGATCTACATAGCCAGAGTAGAGTAGAGAGTGTCTTTAGTAAGGAAAAGAAAGAGGCAGAGAGAATTATTCAAGAGATTCCTAAATCAATTGTACCCAGGCTGGGGTGCAGTGCACAGTCTTTTAACAGTGCCATGAGGCCAGTGCCAGACAAAATATAAGTTTTACCTGCAAGCTCAGAGCAGCATCACTGCACTGCATATTTTAGTAAGAGATAAACCATACTCTGTGTGTATTCTGCTATTGGAAAAACATTGCAAAAAAATTCAATTTTGCTGTGTTTTTTTTTCCCCAATAGCATTTTCTGCGTGTTCATACACGTTTTAGACACTGTACGTGTATTCTGCTATTGACAAAAAATAAAATCTTTCAGTGCTTTGTGCAGGAGTGTGACATACAATCGATCGATATTTCTTCTATTGTATATTGTCCCAAAAAAAAATTGTAGTGACTTTTTTTTTCCCAATAGCATTTTCTGCGTGTTCATACACGCTTTAGACACTGTACGTGTATTCTGCTATTGACAAAAAATAAAATATTTCAGTGCTTTGTGCAGGAGTGTGACATACAATCGATCGATATTTCTTCTATTGTATATTGTCCCAAAAAAAAATTGTAGTGACATTTTTTTTTCCCAATAGCATTTTCTGCAGTTTAGCAGTTTTTGAGATACACGCTTTACATACTGTGGGTGAATTGTGCTATTGCAAAAACACCCATTTAGGGCGAGATCATACATTTTGAAAATATGAGGAGATCATCAAAAAGGGGACGTGGCCAGGGTCGTGGTGCTGCTGGTGGTGCTCCTGTTGCAGGGAGAGGACAGGGTCGATCTGTGCCAGCTACACGCACTAGTGAAACACCTTCCTCAGGTGCGAGTAGGCGACAGAGCCTGCAGCATTATTTTGGCGCGCCTAATGAGGCTGTACGAATGTTGAGGCCAGGACAAGTACAGGCGATAGTAGATTGGGTTGCTGACAGTGCCTCCGGTTCCTTCACATTTTCTCCCACCCAGTCTCCTGATGAAAGTTCAGAGTTGGCACCTGCAGCCGATGTCCATCAGTTTTTCACCTCACCCCCTTGCAAATCAGCCAATCAGTCTGAGCCCCAAATCATGCAGCAGTCTCTTCTGCTTTTTGATGACTCTGTTAGCAGGGTTTCCCAGGGCCATCCACCTAGCCCTGCCCCAGAAGTGGAAGAGATTGTGTGCACCGATGCCCAACCACTTATGTTTCATGATGAGTACATGGGAGGACCATCGCAGCACGTCTCGGATGATGACGAAACACAGGTGCCAACTGCTGCTGCTTTCGCCATTGTGCAGACCGACAAGGAGGGCAGGGGTGAAGACTGGGTGGAAGATGATGTGGAGGACGATGAGGTCCTTGACCCCACATGGAATCAACGTCATGCAGGTGACCAGTGTGGTTCGGAGGAAGAGGCGGTGGTCGCACAGAGCCACCAGCACAGCAGAAGAGGGAGCAGGGTGCAAAAGCGGAGCGTCCGTCCCCTAGACAGTACGTCTGCTACTGCCCAACGCAGCAAGGGACCGAGCACACCAAAGCCAGGTCCAAGGAGTCCCTAGCTTGGCAGTTCTTCAGACAATGTTCTGATGACAAGACACGAGTGGTTTGCACGCTGTGCAATCAGAGCCTGAAGCGAGGCATAAACGTTCTCAAACTGAGCACAACCTGCATGACCAGGCATCTAAGTGCAAAGCACGAGATGCAGTGGAGTAGACACCTCAAAAACCAAGAAAGGTCTCTGGCTCCTCCTGCTTCCTCTTCTGCTGCAGTCTCGGCCTCTTCATCCACCTCTGTAGTGACAATGACACCTGCCAACCCGCAAACAGAGGATCTGCCAGCAACACTACCACCTGGGTCACCAACCATCTCCACAATGTCCCATGGAAGCTTTCAGCTCTCTATTTCCCAAACACTGGAGCGGAAGAGGAAGTACCCCCCTAGCCACCCACGATCCCTGGCCCTGAATGCCAGCATTTCAAAATTCCTCACCTTTGAAATGCTGAAATGCCGTCGGGTGGAGACGCAGAGTTTTAAAAGGCTGATGTCATTGGCTGTCCCACAGTACGTCGTGCCCAGCCGCCACTACTTTTCCAGACGAGCTATCCCTTCCCTGCACAACCAAGTGGGGGACAAAATCAGGTGTGCACTGCGCAACGCCATCTGTGGCAAGGTCCACCTAACTACGGATGCGTGGACCAGTAAGCACGGTCAGGGACGTTATATCTCCCTAACAGCACACTGGGTAAATTTAGTGGCGGCTGGGCCTGAAGCGGATAGCAGTTTGGCGCATGTCCTTCCACCACCGAGGCTTGCAGGGCACCTCAGTTTGCCTCCTGTTGCTAACTCCTCCTACTCCGCCTCCTCATCCTCTACCGCCTCCTCATCCGGTCAGCGTAACACCTTCACCACCAACTTCAGCACAGCCAGGGCTAAACGACAGCAGGCAGTTTTAAAACTTTCCTGTTTGGGGGAAAAACCCCACACCGCGCAGGAGTTGTGGAGGGACATGGAACAACAGACCGATGAGTGGTTGGTGGCAGTGAGCCTCAAGCCCAGCCTGGTGGTGTGCGATAATGGGCGAAATCTCGTAGCAGCTCTGGGCTTAGGCGGTTTGACGCACATCCCTTGCCTGGCGCATGTGCTGAACTTGGTGGTCCAGAGGTTCCTTAAGAATTACCCCGATATGCCAGAGCTGCTGCAGAAAGTGCGGGCCGTCTGTGCGCACTTTCGGCGTTCTCACCCTGCTGCTGCTCACCTGTCAGTGCTGCAGCGTAACTTCAGCCTTCCCGCTCACCGTCTCATATGTGACGTGCCCACAAGATGGAACTCCACCTTGCACATGCTTGCCAGACTGTGCGAGCAGCAGCAGGCGATAGTGTAGTTTCAGCTGCAGCCCGCACGCGTGAGTCATGAAGATCCTGCCAGAAATCTAGTACTCCACCAACATGGCCAGTGCCGATGACGCCGTTCTCAGCGTTACTATCCCAGTTCTGTGCCTCCTTGAAAAAACTCTTCAGGCGATGATGGAAGAGGATGTGGCACAGGAGGAGGAGGAGGAAGAGGGTTCATTTCCAAGGCTTTCAGGGCAGTCATTTACAAGTGGCTACGAGGCGCGCCCGGGCGCGGGCACGTGCACAACCGCGCACAGGGAGACGGGCGCGCGCCCTAGTTAGCACCAGCCGGCCTATTTAAGCCTGACTTGTGCAGACGGTCTTTGCTGTCTGCTCTACAGCGTTGTGGTGTTGTAAAAGTAACCTGATCCTGTTATACCTGTTCCTTTGACCCGGCTTGCCATAGACCATCCAGCTTTCAGCCTGTACCCGACCCCGGCTTCCTGTGACCATCCTCCTGCCTGATCCATTGTACCTCGCTCTTAGTTCTGAACTATTACCTGGCTTCTTTGATCAACTCTGGTTCCTTGCTAAGTCCCTATCCAGTCTGCAGTCTGACCCCTGTAACGAGCCTGATCACCTGTTGGCTTCCAGTCCATTCAGTGGTTCCGTTTCCTGTGTCCAGTTCCTGTCAGCTCTGCTATCCAAGCTTACCTGTGAACCTGTTTGCCAAGCCGTTGTCCAGTTCCTGTCAGCTCTGCTATCCAAGCTTACCTGTGAACCTGCTTGCCAAGCCGTTGTCCAGTTCCTGTCAGCTCTGCTATCCAGTTTACCTGTGAACCTGTTTGCCAAGCCGTTGTCCAGTTCCTGTCAGCTCTGCTATCCAAGATTACCTGTGAACCTGCTTGCCAAGCCGTTGTCCAGTTCCTGTCAAGCTCTGCTATCCAGTTTACCTGTGAACCTGCTTGCCAAGCCGTTGTCCAGTTCCTGTCAGCTCTGCTATCCAGTTTACCTGTGAGCCTGCTTTCCAGAGATCCTGCCAGCTCTGCTATCCAGTTTACCTGTGAGCCTGCTTTCCAGAGATCCTGTCAGCTCTGCTATCCAGTTTACCTGTGAGCCTGCTTTCCAGAGATCCTGCCAGCTCTGCTATCCAGTTTACCTGTGAGCCTGCTTTCCAGAGATCCTGCCAGCTCTGCTATCCAGTTTACCTGTGAGCCTGCTTTCCAGAGATCCTGCCAGCTCTGCTATCCAGTTTACCTGTGAGCCTGCTTTCCAGAGATCCTGCCAGCTCTGCTATCCAGTTTACCTGTGAGCCTGCTTTCCAGAGATCCTGCCAGCTCTGCTATCCAGTTTACCTGTGAGCCTGCTTTCCAGAGATCCTGCCAGCTCTGCTATCCAGTTTACCTGTGAGCCTGCTTTCCAGAGATCCTGCCAGCTCTGCTATCCAGTTTACCTGTGAGCCTGCTTTCCAGAGATCCTGCCAGCTCTGCTATCCAGTTTACCTGTGAGCCTGCTTTCCAGAGATCCTGCCAGCTCTGCTATCCAGTTTACCTGTGAGCCTGCTTTCCAGAGATCCTGCCAGCTCTGCTATCCAGTTTACCTGTGAGCCTGCTTTCCAGAGATCCTGCCAGCTCTGCTATCCAGTTTACCTGTGAGCCTGCTTTCCAAGACCCCGCCAGCTCAGCTAACCTGTTACCTTCCCACCGGTCTGTTGATCCTGCCAGGCACCCGTGCTCCTCCTCACTCCTGGCTCTCCTGTTCCCACACCAGGGGACCAGGAGTGGGAGACGCAAGGGAGGCCTCTCCCTGCAATCTCGGGCTCGCACCACCAGGTACGTGACAGTAGCAGACAGCCATGTCTGAGCCCGAGCAGGGAGCCCCCGCCATGGAGGGGCTATGCCAACACCTGGCAGGTCTGACCGAGGCGGTGAAGAACCTCCAGCAGGGGTACACCCGGCTGGAGGAACGGGTACTGGCCCTGTCTGGACCATCCAGTACCCAAGGAACTCCTCACCCAGCAATACCCCCAACGGGGCCTGCACCTACCCAGACTATAGTGATGCTACCACCTGAGCCCAAGGTACCCATTCCAGAGAAATTTACGGGTGCCCGTGGTAGCTTCAGAACTTTCCGTAACTCCTGTGAACTCCATTTTGCCCTGCAACCTAGGACCTTTTCTCTAGAGACCACCAAGGTGGGTTTTGTGGTAGCCCTACTGACTGGGGATCCCCAAATCTGGGCCCACCGTCTTGTGGAACAAAAGGATGCAGCATTGACCAGTCTCTCCACCTTTTTTGATGCCATGGCACAGCTTTATGAGGACCCCCAACTCTCAACCACTGCGGAGGCCGCCTTACGTTCTCTCCAACAGGGTCGAAGACCAGCAGAGGACTATGTGGCTGAGTTCAGGCGTTGGGGTGCCGACACCGACTGGAACGATGCTGCTCTCCGTCACCAATTCCGCATGGGCCTCTCAGACGCACTCAAAGACGAGCTCGCCAGAGTGGGGGTACCTCAGACCCTGAATTCCCTCATTGACCTAAGCATCCAAATTGACCGGCGCCTACGGGAGCGTAGGGCCGAACGAACCTTGGGGTCCCCAAGACCTACCGGGATGCTTCCCAGGGGTCCAAGTCACTTCCGCACTGCTCCCCCTGTTAAACCTGCTCATGCCTCTTCAGCATCAGAACCCATGCAACTTGGACTCCTGCGGCCTTCTCTCACTCCAGCAGAACGCCAGAGACGCCGCAGCAACAATCTGTGCCTGTATTGCGGAGAGCCTGGTCATTATGTCCGGAACTGCCCGGCTAAACTCCGTAAGTTCCCCACTATTCTCTCCAGTTATGTGGATCCTGTGACCGGGGTTTCATCTCATCTTGCCCTTTCTGTTTCTTTCCAGTTCTCAGGAAGGACCCTACAGACCACAGCTATCATTGACTCTGGTGCCTGTAGTTGCTTCATGGACTCTGCTTTTGCTGCCCGGCATCGAATTCCCCTCCGTCCAAGGGAACAGGGCCTGTCCGTCCACCTGGCGGATGGGTCCACCATTAAATCTGGCCCAGTGACTCAGGAGACTGCCCCATTGCACACAGTGATCTCAGAGTCACATCAAGAACTGTTATGTTTGGACATAATTTCTTCTCCCTTGTTTCCAGTTATTCTAGGGATCCCCTGGCTGCAAGCACACAACCCGGTCATCAACTGGTCCACAGGAGAGGTGGCCTTTTCTTCTCCCTACTGCCAAGGGTCCTGCGGCTCCTTGGCCCCCGCAGGACCCTCTGCTTTGCTCTGCCTCGAAAACGAGGCAGGTCTACGTCAGTCCATCCCTGAAGTCAACCATGCATACCTGGATGTGTTCAGCAAACGAAGGGCAGATGTGCTGCCACCCCATAGGCCCTATGACTGTCCCATTGAACTTCTTCCCGGGGCCAAGATTCCCTTCGGTAGGGTTTTTCCGTTAACAGAGGTGTAGCAGGGAAAACTAAAGGACTATATTGATGAAAACCTGAAAAAAGGGTTTATCCTCCCGTCTACGTCTCCTGCAGGCGCAGGAATATTTTTCGTGGAGAAGAAGGACCATTCTCTCAGACCCTGTGTGGACTACCGTGCCCTAAACGAGGTCACAGTCAAAAATCGCTACCTGCTCCCCCTGGTACCTGAACTGTTTCAGAGGCTTGGCACAGCCTCCATCTTTTCTAAACTGGACCTCAGAGGGGCATACAATTTAATTCGTATAAAGGATGGGGACGAATGGAAGACGGCATTTCGGTCTCGATTTGGGCACTTCGAGTACCTGGTGATGCCGTTCGGTCTCTGTAACGCCCCCGCTACCTTCCAGTCTTTCATAAATGATGTGCTTCGGGACTTCCTTGATGTTTTTGCTGTTGTTTATCTTGATGACATACTAATTTTCTCTTCCTCCCTAGAGCTGCATCGTGGACATGTTAAAAGTGTTTTGGGCCGTCTCCGGCAACATGGCCTCTATGCCAAGGCAGAAAAATGCCTCTTTGAGGTAGAAAGCATACCCTTCCTAGGTTTGATCATCTCCAGTAGAGGCATCCGGATGGACCCCCAGAAGATCTCAGCCATCCTGGACTGGCCAGTTCCCGCAGACAAAAAGGGGATCCAGCGATTCATTGGCTTTGCCAATTTTTATCGCAAATTCATCAAGGGATTCTCGGCCATAGTGGCACCCATTACTCAACTCACCAAACAGGGTACCCGTTTTCATTGGTCCCCTGAGGCCCAAGGGGCCTTCGAGGCCCTCAAGGGGCTCTTTACCTCAGCCCCTATCCTGAAGCATCCAGATCCTTCTCTGCCCTTTGTCCTAGAAGTGGATGCCTCGGAGATAGCGGTAGGGGCCATCCTGTCCCAGAGACAGGGCATCAAGGCCCTGCTTCACCCCGTGGCATTCTTCTCACGGAAACTGTCCCCAGCCGAGAAGAACTACGACGTGGGGGATCGGGAATTACTGGCCATAAAGACTGCCCTCGAGGAATGGCGTTACCTGCTAGAGGGGGCTACTCACCCGATCCTGATCTTCACAGATCACAAAAATCTAGAGTACTTGAAGACTGCCAAGAGGTTGAAACCTAGACAGGCCCGTTGGGCCTTATTTTTCTCTCGTTTTACCTTTCACGTGACATATCGTCCGGGTTCCAAAAACGCGAAGCCGGACGCTCTGTCTCGTATGTATCACAAATCCCAGGATGGTTCCCCTCCAGACACTATCCTTGCCCCTGGAAACTTTCTCCTGCTACAGGAAGACCTGCTGTCCCAGCTCAGGCGGGCTTCCAGTGGCCTCATACCCACTCCCGGTCCTGGGTTGCAGGCCAAGGATGGGCTATTGTGGCATGGGGATAAGATTTTCATTCCCGAGGGTCTGCGGGTAACCGTCCTGGAATTGTGCCATGATCATAAGCTTGCCGGACACTTCGGTGTCACCAAAACCACTGAATTGGTACAACGTACCTTCTGGTGGCCTCAGCTAAGGGAAGACTGCAGGAAATTTGTGGAAACATGCACTGTGTGTATTCGGAGCAAAAGTTACAGAACCAAAGCCTGGGGTCTACTCAAACCATTGCCAGTCCCAGACCGTCCCTGGAAAATGCTGTCCATAGATTTCATTGTGGAACTGCCCCCAGCAGAGGACCACACTACGATCTTCGTGATAGTTGATCGTCTGTCAAAGATGGCACACTTTGTTCCCATGAAGGGCACCCCTTCTGCCTCAGAAACCGCACAAGTGTTTATCCGAGAAGTCATCAGACTCCATGGGGTACCGGCCAACATAGTGTCCGACCGAGGGGTACAATTCACCTCTCGGTTCTGGAAGTCACTCTGCAAGGCCCTCAACATTGAGCTATCGTTTTCTTCCGCTTATCACCCTCAAACCAATGGGCAGACCGAAAGAACCAATCAGACCCTGGAACAATATCTACGATGCTTTTCTTCCTTCTCCCAAGATGATTGGATCTCCCTATTACCAGTTGCCGAGTTTGCATACAACAATGCAATCCACTCGGCCACTCAACAGACGCCTTTCTTTGCCAACTATGGCTTCCATCCTTCGTTCCTGCCCAATTCTCTTCCTGAATGTACTGTGCCCGCAGTTCAGAAAAAGATTGACTTCTTTGCTTCCAATAACCGACTCCTACAGGACACCATGGCCCGGACCCAGGAACATAACAAGACAGTCTTTGACCGAAAGAGGCGCGGGGAATTGGTACTGGCACCAGGTGACACAGTATGGCTCTCTACCTTGAATCTGAGGATGGCTTGTCCCTCGAAAAAACTGGGCCCTAAGTTCTTAGGTCCCTTTCCAGTCAAACGAAAGATCAATGAAGTAGCCTATGAGTTGGAACTTCCTGATTCCCTCAAGGTCCATCCAGTCTTTCATGTTTCTCTGTTAAAGCCCTCCACTCCCAACCCCTTTTCCAACAGAAGGACTGTACCCCCGGACCCAGTCTTGGTAGATGGCGAGGAAGAATATGAGGTAGAGGCCATACTAAATGTTAGAAAAAGGAGAAATCAGAATCAGTTCTTGATCAAATGGAAGGGATATGGTCCCGAAGAGAATTCCTGGGAGCCCGAGTGTAATATCCACGCTAAGAGTCTAGTTCAAGCCTTCAAAAGAGCACATCCTGAGAGATTTGCCCAGAGGGGCACCCGGAGGTTGCCCCTAGGAGGGGGGCAATGTCATGAAGATCCTGCCAGAAATCTTAACCCGGGCCGTCCCGGCCCTCAGATTCCATTGCGCATGCGCATGCGCGCCCGGGCGCGGGCACGTGCACAACCGCGCACAGGGAGACGGGCGCGTGCCCTAGTTAGCACCAGCCGGCCTATTTAAGCCTGACTTGTGCAGACGGTCTTTGCTGTCTGCTCTACAGCGTTGTGGTGTTGTAAAAGTAACCTGATCCTGTTATACCTGTTCCTTTGACCCGGCTTGCCATAGACCATCCAGCTTTCTGCCTGTACCCGACCCCGGCTTCCTGTGACCATCCTCCTGCCTGATCCATTGTACCTCGCTCTTAGTTCTGAACTATTACCTGGCTTCTTTGATCAACTCTGGTTCCTTGCTAAGTCCCTATCCAGTCTGCAGTCTGACCCCTGTAACGAGCCTGATCACCTGTTGGCTTCCAGTCCATTCAGTGGTTCCGTTTCCTGTATCCAGTTCCTGTCAGTTCTGCTATCCAAGCTTACCTGTGAACATGTTTGCCGAACAGTTGTCCAGTTCCTGTCAGCTCTGCTATCCAAGCTTACCTGTGAACCTGCTTGCCAAGCCGTTGTCCAGTTCCTGTCAGCTCTGCTATCCAGTTTACCTGTGAACCTGCTTGCCAAGCCGTTGTCCAGTTCCTGTCAGCTCTGCTATCCAGTTTACCTGTGAACCTGCTTGCCCAGCCGTTGTCCAGATCCTGTCAGCTCTGCTATCCAGTTTACCTGTGAGCCTGCTTTCCAGAGATCCTGCCAGCTCTGCTATCCAGTTTACCTGTGAGCCTGCTTTCCAGATCCTGCCAGCTCTGCTATCCAGTTTACCTGTGAGCCTGCTATCCAGAGATCCTGCCAGCTCTGCTATCCAGTTTACCTGTGAGCCTGCTTTCCAGAGATCCTGCCAGCTCTGCTATCCAGTTTACCTGTGAGCCTGCTTTCCAGAGATCCTGCCAGCTCTGCTATCCAGTTTACCTGTGAGCCTGCTTTCCAGAGATCCTGCCAGCTCTGCTATCCAGTTTACCTGTGAGCCTGCTTTCCAGAGATCCTGCCAGCTCTGCTATCCAGTTTACCTGTGAGCCTGCTTTCCAGAGATCCTGCCAGCTCTGCTATCCAGTTTACCTGTGAGCCTGCTTTCCAGAGATCCTGCCAGCTCTGCTATCCAGTTTACCTGTGAGCCTGCTTTCCAGAGATCCTGCCAGCTCTGCTATCCAGTTTACCTGTGAGCCTGCTTTCCAGAGATCCTGCCAGCTCTGCTATCCAGTTTACCTGTGAGCCTCCTTTCCAGAGATCCTGCCAGCTCTGCTATCCAGTTGACCTGTGAGCCTGCTTTCCAGAGATCCTGCCAGCTCTGCTATCCAGTTTACCTGTGAGCCTGCTTTCCAAGACCCCGCCAGCTCAGCTAACCTGTTACCTACCCACCGGTCTGTTGATCCTGCCAGGCACCCGTGCTCCTCCTCACACCTGGCTCTCCTGTTCCCACACCAGGGGACCAGGAGTGGGAGACGCAAGGGAGGCCTCTCCCTGCAATCTCGGGCTCGCACCACCAGGTACATGGCCTGAGCTTGCCCTTTACGCCTTGGAGGTGCTGGCCTGCCCTGCAGCCAGTGTATTATCTGAACGTGTATTTAGCGCGGCAGGGGGCATTATCACAGACAAGCACAGCCGCCTGTCCAGGGCCAATGTGGACAAGCTCACGTTCATTAAAATGAACTAGGCATGGATCCCACAGGACTTGTCCGTACCTTGTGCAGAATAGACACGTATACCGCTGTTCTGACAAAAACTGTCTGGCCATCGGCTAGTGTCCGGCCACTTACTGTGCAGGCGCAGTGCTTGCGCGGTACGGAGGACAAGGAGATTCACAAAATCTCCAAAGATGAACGTCGCCTGGGCAGTGAGTGCAGTTTCAAGCCCCACCATCCAAGTGGACATACGGTAGCACATAGTAACAGGGCCCCTCACGGGCTCGCTTGGCTAGGCTTCAACCTCGGATGATGTGGCCTTAACCTGGAGTCACCGCGCATCGTCTTCGGAGAGTTTCGAAATCCCCTTGTCCTACGTACTGAGCAAGCGCAGTACAGGGCGGACACTATGCGACGGGGGACAGAATTCGACACATCATTCACCACTAGCCTTACCCAGCCATTGTTGTATTTTTGAACCAGTGTTGGCTACCTCGTCCTCCTCCACCGCCGCTTCCACCTACACCGCCACATCCACCGCCACCTCAACCTCCTACTCTATATGGACCTCGTCCTCCTAGGTCAAGATTATAATTTTTTCATTTTTTTAATTTCCAAGTATTTTATTTTCCCACTATTTTATCCATTAAATTGAATATTTTTTTCCAGAAAAAAGTGCGTATTCTGGGGTATTCCCACCATATGTGCGGCATCGTGCTGTTGAGTTTCTGAGGTTCCTAATGACTTCCTGTACCTCTTCTGCTGAGAAGGGGGCCTCCAGCATTTTATTTTTATTTTTTATTTTTTTATGTTATTTTAAGTTATTTCCCTATCCACATTTGTTTGCAGAGCACTTGCCATGCTCTTAACAACATTTTGTTGCCATTTTCAGCCCTCTAGGCCTTTCCATGACTTTTTTACAGCCATTTTAGTCTAGTCTTAGTCTTAGTTTAGTTCGGGTCCCCATTGACTTCAATGGGGTTCGGAGTTCAGGGTCAAGTTCGGGTTAAGTTCGGTCTCGAACCCGGACTTTTTTCCGAAGTTCGGCCGAACCTGCCGAACCCGAATACCCAGGTGTCCGCTCAACTCTAATTACGAGCATTCTCCTGGAACGAATTATGCTCGTAATCCGAGGTTCCACTGTAAATAGATATCCAAGGAACTGAGAATGCCAATCAGCAGTGTTCAAACTCTAATCAAGAAGTGGAAAATTAGGGGTTCTGTTAAAACCAAACCACAGTCAGGTAAGCCAACTAAAATTTCAGCCACAACTGCCAGGAAAATTGTTTGGGTTGAAAAAAAAAACCCACAAATAACTTCAGGTTAAATACAGGACTCTCTGAAAACATGTGGTATGGCAGTTTCAAGATGCACAATAAGGAGGCACTTGAAGAAAGATGGGCTGCATGGTCAAGTTGCCAGAAGAAAGCCATTACTATGCAAATGCCACAAAGTATCCCGCCTACAATACGCCAAACAATACAGAGTCACGCCTCAAACCTTCTGGCACAAAGTCATTTGGAGTGGTGAGACCAAAATTTTGCTTTTTGGCCACAACCACGATGAAGGCAATTCAGTTTGCATAGGTAGCGCTATACAAGTCACTCATTCATGAAAGGTACACCATTCCTACTGTAAAAAACAGAGGGGGATCGCTGATGTTTTGGAGATGTGTGAGCTACAAAGGCACAGCAAATTTAGTCAAAATTGTTGGCAAGATGAATGCAGTATGTTATCAAAAAATACTGGAGGAACATTTGCATTCATCAGCCATGGGACGTACTTGGACATTCCAACATGACAATGATCCAAAACACAAGGCCAAGTCGACCTGTCAATGGCAACAGCAGAACAAAGTGAAGGTTCTGGAGTGGCCATCTCAGTCTCCTGACCTCAATATCATTGAGCCACTCTGGGGAGATCTCAAACGTGCAGTTCATGCAAGACAGCAAACAAGAATTTACCGTAACTGAAAGCTTTTTTGCCAAGAGGAATGGGCAGCTTTACCATCTGAGAAGATAAAGAGCCTCATCCACAAATAACACCAAAGACTTCAAGCTGTCATTGATGTTAAAGGGGGCAATACACGATATTAAGAACGGCACTATGTAAACTTTTGATCAGGGTCATTTGGGTAGTTTCTACTGTCATTATGATTTAAAAAGAGTAAACACAGTTGATGGATAATAAATGGCTTCCGCCAAACACTAACCATAAGTGAAAGAAACGTTTTTGTGTTATCATTCATATTCTCTGAAAAATGCCCAAGAAATCATAAATTCTGCCAGAGTATGTAAACGTATATATATATGGTGGTAATTGGTATAAACAGTGGGAATAACTCATCCAACAAATTCCTATGTTAAACATAAACAGATAAACCCTAAACTGAACATGAGCAAACCACCAAACAAGAAAATCCTCAAGATAGTATATACAATCTCACTTTATTTAGTCATATAACATTTTACATTTGTATCACTTAGATTAGTATAAAGAACACCTAACTATATTAATGTATTTATAGTTAGGTGTTATTAATACTAATCTAAGTAATACAGATGTTTCTATGTAACTAAATAAACTGTGATTTTTTTATAATATGTTGAAGATTTGCTTGTGTGGTGGTTTAACAACCCCAGCACAGGTGTCAGTGGACACAAAAATGACTCAGAGCATTGGTGTCAGTGGACGCCATAATAACCCCCAACTATGTGAGGTCTTGCCCTAACAAGACGCGTAAGTTCCTTTCTACTTCTCCGATGTGTGCACCTGTCTTGCCTAACCCTGCTAGTCACCTTGCTCTCTCCATCATATTACAGCTTCCAGGAAAGAATATCCCAGTCTCAGTCATAATTGACTTCGGAGCATGCAGCTGCTTTATTGACCTGACTTTCGCTGCCAGCCACTGCATTCCTCTCCAATCGAAGACTCAGGGACTTACTGTACATCTCGCTGATGGCTCCACCCTTAGATCCGGTCCTGTCACGCAGGAGACTGTCCCTTTGCTGGCCACCATGAGTATCCATCAAAAGGAACTTCTACGCCTGGATGCTATCTCCTCTCCTCTTTTTCCCATCATCCTGGGGGATGCCCTGGTTTCAAGCCCATAATCCCAGTATTGACTGGACCACAGGGGAAATCAAATTCCTCTCCAAATACTGCCAGCAGCACTGTTTACAAGAAACTTCTGTTAAACCCGCTCAACTTCTCTGCCTGAACATAGACACTGAATTGCGGCAGTCAATTCCTGTACCCTACCAGGACTTTCTAGACGTGTTCAGTAAGAAGGGGGCAGCAACTCTTCCTCCTCACAGGCCTTATGTCTGCCGGATAGAACTCCTACCAGGAACTGAAGTCCCTTTTGGAAAAATCTTGCCATTAACTGAGCAAGAGCTGGATACACTAAAAGACTACATAGACGAGAACCTAAAGAAGGGTTTAGTCCGCCCGTCCACCTCCCCGGCCGGTGCTGGCATTTTCCCAGCGGCAAGGCACCAAGGCTCTTCTTTACCCAGTGGCCTTTTTCTCACACATGCTCTCCACGGTGGAGAAGAATTATGATGTGGGAGATCGGGAGCTTCTGGCCATCAAGGCAATCTAGAGGAGTGGCGTTACCTACTGAAGGGTGCAGCACATCCCATTTTGGTCTACACAGACCACAAAAACTTGGAGTACTTAAGAACGGCCAAGAGATTGAAACCACGGCAGGCAAGGTGTGTACTTTTCTTCTCAGTTCCACATCACATACAGACCTGGCTCCAAAAACGTCAAACCAGATGCATTCTCCCGCATGTTCCACTACTCTGGGAAATCCTTACCTCCAGACACCATTCTCCCTTCAGGAAACTTCCTGTTACTCAAAGGGGATCTCATATCCCGAATAAGACACGCCTCTTTGGATTTGTCTCTGTCTGCTGAAAACAATGTAAGGGCACAAGATGGCTTGTTTTGGCACAAGGGCAAAATTGTGGTCCCAGAGGGCCTAAGGGTAGCAGTACTGGAGCTCTGCCATGACCATAAATTGGCCGGACATTTCAGTGCCCTGAAAACAGCTGAGCTGATACAGCACACATTCTGGTGGCCTCAGCTGATAAGCGACTGCAAGAGTTACGCAGAGTCATGCAATACTTGCGCCCAAAACAAGAATAGCTGGGCTTGAGCCTGGGGCCTACTGAAGCCCTTACCCATCCCAGAAAGGCCTTGGAAAATGATTTCGATGGATTTCATTCTGGAGCTCCCTCAGGCTTTCTACTATCTTTGTTGTAGTGGATAGATTGTCCAAAATGGCTCAATTTCTGCCTTTGAAAGGCACACCTTCATCTATGGAGACGGCAAAGATTTTTATCAAAGAAATAGTGAGGCTGTATGGAGTCCTGGCAAGTATTGTGTCTGATTGAGGTGTCCAGTTTACCTCCAGGTTTTGGAAGGCTCTCTGTGGTTCTCTTGAAATTGAGTTTGCGTTTTTTTCTGGCTATTATCCCCAGACGAACGGGCAAATGGAGAGAACCAATCAGACTTTGGAGCAATAACTCCGCTGCTTCTCTGCTTTCTCACAGGATGCCTGGGTCTCTTTACTGCCTATAGCTGAGTTTTCCTACAACAACTCCCTGCATTCTGCCATCAAGCAGATGCCATTTTTGCCAACTATGGCTTCCATCCATCTTTCCTGCCCAGTTCTTTACCTGAGTGTGCCATTCCCGCAGTCTCTGAAACAATGGACTTCTTCCTCGCTAACAATAAACTTTTACAGGAAACCATGGCTAAGACTCAGGAATACAACAAAAGGATGTTTGACAAAAAGAAGCAAGGTGAACTTATTCTGGAACACATCAACCAGCTATGGTTGTCCACGGCTAACTTAAAAATGGCTTGTCCTTCAAGGAAACTGGGTCCTAAATTCATGGGTCCTTTATCGGTGAAGAGGAAAATTAATGATGTCACTTATGAGCTTGACTTACCCGATACATTCAGTCTTTCATCTGAAGCTGTTGAAGCCTGTTATTCCTAATCCCTTTGCTGGCCGAAGTACGGGTCCACCAGAACCTATAATAATCAACGAGGAAGAATTTGAGGTGGAAGTGATCCTGGATTGTAGGAAAAGGCACAACCAAATCCAGTGTCTAATTAAATGGAAGGGGTATGGACCAGAAGATAATTCCTGGGAGCCTGAGGGCAATTTACTTGCCAAGGAGCTTTTATGGGCTTTCAGGAGTTCCCATGCCACCAGACCGGTCCAACTGGGCATCTGGAGTCTGCCCTTGAGGAGGGGGCACTGTCAGAGAAGTCCCCATAATGGACGCGGTGCTGGGTGCCCTAGTGCACGCCGGTGTGCGCCGACGTGTGCGCCTGTATGTGGGCACGCGCATGTGCGCGGGTGTGTGCGCACCTGTATGCATCAGTGTTCACGCACGGCGCTTGCCGCCAATCAGCCTATTTGAACTGTCAGTGCACTTTGCTCAGTGCTCTCTGATCTGCAGCTCCCTGTGTCCTTGTTCCTGTTACCCTGTTTGAACGCTTGATCTCCTGACTACCCAGCTTGCCAATTGGATTATCCTTTGTCTTCTGCCTGCACCTGACCTCGGCCTGTCTTGACTTTGAACCTGCCTGCTCCTCTGTACCTCGTTGCCCGCCTGTTGTCAACCCTGCCTGTGACCCGACATGCCTGCTCTGCTCCTGCTCTGCATCTGCTGCCTGTGTACCGGTCTGTCAGCCTGCTGTCAAGTGATCACCAAACCTCCTGCACCTGGATCCAGAGCCATCTCTTCTGCTTCCATCCGCCAGGCTCTCATACCACTCTGCACTCCCATGCCTCCTGTCTATACTACCAGGGGCCGTGAGTCAGACACGTAAGGGAGACCTTCCTCTGCTTCATCGGGCTCGTCGGTCAGGTATGTGGAAGACTGACACCCCCTTTGTCAAACCTATCGGGCTAGGTAAAGCTGCACAGTCTAACTGCTCCGAGCAGTCAGCCCAGATCAGATTTTGGCGAGCCTGAGGCAGATGGGATAGAAGGAAATGCTTACTGAAGATGAAGAAGAGTTAGCCGGACTACGGTTACCATCACCAGAGGGTGGAAGGTGCAGCATCTCCAGTTTTGCTTTACCTTTCTCCAGTGTAAATACTGAATGGCTCCAGCCCTGATAAGTGAATGTTAACTTAAAGGTGTAGAAAAACAGGTCCCTCAAGAAGTGGAACTTTAAATGGACAGGCAGTGTAGTATAAAAGTATAACAAAATGTATTATGCATTACATAAATTACATCATACAAAATATGAAGCCAATGATAAAAACATGTGTAGGGAAAAAGATGGAAAAAAACTGCTTTAAGAAAACGGAGGGCTGGCAGCAAGATGTCCGACACATTTCAATTGCACAGATAGTGTGGATCTTCCTCAGGGACCATGCGGCCTTGGCCACTCCACAAGCATGGATGTACCATTTAACCCCTAGAGGAAAGGGTCCACCAAAGCGGGGTGCCCATCTTCTACAATGGAATAGTTTCCATAGAACATTGGATGGAAAAACACATCCTAATGATCTTGTCTCGTGAGCAATAGCCTAGAGAAGGGACTATATATTAATTTGCATCCAAAGCCAAAAGGTGGATAAGTCAGTCCCAGCAGACGCATCACAAGATGGTACTGGGGTAACAGCCAAAACTGTATATCTATATTGGTTAAAAAGAAAAGAAAAAACACAAAAATTACTTGCCTGTATGAGCGGAGCAAATGTGTGCAGTCTGTCAGCTGTGAGGCCAGAGACTGAACCGCAGCGGAAAGATTCTTTATATTGGTGCTACTATTAATGAGCAATCAGGAACAGCTGGTCTGTTTCCAAATGACCATCTGATCCTTAGGTGGCGCCAAAAACATGGACTCATCAGGACGACGTGTGCAAACAAACATAGCGTGGGCCGTCCCCATTGAGATACAGCGGTTATGTGATTAATCTATGGCACGTGATATGTCCTTGTAGTAACCAAATGTTTACTCAGCGCATAGACTGTGTGTCTATTGCGCAGCTTCACAACACACTGAAGCCATGGCAACCAAGCGGTCTGCCCCACGGAGCATCTCCGTTGCAAGGCAGAGCACCGCGCAGCGTGAGAAACATCATGCCGGGCGACTTCGTCATCGCACAACAAGGTGCAGTGACGTATATTGCATGTTGCAACCGATGAATATCAAATGAATGGCATCACTACAATCAGAGCTCTAAAGCTAACCGGACGGCCTAAACTGGTTAGCATGCAATAATTCTATTTTACATTTCTGAAAATAATGACAAAGAGCCTGGAAGCACAGTAGATCCAAAACCCAAGAGGGCAAACCCAGGAGTGGCCCACAGTTATACATCTAAAGAACACCAAATTAACATATCCAGATAACCAAAAGAAAAAAATAGTGACAATATATATGTATACAGATACAAATATAACAATAAAAGTTGGATATTGATCATGAAGTCAGCTTTTATTTGTATAGTAAGGCGTATTGATGGCAGGAAGACACCCGGGAGAAATATAGACAACAGGTATTACTTTAAGTCATGATCTGAGGGTCATGAGGCCCCCAACCATAAAATAATGTTTTTGTCCAAAAAAGATTTTCACTTGTACACATCCAAGAAATTCTCTTATAGTTTTATTTTATTTTATTTTATTTTCGGAGGTAGAGAGGAATCAGGGTAGTTCCGGACCTCCTGAGACAAAAACCTCCAAGAAGGGTTTGAATGTAACAATCTCATTGATGCCCGGAAAAGTGGTGGCATTTAATCTGCAAATCCACCGCTGTTCTCTCTGCAAAAAAGTTTTATTCCAGTCCCCCCCCCCCCCTATTCCTGGATGCACCCTATCGAGTACAAGGGAAAATGCCACCATGAAAGCATGTAGTATGTCAACCCAGCGGTAAGTCTGGATTACATTTTTTCATGCTAGCAATGTGCCGATATGCTCTACGCCATAGCTTATTCTTGGTTTTGCTGACGTAGAAGCATTGGCATTCACATTTTAATAAGTATACTACACCCAAGGTCTTGCAATTAGCAAAATGTCTTGGGGTGAAGACCACTTTGTTAGGAAGCAGATTGCACTTGGTGATATCCATATACTGACAATAAGGGCAACCACCGCACTTAAAGGTACCAGGTCTTTTGCAAGGATCCTTAGATCCCCCCTTAAATTCACTAGAGACAAGTTTGTCTCGTAATGAAACGAAAAGTGAGAGTTGGACGTTCTGGCAATAGAGATCCAACTATGGGATCCAAAGCCATAACATGCCAATATTTGTGTACAATTTTTTTGAAAAGTTCCTGTTGATTTGAAAAACGAGTGATAATACGAATCTGGCTATCATCGTTCTTCCCCATATAGTAACTCCTGCCTCATTTTGGATATGGCCTTTTTGAATGCCTTTTTTAGACATTTATTTGAGTATCCTTGTGTGAGGGGACTCGTCCTTAGATTGTCTGCCTTTTTTTTAAAGGTAACCTCATCGGAATAATTTTGTCTTACCCGTAAATACTGTGCAAATGGTATTGATCGGACTAAATTTCTTGGATGGAAGCTTTCAGCATTTAAAATGCCATTGCCCGCAGATGGCTTTTGATATACACTACTGGTTAAAGTACCAGTGTCATCTTTGTGAATATAAATATCCAGAAATTAAATTCGATCAACATTGGAATAATGAAAAGAAGATTGAAGGCATTATCATTAAGTTTTTGCACAAGAGTCTGAAGCAATCCATCCAAGCTGCTGCAAATCAGGAAAATGTTGTCAATATAATGGAACCAGATGATCACATGGTCCAAAAGGGAAACCATGTTGTCTGATCTGTTGATCGTCCATTCCCACTCCCCCATGTACAAGTTGGCGTAGGAAGGGGCACAACAGGTGCCAATTGCTATGCCTTGTACCTGGAGGAAATGGGAACTGTTGAAAGCAAAATAGTTGTGATTAAGGACAAAATCAAGAGCCTCGACAATATAGTCATTGACTCTAGTTTCTCCATCACCTTTCTCTGACTGTATAATGCTTCCACATCTATGGCCACTAGTATAGAATTTGGTGGAACCTGCAATCCATCTAGCTGTCGAAGTAGGTGTATGGTATCCTTCACGTAACTTGTAATATTCAAGACGTTAGGGCGCAGGTGACCATCAATTCATTTTCTAAGATTTTCTGTCAGAGACCCATTGCCGGAAATGATTGGGCGCCCAGATGGAATGCATCAGACTCTTGTGCAATTTGGGTAAAGAGTAAAAAGTTGGAGTTCTTGGAAAAGGGGTGCGGACAAAATTCCACTTGTCTCTTCTAAGGATGTTCAAATGAAAGCCTCTCAATGAGTTGATAGAATTCTTTCTGAAATGAATCATAGTCGAGGTTATCCGAGTATACCATACCTCCGAATTTTGTTACACATGGACAGATATTGATCGTTGTCCATAATTACAATGTTGCCCCCCTTATCGGAGGGCTTGATGGTAATCATTGGATTGATAGAAAGTTTGTATAGTAGGTTCTGTTCCTCTTTTGAGAAGTTTTACCTACTATTGCGTCTAACTTTTAAACGTTTGATCTCAAGGGTTGTTAAGTGAACAAAAGTCTGTACACTTGTATTCAATGCAAGTGCTGGAAAGTTGTCGGATTTTTTCTTGTGTTTGAGTACACTTTTGGTTTCCAATAGTGGTTTGTTCATCCTTAAGAGAATATGCTCGATATCGATGCGATCAATGAGATCCAGATCTGGACTGTTCTCATCCAGAAGTGAAACTAAGTTGTCAATGGCTTTAAGTTCCTGTGTTCTTAACTACGAGCCATCTTTTTCACTTTTGTCATATAACTGTTTTAGAATTAACTTATGTGCAAAAAGCTGGATGTCCTTGATCGCCTCAAACTCATCGATATCCTCGTTTGGACAAAAACGAAGGCCTTTGCTCAACATATCCCTCTCCCTGCTAGTGAGCGGGTATTTTGATAGATTTATAACGTTTTAAGAAACATCGTAATTGATTTTCTTTAGATTACATCCACTATTTTCTTTTACATTGATATGGGAGTTGCATCCAGCTCCTGTCCCGGGACTAAAAAAATGCCCTGAGTGGACTGTGTAGGTAGAGATAGTTTACGAGGCATAAGAGATGTACTCACCATAGACGTGAAACATGAAGAGGGTGGCATAATAGAAGTAGAGGGAGTGGAGCCATCACCAATAGAGTTACCTAACACCCCGGGATTGGTAGATTCATCATTGGGATCTTGATCCACAATGCGTTTTTTAGAAGTTTTTTCTTGCGAACCACCACCATGAGAGATTCTTTTTGTTTTATTTAATTCTTTAAACCTAGAGGAATTATAGGAAGAGGCAGACAATGATGAAATGGAGGAAGCATCTGATAAATGAGCATCAACTTTCTTAGATCGCGCCAAACGATTAGTTGGAATATTTTTTCTGATGGACTGAGATGCATTCCATGAGAAGGCTTTGCCCTCCCGGAATGCAAGTATGTCCCTCTGCATTTTCTTGTCTTTTTTAATCAGAATCTGTCAATTAAAATTCTCCAAGTGTTCACCCAAATCCTTATCTAGTTGTACATAGGCTGGATAATCACAATATTGCAAGAGCGTTTTGTAGAGGAAATCGAATTCCTTGTCAATTTTCTTGGCCCTATCAGCATACTTATCTCTTAAAAGACCCATCGTGCCCATAGAACAAAGTAGCAAGTTATCTTCCCAAGCTTTCTTGAAAGAGGGACTTATATTATCCATTGTTGGAAAAATTTGTGGACGTAGACCAAAAGGAGCAACGTTATTTTTGATGTATGCCAATATAGCGAGGACTTTTTCTCAAGGAGTTTTCTCAGGTTGAAAAAGGTTGATGCTAGTTCGGTATCTTTCTTTCCTTTGAGTGAAAAATCTTTGAGAAACCCTGACATCAGGGTCTCCCAATTTTGACCGGCATAATTGGCCATGGTCAAATGATCAAAACAAAATAATTTTTGTATAATCAATATAAATTTTCTAAATATATAATAACCTAAGGCACCAGTAGGTAACCAGGTATACACTATAGTCAGCAATATGAGGCCAAAAGATTGTGACATATCACGTGCCCTAGATGAATCACATGACTGCTGTATCTCTATGGGGACAGCCCACGCTATGTTTGTTTGCACACGTCGGGCTGATGAGTCCATGTTTTTGGCGCCACCTAAGGATCAGATGGTCATTTGGAAACAGACCAGCTGTTCCTGATTGCTCATTAATAGTAGCACCAATATAAGGAATCTTTCCGCTGCGGTTCAGTCTCTGGCCTCACAGCTGACAGACTGCACACGTTTGCTCCACTCATACAGGCAAGTCATTTTTGAGTTTTTTCTTTTCTTTTTAACCAATATAGATATACAGTTTTGGCTGTTACCCCAGTACCATCTTGTGATGTGTCTGCTGGGACTGACTTATCCACCTTTTGGCTTTCTATAGATGTCAATTAATATATAATCCCTTCTCTAGACTATTGCCCACGAGACAAGATCATTAGGATGTGTTTTTCCATCCGACGTTCTATGGACACTATTCCATTGTAGAAGATGGGCACCCCGCTTTGGTTGACCCAATGGTACACCCACTATTTTCTAAATAAGGTAGGATTTTCTCTATTAGCACAACATCAGTATATCTGGATATATTATTTCTTTATTTTTAATTTTTTGGTTAATATTTGTTTTTTTATACGCCATTCTATATAGGTATTGCTGCATATAGCTGGATATAATCCTTTGTAGCCAATTCCTTTCTAACATCTATGAGCAACTTCGGGAGCATGGACTGATCCACAATACCGGTGGTGGCGCTCATGTTTGTGGCCCAGACTGATATGTCAATCCGAGTATTTGAGTGTGTTTTTTAGCTGCTGGTAGAATCATTTTATGTTTGGGGTCAGTATTTCCAGCTATATAAAAAGGAGTTCTTTTTGCTGTATATATGCAATGTATATATGGAATGTACTATTATATTCTGTATAGACTTTTGATGGTACACATTTTATTATCCTCATAGAATTACAGCTTGTGGAGTGGCCAAGGCCACATGGTCCCTGAGGAAGATCCGCATCTGTGCAATTGAAACGCATCGGACATCTTGCTGCCAGCCCTCCGTCCTCTTATAGCAGTTTTTTTCCATCTTTTCCCCTACACATGTTTTTATCATTGGCTTCATGTATTGTATGATGTAATTTATGTATTGCATAATAAATGTTGTTATTTTTATACTACAACACTGCTTGATGTCCATTTAAAGTCCCACTTCTTGAGAAACCTGTTTTTCTATAATGCATTTTGGGATGGGATGCACAGGCAGTATAGTCATCTAGATGAGGCAAACCTCTCTTTCATAACTTAAAGGGGTAACCCCATTTGTATTTTATCTGGTGAGATTGCAGGGCCATGGAGTATGGCTTCATCTGTCGGAGATTCTGTATAGTAATTGGTGCCAAATCAGCAAAAAGCTGATAGGGATGGCCCTGGAAACTGAGGTTAGGCTTGCCTTTAGAAGGGTTTTCTTTGTGCGATAGAAGGTGAACATAATAATGATGTTAAACAAAAATGTATGGCCAGGGATAGAAAGAGGGGATTATAACGGTGCCAAATAATACAGAATTTCAAATAATCTAGATAAAAGATCAATATACTTTATTACATATATAAAATACAGAAGTAACGAATAAAGAGCATAAAAAATTCAACATACAATAGAATTTGCAGACATGAAGAAAAAGGCAGGCCTGGATCTTTAAAAGGCCAGTATTACAGTTAATCAAGTCCTACATGTTTCGCCAAGACATTGGCTTCCTCAGGGAAATGATATGTGCCTGTGCCAAGAATAAAGTTTCTAAAAAAAACACAAAAGAAGCAACATAAATTTACAGTTCAGTATCAAATCAAAATACATTTATTGTAGATTCAGAATGCACGGCATGATCATAAACCTCCCATGACCGGTAGATCAAATCCCAGGCCACAAATGAGCACCAAAATGGGAACCTCAAAAAAAGTCACTGGCTCTGTACCGCGTCTATGGCTGCAGGGGGCGAACAAAGACCTAGCAATCAAAAAATCTAAAAAAATAAATTAATTTATTTGAATAGTTAAAAATATTGGGATAGACTAAGTCCCAAATATGTGGGGCTAACATAGCCTCGATTACTTACACTTATAAATTAAGACCAGTAATGAGACAGGGGCGCCGGAATTGAAGAGTTTGCTAAGTGAAAGGTTTTAATGTGGGCGACAATTGACACAAATCGTCCAAAATATATGGCTGAAAAAAGAGAAAAGGGGCCAATTAATTGCTGGGTATAAACATAATGTGTGTGCCGAATAAAAAGTATGATGGCTGAAAAAGAAAAAGTTCACCTAATTCTCCACAGACTGACAAACCCCCAATTTGGGGTATAGGAATCAAACAGCATACAATAAAGATGTTGATTTGCAGCAACAAGATGTTTAAGCTAGTATATAGCCGTAGTGTAGAGCCTAAACATGATCACTATAAGAGTGTAGAATCAGAGATTAGTTAGATACCTCAGCAAAAATGGTAGCAAATCAAAGCCGATCAGTGAGCGGACAAAGAAAGCTCCTGCACATGCGCCCGCAATTGGATAGCAGCATGTCAGGCACTGGTACTAGAGCTGAACAAGTAGCAGGCGAAGAGCAAGGCAGTTCTGGGTTGCAGTAGTGAGATGGGAAGGAGACCTCCTTCGTCCGCCAGTTAATGAGGGGTTCATGCGTTTGTAGCCAGGGAGCCCCAAGATAATGGGGAACATGGGAGAAGGAATAACATCCAGACAAATGAGCTCTTGGTGACCCGAATCGGTGGTAACCGAGATGAGGCCAGACTCGTGAGTAATTAAGCCGGAACGGGGCAGGGAACCATCGGCTAGGTGAACCTGTAGGCATTGCTTCTTGGGGACAAGGGGAAGCTGAAGCCTGGTGGCAAGGGCAGAATCCAAGAAGCAGCTGCAGGCCCCAGAATCAATTATGGCCGGGAGGCGGACCGCCCTTTCCGTCAACTGTAGGGAGATAAAAAGGACAATGTAAGTTTGGGAGAATCCGGAGACTTGGAGGCTGAAATTAGGGATATGTGAGAACTTACTGGGTCTAATGGGGCAGGACCGGAGGAAATGACCAGAGCTTCCGCAATAAAGGCACAAGTTGCCTTGTCGCCTACGTAAGCGCTCTTCTGGGGTCAGAGGAGCGCGGACAAGACCGAGCTGCATGGGCTCGACTCCGGAGGTGTTCCCAGGTGGAGCGCGAAAAGAGGGTTGGGCAGGACCAGGACTTGGTTTGGGTGGCATCCAACTGGGGCGAGAGGTCTGAAAGCGTTCAGCGCGACGTTCCCGTAAGCGCCGGTCAATTTTGATGACGGCTTGTATGAGATCCTCGAAGGTGTCCGGGACGTCAATCCGGGCAAGCTCGTCCTTAAGGGTGTCAGAAATCCCTTGGCGGAATTGGTACTTGAGGGCTGGTTCGTTCCAGCCGGTGTCGGCTGACCATTTTCGGAATTCCGCTGTATAGTCCTCAACCGGCCTCCGGCCTTGAGAAAGGTTATGTAGGGTGGTCTCAGCCGTGGCCCCCTTTTGGGGGTCATCGTAGAGCTGGCCCATGCTTTCAAAGAAGGTGTCCACAGCGTTCAGTATAGGGCTCCTTTGCTCCATTAGGCTATGGGCCCAGGCCTGGGGTTCTTCAGCCAGCAGAGAAATAATGAACCCCACTTTCACCACTTCGGAAGAGAAGGTTCTGGGTTGAAGGGCTAGGTACAGGGAGCAGGCGTTCTTGAATGCTCTGAATTTTTTGCGATCACCGGTGAACCGTTCCGGTATAGGGACCCTGGGTTCCGGAGTGGCCATGACTACTGTGGGGTTCGTAGGTGCGGCGGATGGGGGTAGCCCACTGGGTGCGGCCAGGTTACCCGCTGTGGGGAGAGACGGCCCTGTCAGTTGTTGCAGGCGGCTGTCTATTTGGGTGTACCCCACTTGCAGCTTTTGGACAGCCTCAGTAAGTGCTGCCATCTGCTGGCACAGGATCTCAAGGGGAGAACACGCTCTGTCTGCCTCGGACATGGCTGGTCTGTACTGTCAGAGCTATACTTACCGAGGCCGAGATGCCGAGAGCGGTTCACCCTTGCGACCCGGCGCAGGAAGCCCCTGGAGATGGAACAGGGAGCGAACGGCACCAGGAGGCACAGGCCACCTCCGATATGTAAGCAGGAACTGGCGGGGCACCTGGAGGTGATGGGGACCTGGCCCGGGTGGCCGGCAGATGGCAGGGTAGAGAGGCAGGGACCAAACGCCCGGCTGGGGTGCTGACACTGGGGAATCTGGTAGAGGTCCGGTAGACAAGCCAGAGGGTCAAGCACAGGAGATATCAAGGAAGTCCGTAAGCAGGCCAGGGGGTCAAACACAGGAGATTATCAAGGAAGTCCGTAAGCCAGGGGGTCAAACACAGGAGATTATCAAGGAAGTCCGTAAAGCAAGCCAGGGGGTCAAGCACAGGAGATATCAAGGAAGTCCGTAAGGCAGGCCAGGGGGTCAAACACAGGAGATTATCAAGGAAGTCCGTAAGCCAGGGGGTCAAACACAGGAGATTATCAAGGAAGTCCGTAAGGCAAGCCAGGGGGTCAAACACAGGACGCACAGGCACTTAGCTGGAGAGACAGACCAGCAAGGTGCCTGTGCGTCAGGGCGCTTTAAATAGGCGCCCGAGTGACGCTAATTGCGCGTCACCGCCGCCAGGTGGGCGCTAGTGCGCATGCGCCGGACCGCCGAGCCGCGAGTGCGCATGCGCCGGAGCGCCGAGCCCCCGCGCATGCGCACTAGAGAGCGGGCCGTCCATCCGGCGCCGCTCTCCTGATACAGCAATTCCCATAATGAAGCGTGTATACACGTTCGTGTCACATGACTGACATCCACGGGACACAAGCGGTAACCGTACAGAAGCGGCCAATCAGCGGTCGGTTGATCTGACAGCTAAGATGTGCCCGCACTGCCAATTCTTATATGGCGGGCAATTGGATGGTAAAAAAGAAGGAAATCATACCATGGGCAGAAGCTAAGTGCGGGCTAACACTGACGAATCAGTGTCAGCCCTTGGGTGTCCATACAGCCAACAGCGGCACAGAGGACAGCGACCCAGATCGAGGAACCATACATCCCACATAGGCACACAGGCGGTCCGGGGGCCAGCAACAGAGCACATAAAAGCTTCAGACACGGGAAGCTCAACCACGTAGCAGGGTGAGGGCCAATTGATATCCCCCAGTATCAACCTAGTACCCAAAGAGGGTGAGGGCATGGCTCCGCAACATTCGGAAACAAAAGTAAAAACAGAAACAAAATAGATGTCCAAAGAATTGAGTTACAAAATAATAACAAAGTAACAAGAAGAAAATATACATGTGTAGGGATAACAGAATACATTACATATAAATATATGGAAAAAAAATCATATTGTTACAATGATATTGTCATAATCCAAAAACACAAAAAGCAGCTAATAAAGAGATTAGAAAATAATTTCTAAAGTAGCTTGGCAGCCCAGATTATTTGGCCATGGCTTAGAATCTTGAAAAAACAGGAAATTAAGAGAGGGAAGGAATTGGGGAGGAGAGAAACAGAGGGAAAAAGAAATTAGAAAAAAGAAAAGAAGAAAGCCAGAAGATAGATAATAGGAAAGTGAGACGAAGAAAAGCCACGTGTCAAGTCACATATGCCAATACTAAATGCAAATACGGATTAATTCAGAACAAAGTCCATTGTTAACGTATTGAATAAAGAACCAATTACAAATAATCAATAAACTATAGAAAAGACTTAAAAAACGTATATACTCATTTAACCCAGGAAAATGAATTGCATCCAAGTTATGAATCCACTTAGTCTCAAGTTGGAGTAGTTTGCTGTCAATTCCGTCCCCTCTCAAGAGTACATGTTCGAGGGCCGCAAAACTGACAGCATGCGGATCATAGTTGTGTTGTGCTCCAACATGTCTGTTGATAGCTGTGGTAGTGGTACGTTTGTACATAGGTTTAATATTATCCCTAATGCGAACATGAAAGGGTCGTTTGGTCTTGCCGACATAGTAAGAACCACATCGGCAAGACGCTAAATATACGACACCCACTGTTTTACAATTTACTCGATGTCTAATGGTGTGAATAAGTCCATTGGGAAGGAGAACTTCCCTAGAATTAGAAACAAAGGGACACATGTCACAATTCCCACAAGGGAAAGTGCCAACCTTTGTATGAGGCTGCGATTTTCTAGGAGAGTGATGACTAGTTATTAGACGGTCCCACAGAGAGGGGAACCATCGATACGTTATGTCAGGATATGACTTGACGTGTTTACTAATAACTGAGTCAGCAGTTAATAAGGGCCAAAATTTGTTCAAAACCTCCCTGACTTGGACATGTTGTTTCGAAAATTGGGTAATTAGGCAAACAGGTTGTGAAACATCAGGTGATCTATTAGAAAAGATCACATTTTTTGACTTTATTATAGGCTTTTTTAAGAGGGAATGACTATATCCACGATCTTTCAATCATGTATACAGATGGCGTGAGGCTTTAATGAAATCAATCTCGGAAGTGCAATTCCATTTGATTCTTAGATATTGGCTGAAAGGAATGCTGTCCAAAAGGGGCTTAGGATGAGCACTGCAGGCGTGGAGAATAGTGTTACCTGAAGATGGCTTCCGGTACAGGGCAGAATGAATGTTACCATCCGAATCGACACTTATTTGAAGGTCCAAAAAGTTGACTTGTGACTGACTACACCATGGTGAATTTTAGGTTGTAACAATTGTTGGCCAAAGAATCAATAAAGAGAGTGAGTTCGTCTCGAATACCAGGCCAAAAAGAAAAGCACGTCATCTATATATCTGTACCAAGAGATGACCTTTGGTAACAGATTAGATGAACCAGAATTAGCAAAAAGTTCCCTTTCCCACCCCCCAGGTATAGGTTGGCATAGGAAGGGGCACACTTGGTCCCCATGGCCACACCCTGTACCTGGAGGAAGTGGGATGGACCAAACATAAAATAATTTCGTGTTAGAATGAATTTGAGTAAATCCAAGATAAAGCGACCATATGAATCAAATTTAGGACCTCTTTCTTGTAGTTGTTTTCCAAAAACTTCAATGCCTTTTTGATGTGGAATGGTATTGTACAGGCTTTCCACATCAAGGGCGACTAACCATACATCTTGAGGTAAATGTTAACCTTCAAGAATGCGTAAAAGGTGGATGGTATCCTTAACATAAGAAGACAAAGAAGTAACATGAGGGGCCAAATATTTATCAACCAAAGCACTGGCACTTTCCGTGATACATTGACATCGGGACACGATGGGCCGGCCAGGAGGATTATATAGGGATTTGTGAAGTTTTAGTAGGGCATAAAATGTGGGAGTTTTAGGCTCCTTAACATTTAGAAAGTTCCAAGTATTGCAATCGATGACCCCCTGTTGATAAGCTGAAAATATTATTTGGTCATATTCAGATGTAAAGTTGTTAATAAGAGACTGGGATATGGGCCTATACCAGTGCCTATTGTCAAGGATGTCACGGCACATGCGTTCATATGCCACGACATCCATGAACACAATGTTTCCCCCCTTATCTGCTGGTTTGATAACCAGTTCGAGGTGGTTCTGAAGAGATTTGAGGGCTTTACTGCAAGCAACAGATAAATTGGAAAATTGGGGGCTGTCAAGGTCCATGTTCTTAATTGCCATACTAATTTGTTGGACAAAAGCCCAAATGTTTGGATTTGTAGAAAGAGTGGGAAAGGTCCGTGATTTAGGTTTAAAGGAGGTAGGAGGGGGGAAGGAGACACCAAGGGCGACGATGTCAGGCTCAACGGGCTAGCATATCGTCGTCATCGATGGCTCCCTCCTCCCAAAGCTGCATAAGTTCCTCAATAGCCTGAATCTCTGCGAGTGTGGGAACCGCATTAGAGGAGGCGGAACCCACACTGGAGGATGCAGGATAATAATGATGTTCCGTGGTGGTCCAAGCTCTTGATGGGAATTGACAGGACTAATTCTTGAAAGGTCCACAATGGATTCAGGGAGGCCCCTAAGGCACAGATTTTAAAGTCCTCCAGATGTAAGAGTGTGTTTGCAAATTCTTTCTTGAGGTCCACCAGCTCCTGATCATTTTTCTCTAGCACTGTTGTAGCAGCGTCCATCTTGTCCTCTAGTGCATTAGTGCGATTACCAAGCTCCTGAATCTCTTTGGCAAATTAAGAAAGGTGGCAGCTGAAAGCTCATTCTGCAGCATGGTTTTAAAGGGGTCTAGTAGATCAGCATTACTGAGAGCAAAAGGCTGCTGATCTGTGTTTGTATCCCTTAGGCTCTCTGCATCGGAAAATAGCTCCGGTTTTCCCATAGGAGAAAGCGGGATGAGTTCCCCATTTGAGACCTCATGCGTCTGGGTGGCCAGCCTCAGTTTGCATACGCTCTGCGATTTTGCTAGAAGGGCCGCAATCTGATGCTAATTTCTTACCCATGTCCGGTAAATGAGAAGGGAGTGAGGAAGTTGAGGAGAGGGTGAGGGTTCTCCAAGATGCTTCTTATCATGCTGGGAAGTGGGATTATAGAAGATCCATCTTCCTCCTAGGCTCACGAGCGCCCCCAGAGACAATACAAATTTCAAGAGGTTTACACATATTTCCCAACTTTTTGAGATGGAAAGAAGGGACCCAAATTAGAAAAATTATGTAGGCATAAGACATACCCATTCCCACATACCCTTAAAGGAGAATTATACAAAAAATGATTAGTTAAACCCACAATTGCTTTTTTTTAACACTACTATTCCTTTTTACTGGCTTATAACATTTACAGATGCAGCAATTTAGAAATTGAATGAATGGTTTAGCATTGGGAAACACTTTTTGAAGGAAAAAAAGAGCATTTTATATACAACTAGATAGATCCGACCAAAATGAGGGACACATGGGGAGAAAAGAGGGACAGAGGGACTTTGTTTCATATCAGGGACAGTCCCTCGAAATCAGAGACAGTTGAGACCTATAGGTTTACATAATGCTAATGAACACAGACGTGTTAAAGACCATTCCACCCAAAAGTAACATTTCAGTCTTTAGTGTTTGCTGACAAGCTAGTTAACTTGCTGATGTATTATACTGTATCTCTATGTTGGTATATTATAATGTATCTTTATGTATGCCATAGCTTCTTTCTTGCTTTGTCAAAAGATTTGCATTATTCATTTAACAGTGTGCAAAATGATATTGCAATTGCTGTAAAGATTTATGAAACAAAGATAAAAAAGGATCTGAAAACTGATAATTACCTAAATTAGTAACAACTATACATTGAAACCCACATGGATGATTATCTTCTTTTTGAAATAATGAAATAATGAATTTTACTTTCATGCTATAGTGACACTAAAAGGGTTATATAAACATAAGCCTATTTGCTGTCAGCTCCAAAAAAGGTTATGTTAATTAAAATATACTGTTGTAAATGTAGAAAAAATTGTTGCCAAGATGAAAAATGCAAATGGAATAAGCACATAAAGGAAATAAATGCAGATAATAAAGTTGGAATCACACGAATAATAAAATGCACAGGATCTATAAAAATGTCACAAAGATATTTATAATTATGTATTTTATTGTTAGACCTGTTCTTTTGTAAAGTTCTACCATAGCTGTGACTTCCTGATTTTTGAGGATTTCCTGCTAGTGAAACCTGTTACATAGTTACATAGTAGGTGAGGTTGACACAAAGACATAAGTCCATCAAGTCCAACCTATGTGTGTGATTATATGTCAGTATTACATTGTATATCGCTGTATGTTGTGGCTGTTCAGGTGCTTATCTAATAGTTTTTTAAACTATCGATGCTCCCCGATGAGACCACCGCCTGTGGAAGGGAATTCCACATCCTTGCCGATCTTACAGTAAAGAACCCTCTACGCAGTTTAAGGTTAGACCTCTTATCTTCTAATTTCAATGAGTGGCCACGTGTCTTGGTAAACTCCCTACTGCAAAAATGTTTTATCCCTATTGTGGGGTCACCAGTACGGTATTTATAAATTGAAATCATATCCCCTCTCAAGTGTTTCTTCTCCAGAGAGAATAAGTTCAGTGCTCACAACCTTTCCTCATAACTAATATCCTCCAGTAGGGATGAGTCGAACACCCCCCTGTTCGGTTCGCACCAGAACCTGCGAACAGACCTAAAGTTCTTGTGAACTTTAGAATCCTTTTAAAGTCTATGAGACTCGAACGTTCAAAATCAAAATTGCTAATTTTAAAGGCTAATATGCAAGTTATTGTCATAAAAAGTGTTTGGGGACCTGGGTCCTGCCCCAGGGGACATGTATCAATGCAAAAAAAAGTTTTAAAAAAGGATGTTTTTTCAGGAGCAGTGATTTTAATAATGCTTAAAGTGAAACAAGTGTAATATTCCTTTAAATTTCGTACCTGGAGGGTGTGTATAGTATGCCTGTAAAGGGGTGCATGTTTCCCGTGCTTAGAACTGTCCCTGCACAAAGTGTAATTTTTGCAGGAAAAAAAGCTATTTAAAATCACTCGCGGCTATAATGAATTGTCGGCTCCCGTAATATAGAGAACAGTCATTGAAAGTCATTGATGAAAAAAAAAAAAGCGTGGGGTTCCCCCCAGATTCAATTACCAGGCCCTTCAGGTCTGGTATTGATATTAAGGGTCAAATTTAAAAAAAAATGACGTGGGGATCCCCCTCAAAATCCATACCAGTCCCTTATCCAAAAACGCAACCTGGCAGGCCACAGGGAAAGAGGGGGGGGGGCGAGAGAGCGCCCCCCTCCTGAACCGTACCAGGCCACATGACCTCAACATTGGGAGGATGCTTTGGGGGTCTGTGACCCCTCAAAGCACCATGTCCCCATGTTGATGAGGAGAAGGGTCTCATCCCCACAACCCTGGTCGGTGGTTGTGGGGGTCTGCGGGCGGGGGGCTTATCAGAATCTGGAAGCCCCCTTTAACAAGGGGACCCCCAGATCCTGGACCCCCCTGTTTGAAATGGTAAGGGGGTACAAAAGTACCCCTACCATTTCACAAAGAAAGTGTAAAAATTTTTAAAAAACACACAGACACCGTTGGGAAAAGTCCTTTATTAAAAAAAAAAAAAAAAAAAAAAGATTCCAGCGGGGTCACCCGTACATCACTGGAGAAGCCCAGGGTTTCCCTTGGGTCAGAGGGGGCGGGGTCACCCTTATATCACTGGGGAAGCCTAGCTTCCCCTCTGATGTAACGCAGGTTTCCATTACATCAGAGGGGGGGGGGGTCACCCGTACGTCACTGGGGAAGCCCAACTTTCCCCTTGCGTTGCGTCAGAGGGGGGCGGGGTCAGGTGACGAGTGGCCAGGTCCTCCTCTGCTAAGACAGGGTTCCCTCAGTGTCTCAATGGAGACAGGACGTCGTCGGAAGAGATCAGCCATCACTGGACCCCAGAGAAGAGATCACCCATCGCTGCATAGCAAGAGTGGATTACCACCGCTGGAATCTTTTTTTTATTTTTAATAAAGGACTTTTCCCAACGGTGTCTGTGTGTTTTTTAACTAATTTTTACAATTTTTTTGTGAAATGGTAGGGGTACTTTTGTACCCCCTTACCATTTCAAACAGGGGGGGGGGGGGGGGATCTGGGGGTCCCCTTGTTAAAGGGGGCTTCCAGATTCTGATAAGCCCCCCCCCGCAGACCCCCACAACCACCGGGCAAGGGTTGTGGGGATGAGACCCTTCTCCTCATCAACATGGGGACATGGTGCTTTAAGGGGTCACAGACCCCCAAAGCATCCTCCCAATGTTGAGGACATGTGGCCTGGTACGGTTCAGGAGGGGGACACTCTCTCGTCCCCCCTCTTTTCCTGCGACCTGCCAGGTTGCATGCTCGGATAAGGGTCTGGTATGGATTTTGAGGGGGACCCCCACGCCATTTTTTTTTTTTTTTTACTTGGCGTGGCGTTCCCCTTGAAATCCATACCAGACCTGAAGGGCCTGGTAATTGAATTTGGGGGGAACCCCATGCTTTTTTTTTTTTTTTTATCAATGACTTTCAATGACTGTTCTCTGTATTACAGGAGCCGACAATTCATTATAGCCGCGAGTGAATTTAAATAGCTTTTTTTCCTTCAAAAATGACACTTTGTGCAGGGACAGTTCCAAGCACGGGAAACATGCGCCCCTTTACAGGCATACTATACCCACCCCCCAGGTACGAAATTTAAAGGAATATCACACTTTTATTGTTTCATTTTAAGCATTATTAAAATCACTGCTCCTGAAAAAACAGACGTTTTTAAAACTTTTTTTGCATTGATACATGTCCCCTGGGGCAGGACCCAGGTCCCCAAACACTTTTTATGACAATAACTTGCATATAGGCTTTTAAAATTAGCACTTTAGATTTCTCCCATAGACTTTTACAGGGTGTTCGCAGCTTTTCGAATTTGCCGCGAACACCCCAAATTGTTCGCTGTTCGGTGAACAGGCAATGTTCGAGTCGAACAAGAGTTCGACTCGAACTCGAAGCTCATTCCTATCCTCCAGACCCTTTATTAGCTTTGTTGCCCTTCTTTGTACTCGCTCCAATTCCAGTACATCCTTCCTGAGGACTGGTGCCCAGAACTGGACAGCATACTCCAGGTGCGGCCAGACAAGAGTCTTGTAGAGCGGGAGAATTATCGTTTTACTCTGGAGTTGATCCCCTTTTTAATGCATGTCAATATTCTGTTTGCTTTGTTAGCAGCAGCTTGGCATTGCATGCCATTGCTGAGCCTATCATCTACTAGGAACCCTGGTCCTTTTCCATCCCCCAGAGGTTCTCCCCCCAGTGTATAGATTGAATTCATATTTTTTGCCACCCAAATGCATTATTTTACATTTTTCTACATTAAACCTCATTTGCCATGTAGTTGCCCACCCCATGAATTTGTTCAGATCTTTTTGCAAGATTCCCACATCCTTGCGGAGAAGTTATTGCCCTACTTAGCTTAGTATCGTACGCAAATACAGAGATTGAACTGTTTACCCCATCCTCCAGGTCGTTTATGAACAAAATAAATAGGATTGGTCCAAGCACAGAACCCTGGGGGACCCCACTACCCACCCCTGACCATTTCGAGTACTCCCCATTTATCACCACCCTCTGAACCCTTGTAGCCAGTTTTCAATCCATGTACTCATCCTATGGTCCATGCCAACGGACCTTATTTTCAACAGTAAACGTTTATGGGGAACTGTGTCAAATGCTTTTGCAAAATCCATATACACCACGTCTACGGGCCTTCCTTTATCTAGATGACAACTCACCTCCTCATAGAAGGTTAATAGATTGGTTTGATTCTTCATGAATCCATGCTGATTACTGCTAATGATACCGTTCTCATTACTAAAATCTTGTATATAGTCCCTTATCATCCCCTCCAAGAGCTTGCATACTATTGATGTTAAGCTAACTGGTCTGTAATCCCTTTTTAAATATTGGTGCCACATTGGCTTTTCTCCAATTAGCTGGTACCATTCCAGTCAGTAGATTGTCAGTAAAAATTAGGAACAATGATCTGGCAATTACTTGACTGAGTTCCCTAAGTACCCTCGGATGCAAGCCATCTGGTCCTGGTGATTTATTAATGTTAAGTTTCCCAAGTCTAATTCTGTCCTCTGTTAACCATGGAGGTGTTTCCTGGGATGTGTCATAAGTAGGGTTGAGCGAACCCAAACTGTAAAGTTCGGGTCCGTACCGGACTTTTGGGTGTCCGGGTCCCGGACCCGAACCCGAACAATTGACTGAATGTTCGGGTTCGGGTCCGGTGTTCGGCGATGTATTGGCGCCTTCTACAAGCTGCAGGGCAGCCAATCCACGCTAGTTTCACTAGTGTGCCCTTAGAAGCCATCATAGCCATGCCTACTAATGGCATGGCTGTGATTGGCCAGTGCAGCATGTGACCCAGCCTCTATATAAGGTACAGGCACACAGCACATCGCGTCACTCTGCTATAGACAGGTTCCTGGCTGCTAATAGAGGATTTCATTAGGAGTTAGTTTTCTTCAAATTAGTAATATCAGTGAGCAATCTACATAGCTAGAGTAGAGACTAGAGAGTGTCTTTATTGAGGGAAAGAGGCAGAGAGAATTATTCAAGAGATTCCCAAATCAATTGTACCCTGGCTGGGGTGCAGTGCACAGTCTTTTAACAGTGCCAGACCAAATATAACTTTTTTCTGCAAGCTCAGTGCACCATCACTGCATATTTTACTAAGAGATACACCATACTCTGGGTGTATTCTGCTTTTGCAAAAACATTGCAAAAAAATTAAAAAATTCTGTGTTTTGTGCATGTGTGCAGGAGTGTGACATTCAATTGATCGATATTTCTTCTATTGTGCTATCCCAAAAAAAAAATTGTAGTGACATTTTTTTTCCCAATAGCATTTTCTGCATGTTCATACATGCTTTACACACTGTGGTGCTTATCCATTAAATTGAATAATTTTTTCCAGAAAGTGCGTATTCTGGGGCATTCCCACCATATGTGCGGCATCGTGCCGTTGAGTTTCTGAGGTTCTTAATGACTTCCTGTACCTCTTCTGCTGAGAAGGGGGCCTTCAGCATTTTATTTTTATTTTTTTATGTTATTTTAAGTTATTTCCCTATCCACATTTGTTTGCAGAGCACTTGCCATGCTCTTAAGAACATTTTGTTGCCATTTGCAGCCCTCTAGCCCTTTCCATGACTTTTTTACAGCCATTTTAGTCTTGAAAAGTTCGGGTCCCCATTGACTTCAATGGGGTTTGGAGTTCGGGGTCAGGTTCGGGTCAAGTTCGGTCCTGAACCCGGACTTTTTTCCGAAGTTCGGCCGAACCCGCTTAACCCGAACATCCAGGTGTCCGCTCAACTCTAGTCATAAGGATAAACACTGCGATTCCCTCGTGAAGACTGAGGAGAAGAGCAACCATCGCCAGCGTCTGCATTACATGGTGCAGGAATATCTAGGGGCAAGAGCAGACTTGGAGACCTTTCCAACAGAGCATCCACTGGGTTACTGGGTCTTGAGGATGGACCACTGGCCAGAACTAGCTCAATATGCAATTGAGCTACTGGCCTGTCCTGCATCCTGCAACCCCTTATGGTAATAAGCTCACCTCAGAGCGTGTGACCAGCTTTTACACTGAGTCAAAGCACGCATATGAACCACTATAGGGTTCTCAGCTTTTTCACTGGATCAGTAGTATCCTCAGTGCAATGATATATGTAAGGTGCGTCAGTGCACCATACTTCATAAGGCTCACTAAAATACTGTAAACAGGGGGATATACTGTATCCTGGAGGGGATACAAGCCATACCCATACTGTTTACAGTATTTTAGTGAGCCTTATGAAGTATGGTGCACTGATGCACCTTACATATATCATTGCACTGAGGATACTACTGATCCAGTGAAAAAGCTGAGAACCCTATAGTGGTTCATATGCGTGCTTTGACTCAGTGTAAAAGCTGGTCACACGCTCTGAGGTGAGCTTATTACCATAAGGGGTTCCCGGATTTCCCCTATGCATGATTCAGAGCCACGGTTGGATGTAACCAGCATGTCAATAGTATGATCACCGGAAATCACATCACCTGCATCTAGTCTCACATCAATCAACATTTTGTGGTTCTTATCACAGCCCAAGACAGGCTGCCACAAAGAACAGTTTTTTTTAATAATATAGAGACACTTGTGTGGTTTATGCACTTGCATTTTTTTATAAATCTTTTATACATGTTTGCTATCACATATGTATGCATTTAGCACGTTTTTCATCTAATATTATTATTATTGATATTTTATTTTTTGGTGTTTTATTGTGCATGGCACCTTGTAACTCTTAAGGGTCCATATAACCTCACAGAGTTTTTTTGGCACTTGTGCACTATTTATCTATGCGTTTAATTGTGCGTTTACAGATTTTGTGCGCATTATTTGTTTTTGCTATATTTTGCACTTGCACTTTACACCAGTTGTATGTTTACTATTTTATGCACATTGTTATATTCTTGTGGATCTATAACTATAGATTAAGATACAGATTATCTAGTGCATAGCCATTCCAGCGCAGCGTATATTTAATTCTGTAACTGAATAACCTGACTGCTTAATCTAAATCACACCATCTCTCCGTCCACTACAACAAAACTACACAGGGCCCCCGTGTAGGCAGCCTTATATAGTGTGGGGTGTGGACTTAGTCCCCCTGAGCCATGATTGGCCAAAGGCACCCGATGTTCGAGTCAAACTTATGTTGTACACCCGAACATCAAGCTCATCCCTACTAGTGCCCAACATTTTGGTCAGGATTTTAAGGTAAATGTTTAGGAGAGCTATAGGTCAAATGGAGGCACAATTTAAAGAGTCTTTGTCTGGTTTAGGTGGGATTTCAAATACTGTAGACTTGGGATCTTTTAATTTTCAAGTTTAAGCCCCAGACATTCTAGGAAATAATTTGTAAGGTGTTAGACATCTCAGGATTATAGTAGTTCTACTATGGGCAAGAATGGGGGTAACAGAAATGGATGCAGAGAGCCGCACATGACCAGTCATAGATACAAAAAAGTTAACAAAACTAACCCTTCCAGAAAAAAGTTTTCCCTTCAATGCTAGTTTATAAAAACTACTTGACATAGTGAGAAATTGTTCCCTGTTACTCTGTCAATGCAAAAACAAAAAACAGAAAAGAGGGTCCAGTGGAACTTTAAAGCCCAGAACTAGGGATGAGCTCGGTGTTTGATTCAAACTCATGTTCGAATCGAACATCGGCCGTTCGCTCGTTCGTCGAAGCCAGAACTTTGTGGGCCATTCGCGCCAAATTTGTGTGACACGAACGGCCCGGCGATGCACTGCGCCATCGCAGTGCATTGCTGGCTCATGATTGGCCAAGCATGCACTGTGACCCCACATGCTTGGCTAAATCACAGCGCCGACAGCGAGGAGATCAATAATTGGCCACAGGCAGGATGCCTGTGGCCAATTATAGCTCAGGGGGGTTTAGTACACGCCCCACACTATATAAGGCTGCCAGCGCAGCGGCCTTGTGTAGTGTGTTGGTGTGCAGGGAGAGAGCAGGATAGGCAGGGTCAGTATCAGCTGTGCTTTTCTTGTTAACCTTGCGCTGTTACAGTTACAGTGGGTGTAGTGTGATGGCGTTCAGGGAGAGAGCAGGATAGGCAGGGACAGTGTCAGCTTTGCTTTGCTTCTTAACCTAGCGCTGTTACAGTGGGTGTAGTGTGCCTCCTGCACAGTATACACCTGAAGCTACCCCTCATTGCTGGTGTTGTGTTCTGTAGTTCAGTTGTGCAGCACAGTCATCTGCAGAATATTCAGTGGGTGTAGTGTGCCTCCTGCACAGTATATACCTGAAGCTACCCTTCATTGCTGGTGTTGTTCTGTAGTTCAGTTGTGCAACACAGGCATCTGCAGAATATTCAGTGGGTGTAGTGTGCCTCCTGCACAGTATACACCTGAAGCTGAATATTTCACATTTTTTTTTCACTTTATGCATCATTAAAATGACTGCTCCCGAAAAAACAGTCGTTTTTAGAACTTTTTTTTTGCATTGATACATGTCCCCTGGGGCAGGACCCGGGTCCCCAAACCCTGTTTAGGACAATAACATGCATATTAGCTGTTATAATTAGCACTTTAGATTTCAGACGTTCGCGTCCATTGTATTTAATAGGGTTCTAATGTTCGCACAAACTTTCGGTCTGTTCGCAGGTTCTGGTGCGAACCGAACCGGGGGTGTTCAGCTCATCCCTACCAAGAACGGTAAAACACACTTGTGGAGTGAAAAGCACTTTAGGGGGTAACATGGTAGGTTGGAACTAGCACATTACAGTAGAGTGTAAGCCGTTAATTAGGTAAGGAAACAACAACTAAACAAATGTTAAAAGTCTCAAACAAGCTTAGAGAGCAAAATGGATAGACTCCATGGTTGGGGAACAGAAAAAGTACACCCCTGTTGGTCCGGGGGGCTGCAGACCCCAACATACCAATACACCAGATCAAGCAAAGGAATCCATCCAGTCTGTAGCTGCAACAGGAGAATCAAAGAATTTGGTAGAGCCGTTGTATTGTACTCAAGACTTACTTGTATATATCATGCTGTAATGTAGCCCCTTGTCCTGGAGCCACTTCTGAACATCCACAAATGAGCATCTTTTCGTTTGCAGCTGTGGGAAGAAATCTGAGAAGAAATGGATGACTGCATTTTTATATTGTAGCTGTGGTTGTTTCCGGATTTTGCAAGGACGAGATCTCTGTCCCTGAAATTGAGAAAGTGGATCAGCAAAAGTCTAGGGGGAACCTGGGGTAGAAGACCTGTAGGGACCTGGTGGGCCTGCGCCACCAAGTAGACTGGGGACACCTGTTGCATATTGAGTAAGCTGCCTAAAGATTGACTTTGCAAAGATAGCTGGTTGACTGCCTTCATCTCCCTCCAGCAATCCAACCATCTTGACATTGTTGCGGCAGAGCCTGTTCTACACATCCTGAGAGAGGGCCATGAGTAGCTTGACCGTGCGTTGGAGATCAGCCAAGGTCTGAGTGGTGGAGGCACTGGTATCCTGTATAGGAGGGATGCGGGATTCAGAAGTGGTGAGGCGGCCACGGACTTTATCTATATCCTGTTGGGTCAGTCCACATTCCAGGGCTAGGGTATCAATCCTAGACATTAAGGAGGGCTTACTGACTTCAATGGTTGCCAAGATTGTCATTGTTGCAAGGTTCTCTGGCAGGTCCATAGCCCCGAGAGAGAGGAGCCCCCCAAATCAGCCTCCATGGTGAGTTCAATCCACTGCTCTCCATAGTGAGATCAATCCACTGCTCTGTCTGCACAGCCACAGACAAGGCAGGAGACAAAGCAACAGGTAAGATGGCCATCACATGTGCAGCTAGGAAGGAGCTCCGCTGCCCAGAGGAGGCTTGAATGAATGAATGAATAACTTGTATAGCGCTACAATGCGAACTGAATCGCCTCAAGGCGCTTCAGACTGACACTGAAACCAGAAACATAAAGTTTAATACTGGTTTTGTCAGTAGTTCAGATCTGTATATTGCAGTACCATTCATTATAAATGGAACCTCAACAAAGTGCAGGGTAGGGACATGTATGTACCTGTTATAGTTCCCCAATTTAGCCATGAGGTGTCCTAATAATTAGTAATGGGAGTAGGCTCAGGGACCCCTTGTAGAGTGAGCAGTGTAGTGTCTTAGGTAGTCACTAGAGGCACCCAGAGTTGTTGTGGGGTGTGATCTTAGAAAGTGCCAGCCCTCTCCATGTCAGTATGGGGCATCTTGGGGTTCAGGGCTCAGACAAAAATAGTTCTGGTGGGAGCCCGGCAGGGGGTTATCATGGGAAACGTTTGCAGGACCTGGCCACAGCAAAGATGTGATCTATGAGGCTCTGTCTCTTGGAGCTTTCCTTCGAGGGAATCAGGAAAGGAAAGTGCAGGACTATTGGAACTACTTGCACCCCCTTTGCCTCATTTAAATAGAATGATGGACTCTGGCAAACCCTCCCTAGAAAGATATTGGCTTCTCTCTCCTATGTCCTCTCTATCATTTGTAACTTATGCAGTCTGCAACCACTGCAGGGATGACTGATGTAAGCAATTAACTAGGTTCAGCAAAAAGTACAAAGGATTTCCTTGTGTGCCTTCTTCTTTCTCCTAACCTCAACATAGGGATGTCCTCTGGAAACGGACAGTGCTGGGTGAACCTACTATTGGAGTCCATTGCCATAAGGCCTTATGAAAATATGTGATGGACTACTAAGAGGGTGCTGGCTGGGCCAGACCAACAGACTTCCAGGGTGTGTTCATGTATTGGTAGGCTCCAGTAAGTACTCTGGGGAGCATCTTATGTCCGTAGCACTTTGGTAAGTATAGGGAATCATCCTTTGTCCAGATGGGAATGGGTTAAAGATGCTCCCCCACCACTTGGTTAGCTGTACACTTGGAGGACATGCAGCATAACAGACAGTTCCTGTTATCTTACAACACTATGCAGCAGCGGCCAACAAAAATGGAAAAGAAAACAAAAACTGGATAGCCGCACTCCAATGCCGGCTCTGATGCAACCAGAGCCGGCACCCAGTCCGTTGTGGAGACAGCTGATACTAGGAGGGGTGATTATCTTAGCGTGGTGAACCTTCACTACAAATGGAAAATGCAGCTCATCACAATGTGCATGCAGTACGTTGTGCTGCCTTGCAATGCTAAAATGTGTTGTGGGCATGTTTTGGTCTGTTATGGTTTGCAATAATGTTAAGTGTCACTGAAAATTCTAAAATACTTAAAAAAACATGCTTGGGGGATACCTTTACAAAACATTATATTTTTCAGGAACAGCATCATTGACACAGTATGTCATCACATACATTTTATGTGTAATAATTTAGTTTACTTCTGCATTCATTCTTGGCTTACAAACAATAGCAGCAAGCCAATATGATTGACTTCCCCTAAAAAAATATTTATTATTGATTTTTTCGTTTAGCAGTAATAGGCCTCATTGATCAGTGGAAGTTACCAAAGACAATATGCCTAAAATCTTTTTAAAGTTATACTTGAATTTTTTTTTAACTAAAGCAATCAAGTTCATACTAAATTATCAAATGGTGGCAAAATAAGTTACTTAGCATAGCTTGTGATCTTATTTTCAGTACCACTCTGTATTTAGTACAAAATTTCACAAATTGTGAACCCAGACTGCACCAAAATACTTCTAAAGCACAACCACATATACCAGAGCTAAGGAAGTTGTTATGCCAAACTAAAAAAAGACATCCTAGATATAAAACATGTGTGGACTGGATGCAAAATATGAACCATTGAGTGGGTAGATGACATTTGGAAATTCAGAGACTGAGGCTGGGTTCACACCTATGCGAATTGGATGTGGGGAGCCCGCATTCCAATTCGCAATAGCAGGCGATTTTGGTCCGTTCAGATCCGAATTCAGCCAAAAATCTTTGAAATGGTGAACCAGGACGCACCGGACCCCTGCTGTGAGTCGCATGCGATGGTGTGAACCCAGTCTAAAGAGGAAAAGGTTTTGCCCAACAGCTATTAAAGTGGATGTAAACACACTCTCATCCTTTCTAAACTACTGCCATAGGGGTTATCTATAAGAATATACATGCCTCCTGCATGTATTCTTAACTGTCAAATGTCTCCCCTCTGTGTGTTACGAGACCCGAAAAACTGCAGATTCTATGGGTGGGTCTGTTGTCCAGAGCTGGGTGGAGTCGTGATGTCAGTAGACTCCCCACCCACCTCTACACTCCCCTTGTCAACATGCATTTTCTCCTATGTATTTCTTACACTGAACTTCTGCTATGATCACTAACATCCAGTCAAAACCCAGAAAAGTCACCACATGACTTCAGAATGTTCAATCATGCAGAGCAGCCAATCCTGGGAGAGCTGGAGAAGAAAGGAGGAGGGGATCTGAAGTACACAGAATGCATCTCTCATGCTCGTGCATGAAATATGTAAATCACCTGTCACTCAGAGCAAGGGGGAAGAACTGACTACTATTTCTCTGTGTGTCAGTTTTTATCTCACTGAAAAAAGATAAGAGAACTGCTCAGAGCTGGATTAACTCTTTGTGGCAAAACTGGGCACAGATGACATGAAATCCTTTACTGTACAAGGTGCAAGCCTTCATTAAAAAATAAATTTCTGGGTTTACATCCAATTTAAGCTTTTTTGGACAGGACGCAATTACTTATGGATTAAGTAGGCATATTGCATCTGGAAATAGAAATCAGTTGTACAGATTTGCAGCATATATTTCAAGCATTTCTTTGATAGGCCACAATTTCTGAGGGAGAAAGCAAGCACAATTCATCTGGAAGTAAAAGCATAATGCTTTTTTTTAGGAGATTTAAAGAGAGAAAAATGCTACAGATTAGCACCAGGGATATTAGACCTGTTTATACAGACTACCATATGTGAGCTATAGAACAAGCAAACTACATCTTGCAAAACAAAGTTGGGTTATTTTTTCACAGACAGAAAAGGAAAAAAAAGTATTTGTTTTTAGCACAGCTTTTATACCCTTTGGAAAGGCCAAAACTCTGAGGCAAAAATTAGGAACGGAATAAAGTGCTGCGTGATATGCTGAAATGTAATAATTTCCTCGTAGTTTTGATCAACTTAAAGTGACATGTGCAGAAAGGCTTGTGACACAAAAATAAATAAATATATATATATATATATATATATATATATAGATAGATACACCTTACTGTATCAATATAAAATGGCTTGTGTAATAAGGTGCAGTGTGCTATGATACCAAAAACTTAATGGGTGTAATTAAAGTGCAAAAAATCCATTGTTCAAATACAATCAAATGAGAAAAACAAAACAGAATCCCAATTTTTTTTTAAAACTCAGAATTTGTCAACAATCGATGAAAAAATTCTTCAGAGTGAAACAGGTGACTGGTGACTAAAATCCTTTCAGTGACTTGCAAATACATTAGTTAAGCTGTGCAGGTGCTCCACTCAGTGATCTTCTTATGTATATGCACTTACCAGAAAGTTCTCCCATTCTAGGGGGTATTGTGCCTTTACAGCCACCTTGCTGTAATTTTGAAACAGACCTCCCAAGGAAAATGCCTCTTGTCAGCCCTTTATCCTCGTTAGTTCTCCGTATATGTAGAGAGAAAATGACACTCCATAGTGGAAATAACGTTTACACTACACCTACACCAAAACTTACACCTTTATTACTTACAAGGGTAGTTATGCACTTACATTTGGTAAAAATCATGTTTGGAAGTAATGAGTTTCCTCTGCGTTCCACAAGTGATAACCGGAAGTGACGCAATGATGCTGTGGCTCCGCCATACGCGTTTCGTCATCAAGACATCATCTGGAGTGGCGCCATCTTGCTACACTCCCAAGGTTAAATACAATGTGGTAGCCTAGCAACCCAAAGCAAATTATCCTAGCAGCAATTTATATCATATCTATATATATATATATTTATTTTTGTGTCATAAGCACTTCTGCACATGTCACTTTAAGTCAATCAAAACTACGAGGAAAGTATTACATTTCAGCACATCACCCGGCACTTTATTTCGTTTATTGCATTATTTGGACCAGCAGCATTACCACCATCATTTAATTCTGTTTCATTTTCAGACCCTACTTAGGTGGGTGTTCTGGTGGAGGCAGCAGTTCCTAGCTTAATAACAATACCATCAGCGTGGGAACCCCCTTTTTTTACTAACAAAAATTAGGAACAGGCAGATTAGAAGTTGAAAAAAGTATATTTTAAATATTTGAAACATAAAAAAATATTAGTAATTTCAAGTACACCTTTTCAGCATTCTAAGGGAGAGAGCAGCCAGACTTCAGCAACAAATATAACATCAGATTGAATCCTTGCAGAGACATGTAACTATAAACATGATACAGATTTGCTGTAGAGCTGTATCTTTTTTTAATAGGGGTCAATTTCAGAACAAGAGCATATTTCTACAAACTTGCTGTCTGGTGAAACTGTTGTCACAGAGCTCCAGGTAACAATAAAGCTGGCCATACTTGAATTACAATTTGGCTGGTTTAGCAGGGACTGGATACATTTTGAAACATGTTTGGGCAGGCTGGTTATACACATTTCAATCTTTTGATCGACTTTTGTACAAGCAGCCTGTTGGAAAATTTTCTCTTAGGCAGTGCCGCCGGCTATAGCCGGTGGTGCTAATCAGTGTTTTCTAATGGCAGGGACGTTTCTCCACTGTCAGAATATAATGCCATAGTGGGAGGATTCCACCATCCACATCAAGTGTATAGATGGAGAAATCAAATCATTTTCTTTTATTCAACCTGCTGGGTGAATGAAAAGCAAATGACTCATATATGGCCAGCCTAAAACCTGACATGGATCCTATTCTTTCCCCAATCCAAAGCAAAAAAAATGTATACAGAGGGGTATACATTTGTACAGGGGAATAAATATTTAGTGCAGGCCACGTTAAAACCCCCAACCAAAAACAAACACTGTATAAAAGCTTAGTTGCCCTTTAAGCTAGCCATACAAAAAGGATTTTGATCATCACTTTGTAGTTAATGGAAGGTCCTTCGGATAACTTATCATAATTTCTTGTCTGATTTCCTGTTAGTTTAAAAAATAAACATAACCACCTACTGTATACAAGCGTTCAGTCTGCACGTTGCACAGACGGTTATTAGGCAAATTACTAGTTTGAAAGCTTGACAAACAATGCTCCATTACGTCTCTTTATCTTTATCAAGGAGGAAAAGAGATCAATATGAAAAGATTTGGTTTCATTGTGCTTCAGCTACTGTAATTAGCTTAATTTCACAAGGTGCCTAGGCGGGCAGGATTTTTTGGCATAGTGGATATGACTAGTGATGGCACACAGGGTAGAATAAATTCTTCAGCATTTCCTTCAGCAAGGATTAGACAGAACACTTTTCTTAATGTTCATTCAGCAGCTGCAGTCAGCTGGGTGAAATGAAGGTTAAAGAACTCTAAATCGGTACCATTATTATTTTGAAAAACAAAACTAACTATGTGGTGCTGCTGCATAGCATTTCTGGAGTAACAAGCACATGACATATGAAGCACATATTGGTGCTTTAAGCATTATAATTGGTGCTGAAGTTGCATTCTTGTCAGCTTGCACAGTAGCCATCTATAACTAAGCGCTTAAAATCATTTCATCAAAATGACACAAAACAAATAATCAGTGATAAAGCAAACCTATTAAGTCTCATGTATACAGTGTAAAAGGTGTAAGGTATAAAAATTAGCTGTAGTCTAAAATCCCTGTGTTTTTCCTTACCTGGGGAGCCACAGGACAAATAAGTGAATGGAAGTTAGAGCATCAGCACAAACATGCACATGCATGTATGATGTATTCTCTGAATGTGGAAATTTTGTGTTCTTGAAATATGTCATACAAATGTTTCCAAGCTTTTGTCAATAAATAAAAAAATTGCGTATACATGAGTACAACCACATGCAACTATTCAAATCTATGTCCAGCTGTAGTGTACGTATCACCTGCAGATCCCTTGGCAGGGAAAATGATGCTGAGATTTTATGCTTCATGTATTTTAAGCTTCAAATCCTCTATATGTATATGGTCTTATTTGCATATGCAGGGAAAGCCAAAATGTTAATTTTAATTTCTCCCCCACCCCAAAAGCACATCATCACATTGTGTTAGTTCCCTGCCTCTTCATTTATTCATCTGGAACACGTAAGAAAGCCCTTTAAAAGCTCTAGTTGATGCCTACACATGGCTAAGGAATGCCCCCTTACCCCATGTGACATTACTGGTCCCATCATCAAACACCAGTTCTGTTATATGATTGGAAGGGTGTGTGTTACATGCTCCTCCATTCACCACAAGTCACTTAACTTCTCCACTAACTGTAGCCTGTAATAAAAGGGTATCTATAGTCACCATTCTGGTGGCTCATGCTGATTCCCTGCAATTGCGAGTATTCCAATCCGCTAGGTTTTTGAAAACTTGCTATTCCCACCACTTGCCGAATTTCCTCTTGCTGGCTCAGACATCACTACAAAACATATAAACCAATGGAAAGAACCACAGCACGAGGTGGGGAAAACAGGAATTTGACACACCTGAAATTGTTTAACAGCTGTAGTGGTTGCAGAGCAGCAAATGGGTGGAGTATGAAGACGATTTTTACGTGAAAACATGAAAAAGTTGTATTATTGTTGTACTTTGTTTAGGTAGCTAATGAGGTTCAAAAACGCTGGAGGAATTGGGGCATGGACGCCCTGTGTCACCAGGAACTCCACACTGACCAGCATTCTCCACCCCCTTCCTCCCCCCTCCTTTTTTTCTTTTTTTTCTGCTATACATCTCTTTTACTGTCTCTAATGCAGATAGACCTAATTCTTGTAAGCATTTAGGTCAGTTACAAAGTATTCATCTCAATATCATATATTTGTTTCTTTTACAGGGGACCATCAGGATTCAGATTTCCATGGCTCCCGTTCTGTTCCCCTAGTTTGTTAATTTAGGGGTGGGTCTGAGTAAGTATCACATAATGTATAGGCAGTTACTAGATTTGTTAGTACCACAGTCTTGTTTGACATATAATATGTAATTTATTCTTACCCCCAAAAATTTTACACAAAATACCATATTGCCACCAGGTAGCCTGGTACCCCTCATGAAGAAAATGTTGTAAGCTTTGGTGCATTTATTTATCGGTTTATCGAAGGCAATATCTAATATCGACTTATTCAGCCTTACAATATTATTATAAATATACAGTATATTTTCTCTGTGCAAATCAATATGGAAATTAGTTGTCAATCTCACATCCTGCTCAGCATTGCTTCAATTATAGTAAGTTAATAATTTTTGCTTGTCATCCACAATAGTAGTTAATGTATACCCCATTCTTTGCCAATCCTTCCCTGTTTAAACCTTTTAACGGCCATTTTTTATTGTTATGGAACCGCTGGCACCTGTAGTCCCACAGCCACAGCACTTCCTGTTTTGTTTTTTGACTTTTCCTTTTGCCAATAAGAAAATCCTCTAGTGCAATTCCACCCCAGGCCTCTAGAAGGAGCAGTTAGCTCTGAGCATGTAGCCCTGCATTTCCACAGCCTTCTCTGCTCCTCCTGGTGACGTCAAGTCTGTTCTGCATTCCATGCTGGTCAGCGTGGAGTTCTTGGTGACACATGGCATCTATGCTCCAATTCCTCCAGCTTTTTTTGGACCACAGATGGCCCCTGCAGGATTGAACGAGTGGCAGCATCCATCCCCCCACCATACATGTAAACAGTAAAAAAGGGAGGACAGACCATATTGGCCCCATAAAGAATGAGGAAGGACATCTGGTTACAAAGGATGGGGAGATGGCAAAGGTATTGAATTTATTCTTCTCCTCAGTCTTCACGAGGGAATCGGGGGGCTTCAGTAACCAAAACTGCAGTGTTTATCCTCATGACACATCACAGGAAGCACCTCCATGGTTAACAGAGGACAGAATTTAAATTAGACCTGGGAAACTTAACATTAATAAATCACCGGGACCAGATGGCTTGCACCCAAGGGTACTTAGGGAACTCAGTCAAGTAATTGCCAGACAATTGTTCCTAATTTTTACTGACAGTCTACTTACTGGAATGGTACCAGCTTATTGGAGAAAAGCCAATGTAGCACCAATATTTAAAAAGGGCCCAAAATACATCCCTGGGAATTACAAACCAGTTAGCCTAACATCAATAGTATGTAAACTCTTGGAGGGGATGATAAGGGACTATATACAAGATTTTAGTAATGAGAACGGTATCAGCAGTAATCAGCATGGATTCATGAAGAATCGTTAATGCCAAACCAATCTATTAACCTTCTATGAGGAGGTGAGTTGCCATCTAGCTAAAGGAAGGCCCGTATATGTGGTGTATCTGGATTTGGCAAAAGCATTTGACACAGTTCCCCATAAACGTTTACTGGTTTACTGTACAAAATAAGGTCCATTGGCATGGACCATAGGGTGAGTACATGGATTGAGAACAGTCTACTAGGGCGAGTTCAGAGGGTGGTAATAAATGGGGAGTACTCAGAATGGTCAGGGGGGAAGTGGGGTTCCCCAGGGTTCTGTGCTGGGACCAATCCTGTTTAATTTGTTCATAAACGACCTGGAGGATGGTATAAACAGTTCAATCTCTGTATTTGCGGACAATACTAAGCTGAGCAGGGCAATAACTTCACTGCAGGATGTGGAAACCTTGAAAAAAAATCTGAACAAATTAATGGGGTGGGTAACTACATGGCAAATGAGGTTCAATGTAGAAAAATGTAAAATAATTAATTTGGGTGGCAAAAATATGAATGCAATCTATTCACTGGGGGGAGAACCTCTGGGGGAATCTAGGATGGAAAAGGACCTGGGAGTCCTAGTAGATGATAGGCTCAGCAATGACATGCAATGCCAAGCTACTGCTAACAAAGCAAACAGAATATTGGCATGCATCAAAAAGGGGAATTAATTCCAGAGACAAAACAATAATTCTCCAGCTCTACAAGACTCTGGTCTGGCCGCACCTAGAGTATGCTATCCAGTTCTGGGCACCAGTCGTCAGGAAGGATGTACTGGAAATGGAGAGAGTACAAGAAGGGCAACAAAGCTAATAAAGGGTCTGAAGGATATTAGTTATGAGGAAAAGCTGTGAGCACTGAACTTATTCTCTCTGGAGAAGAGACGCTTGAGAGAGGATATGATTTCAATATACAAATACCATACTGGCGAGTGACCCCACAATAGGGATAAAACTTTTTCGCAAAGGGAGTTTAACAAGACTTGTGGCCACTCATTAAAATTAGAAAAAAAGAGGTTTAACCTTAACCACTTCAGCCCCGGACCATTTGGCAGCCAAAGGACCAGAGGTCTTTTTTCAATTTCGCACTGCACTACTTTAACTGGTAATTGCGCGGTCATGCAATTTTGTAACCAAACGAAATTTGCGTCCTTTTCTTCCCACAAATAGAGCTTTCTTTTGATGGTATTTGATTGCCTCTGTGATTTTTATTTTTTGCGATATAAACGGAAAAAGAGCGAAAATTTTGAAAAAAAAAGAGATTTTCTACTTTTTGTTATAAAAAAAATCTAATAAACTCAATTTTAGTCAAACATTTGGGCCAAAATGTATTCAGCCACATGTCTTTAGTAAAAAAAATGCCAATAAGCGTATATTTATTGGTTTGCGCAAAAGTTATAGCGTCTACAAACTAGAGTACATTTTCTGGAATTTACACCGCTTTTAATTTATGACTGCCTATTTCATTTCTTGAGGTGCTAAAATGGCAGAGAAGTACAAAACCCCCCCAAATGACCCCATTTTGGAAAGTAGACACCCCAAGCTATTTGCTGAGAGGCATGTTGAGCCCATTGAATATTTTTTTTTTTAGTCCCAAGTGATTGAATAAAGACAAAAATAAAAAAGATTTTTTTTTTTTTCAAAAAGTTGTCACTAAATGATATATTGCTCACACATGCCATAGTTATATGTGGAATTGCACCCCAAAATACATTTTGCTGCTTCTCCTGAGTATGGGGATACCACATGTGTGGGACTTTTTGGGAGCCTAGCCGCGTACGGGGCCCCGAAACCCAAGCACCGCCTTCAGGATTTCTAAGGGTGCAAATTTTTGATTTCACTCCTCACTACCTATCACCGTTTCGAAGGCCATAAAATGCCAAAATAGCACAAAACCCCCCCAAATGACCCCATTTTGGAAAGTAGACACCCCAAGCTATTTGTTGAGAGGCATGGTGAGTATTTTACAGCTCTCATTTGTTTTTGAAAATGAAGAAAGTAAAGAAAAAAAATTTTTTTTTTTTTTTTTTTTCAATTTTCAAAACTTTGTGACAAAAAGCGAGATCTGCAAAATACTCACCATACCTCTCAGCAAATAGCTTGGGGTGTCTACTTTCCAAAATGGGGTCATTTTGGGGGGTTTTATGCCATCTGGGCATTCCATGGCCTCCGAAACTGTGATTGGCAGTGAGAAGTGAAATAAAAAAATTACACCCTTAGAAAGCCTGAAGGCGGTGATTGGTTTTTGGGGTTCCGTACGCAGCTAGGCTCCCAAAAAGTCCCACACATGTGGTATCCCCGTACTCAGGAGAAGCAACAGAATGTATTTTGGGGTGTATTTCCACATATGCCCATGACATGTTTGAGCAATATATCATTTAGTGACAACTTTTTGTAAAAAAAATATATATATTTTTTTTTTTTCATTATTCAATCTCTTGGGACAAAAAAAAAAAATATTTAATGGGCTCAACATTGCTCTCATCAAATAGCTTGGGGTGTCTACTTTCCAAAATGGGGTCATTTGGGGGGGGTTTGAACTGTCCTGGCATTTTATGCACAACATTTAGAAGCCTATGTCACACGTCACCCACTCTTCTAACCACTTGTAGACAAAGCCTTTTCTGACACTTTTTGTTTACATGAAAACATATTTTTTTTTTGCAAGAAAATTACGTTGAACCCCCAAACACTATATATAATGTTAAAGCAAAGGCCCTACAGATTAAAATGGTGGGTGTTGCATTTTTTTTTTCCACACAGTATTTGCGCAGCGATTTTTCAAACGCATTTTTTGTGGAAAAAATACACTTTTTTTTATTTTAATGCACTAAAACACACTATATTGCTCAAATTTTTGATGAAATAAAAAATATGATCTTAGGCCGAGTACATGGATACCAAACACGACATGCTTTAAAATTGCGCACAAACACGCAGTGGCGACAAACTACATACATTTTTAAAAGCCTTTAAAAGCCTTTACATGATACCACATTAGATTCACGGAGGAGGTCTACTGCTAAAATTACTGCCCTCGATCTGACCTTCGCGGTGATACCTCACATGCATGGTGCAATTGCTGTTTACATATGACGCCAGACCAACGCTTGTGTACGCCTTTGCGCAAGAGAAGGGGGGGCAGGGGTGCTTTTTTTTTTTTTTTTTGGTTTTTTTTTTATTTATTTAGCTTTTTTATTTTATTTTTAAACTGTTCCTTCCATTTTTTTTCTTTGTTATGATTTTTATTGTTATCTCAGGGAATGTAAATATCCCCTATGATAGCAATAGGCAGTGACAGGTACTCTTTTTTTGAAAAAATTGGGGTCTATTAGACCCTAGATCTTTCCTCTGCCCTCAAAGCATCTGACCACACCAAGATTGGTGTGATAAAATGCTTTCCCAATTTCCCAATGGCGCGGTTTATATCCGGGAGGGGGGACATTCCCTCCCACTGCTTGTAAAAGCAGTCTAGAGGCTAATTACCCGCTAGAATTGCTTTTACATGAAAGCCGATCACTGGCTGAAAAGAATGATACCAAGATGATACCTAAACCTGCAGGCATCATTCTGGTATAACCATTCAAAGTCCAGCAACATACTGGACATATATTGTAATCTTTTTTTTTTCATGCAGCCTCTTGGCTGAACGAAAAAAAAAGAGATTGATTGGTGGGTATGCCCACCATTAGAATACCTCCCTTCATCCACCCACTTCTAATGATGGGCATACATGCACCATTTATATATGCCGATGCATGGGGGCATCCTCCCGCAAAAGTTATGCCGTGTACACACGGTCGGAATTTCGACCGTATGTACGTGGCATTAGGAGCCAATCGCTCCTCCCCCCCCCCTGCTGCCCCCATGCTTCGGCATATATGCTCTTTTTTTTAACTGTGGTGGTGAAATCACCTCCTACAGCGTTGGAGTCGCGGCTTTATGTATCGTGGGAGCAAACGCTGTTGCTGTCAAGATAAATAAATCCGCGTTGCAACTGAATGGCGCACCTGAAAACAAAAAAATGCTTAACACTAAAACACAGTAAACAAAATTACATACCTGAAAAGCAAGCATGATAAAACATGATAAAACATAATAAAACATTGCAGAATAGAATGGAGTAAAAAAAAGAGCAACAATAGAGAGAGAATAGAGTGAGAGAGAGAACAATAAAACGACAACTATTTTTATTTTTTTTATTTTTTTGAGATTCACAGGTAAAAAAGCTCCTGACTGAAGCGACTGAATCAAAACGCTACCACAAAAAAAATGTTAGCGATCGCAGGGATCAGGCCTGACTCTGCGAACGCTGCAGTTATGTGTGCTTAGTGTTTTGTAAGTGACAGTGATCGATCGATACTGCACTTGGGTGGGCTGGGCTGGGCGGAGGGGGAAAACGCAGGTGCTAGCAGGTATCTGGGCTGATCCCGCTAACAATGCGTTTTTTTTTTGGAACCCTAAACTGCTGGGACGCTAGTATAGATCTGATCAGATCAGATATTGATCTGTTCAGATACTGTACCACTAAGGGAGGTGTATGCTTTGCGCGTGGGTGTTTGCGGTACTGGCACTAACCTGGGGCGACGCAGACCTTATTTGACCCTAAAACCTAATTGATATCACCCGCCGGGCGATCAGGGGGTTAAACCGTTATTGGGTAATAAATGGCGGGTGCCCTGACAGTATAAAAAAATAAAGCTAACTAACCAGCGTCACCCGTAACAGTAATACAAAAAAAAACTGGTTACCTAGCGACACTAATGCAGCGATCAGAAAAACGATCGCTTAGTGACACTGGCAAAAGGGGGTGAAAGGGTTAACTAGGGGCAATCAGGGGGTTAAAACCTTTATTAGGTAATATATGGGGGTACCTGACGCTATATAAAAACCTGACGGGGAACCTAAATAACGAAATAACTAACTGGCTAACCAGCGTCACCAGTGACAGTTATACAGTGATCACTGGTGAAAGGGTTAACTCTAGGGGCAATCAGGGGGTTAAAACCTTTATTTAGGTTGTAATATGGGGGTACCTGACCTATAAACCTATTTATGAACCTATATAAACATGGCGGTTACCTAAAAAAAAAAAATGGTTACCTAGCGACACTAATGCAGCGATCAGAAAAACGATCGCTTAGTGACACTGGCAAAAGGGGGTGAAAGGGTTAACTAGGGGCAATCAGGGGGTTAAAACCTTTATTAGGTAATATATGGGGGTACCTGACGCTATATAAAAACCTGACGGGGAACCTAAATAACGAAATAACTAACTGGCTAACCAGCGTCACCAGTGACAGTTATACAGTGATCACTGGTGAAAGGGTTAACTCTAGGGGCAATCAAGGGGTTAAAACCTTTATTTAGGTTGTAATATGGGGGTACCTGACCTATAAACCTATTTATGAACCTATATAAACATGGCGGTTACCTAAAAAAAAAAAAATGGTTACCTAGCGACAGCAGTGACACTAATACAGCAATCAGAAAAACGATCGCTTAGTGACACTGGCAAAAGGGGGTGAAAGGGTTACCTGGGGGGCAATCAAGGGGTTAAACCTTTATTAGGGGGGGGTAGGGGGCTACCTTGGACCTAAAACTAACTGCACTGACAGTTATTACAGTCACACTGACACTAAATGCAGTGATCAGTAAAAAAATGATCACTGCAATTAGTGACACTGTGACTGGGGGGGGAGGGGGGTGATCTGGGGGGTGATCTGGGGGTGACAGGGGGGTGTTTTGTGTGCCTATGTGTACTGGTGTCAGTGTACTGTTGGTGCACTAACCTTTAGACGTTCACAGCTCGGCGTTCCGGTCACATAGACCGGCGCACCGAGCGTGACATCACTTCCTCTGCCTGTGTTTTGATTGACACAGACAGAGGAAGCATCTGATTCGCCAGGAGCGATCGCGAGGGGGTGGCCAGAAACCACTGGCCGTCCCCTCATCCCGGATCGCTCCTGAAGCGATCCCGACCGTCCCCGCCGGCCGGGGGGGGTCCGATCGGACCCCCCACCCGCCGGAAGAATGGCACGTACAGGTACGTGATTCTGCCTGTACGTGCCATTCTGCCGACGTATATATACAGGGGGCGGTCGGCAAGTGGTTAAACTACGTAGAGGGTTCTTTACTGTAAGAGCTGCAAGGATTTGGAATTCCCTTCCACAGGTGGTGGTCTCAGCGGGGGGCATTGATAGTTTCAAGAAAATATTAGATAAGCACCTGAACGACTGCAACATAGCTTCTTGAATTAGTGCACTTTATCACTGTTTCACATATTATGGCATATTACTGCAATTTTTGTTTTGTGTTTTTTTTTTTTTAATTAGAGATAGGCATTCATGCATATGTTTATTTTTGCTGCTTAGCTTCTTGAATTAGCGCACCATTTTTTGTTATTATTATTGCATATACACAAATACACAGGGCATCCAATGATGGGAATCGTGTTTTCAGATCGAGGGGCAGCAAATGCATAAATACAGAGATTGCAGAAAATAGCCAGCCAGGAATAAAGCTACAGAAGACGTCAACAGAATGTAAGAGGGAAATGGTAGACATTGCACACAATGTAGAAGGCAAATCTAGCCATTTATGGACCAAGCACAATAGAGAAAACAATAGTGGGGGAACCCTCTGCTCATCTCTCTGCTTTATTGTCAGGGATATAACGCATGCCTAGACCAGAAAGGTCATGTGATCTTAGACCTCCGTAGAGTTTCCTATTTCCCATGAAAGGGATATCTCTGCATAAAGCTCAATGCATGGGTCTCTCTGTATACAGCACAATGAATGGGTCTCCCTGTATACAGTACAGTACATGGATCTCTTTATAACACGGTACAGTGCAGTCATCTCTCTATATACAATGCGTGGCTCTCTATATACACCTCTTATAACTGGTGGTATTCTGCATTGTTACTGTATTGCTGGGATTTGTAGTCCTCTGTACAGTGGTGGAACTACCAAGGTTTCTTGCACCGGGGTCTTTGAGGTTTCTACTTCCACGTCTCGTTAAATACACACATTTTCTGCTAAATCTCAGCATGAAACCCTGTCCTGGACCTTTTTAGTGTAACAATGTGCTGTGACTGAGTTCCTGACAACAAAAGGTGTTGCTCTAATTAAAAGTCACTAAAGTGTGTACAGTAAGCTGCTTATGGTGATAACTGTGTTGATGAGTGCACTGTGCGTCACTGTGCTGAAAGATAAAATCATGACAAGAAGAGAATATCTAAATTGTGTGACAGACAAAGGTGTGGATAACATGTGACAGCATCTTATGAGCTTCACAGGGAACATGCTAACGAACTGATTAATCAGTAGATTGCTCAGTGAGGAATATCTGACAGAATAGACATGTTGCAAGAGTGCATGGGTCACAGTATTGCTATTTTTGGATTCCTGAAAGTCAGTGCTGGGTTCCTTAGATGCTTTCAGCTCAAAGCTGTGAAGCAATGATTAAGGAAAATCTGAAGGGGCAAAAGAAATGTTATCCTGCAACACAACAGTGGGCCACACAAGTTCCATGTGGCTATGGAAGCAACTTAGAAGATGAATATCACCACTCTACCACATCCACCATACACTCCACACTTAGCATCCTTCTACTTTTACTGTAACTGCTTCACAAATCTTGTTTATCATTGACAAAAAATATATACACTAATCTGGTAATTAGTAGAAAAATTAATATACTTCAAGCAGAACTTCAATCTTTCAATCAACATTGATTATTTTTAAGCCTTATGCAACTAGCATTAGTAAATCGTTAGGAAAGTATATTATATTTACTTGTTTTAAACTTTTTCTTTTTTATATTTCTTCAGTTACTTCCTGGTTTCCAGGCATAGGCAAATGCCATACATCCCAGGAGTCTTCAAGGCGGAAAGAAGGGTTTTCTTAGCTAAGCATGCCCTCCTGCCTGCATGTCTAAGCTGACAGATTGATTCCAGGAAGTAAATGCTACATTAATTATCTGCCATTATGTCAGAGGTACTCACCCGGGCCGAAATGCGCATGCGCACTCGTCCTCTGTCAGCGCCGCGCACAGCGGTGAGCCGCACTGGCTGAGCTGCATCAGATACCCGAGCGCCACGGACCCGCGCATGCACACCCGCTACCCGGCGTACCTGTACTGTTCGCTGAGACGCTATACCGCGCGTGCGCATACCCGGAAACCGGCAACGAAGTACGGTATTTCACTGACAGTGCCCCCCCCCCTAAGGGCAGCCTCCGGATGCCCAATTCAGGGTGTCTTCGGTGGTATTCTCGTATCAATCGGGGGGCATGGATATTTTCAGCTGGTTCCCAGGAGCTGTCTTCAGGGGGATAACCCTTCCATTTGACTAGGTACTGAACCTGCCCTCTTCTTTTACGGGAATCCAGGATCTTCTCGACTTCGAATTCTTCCTCTCCTTGAATGGTGATGGGTGGAGGGAGTGGCATCTGCCTGTCAGGGAAGGAATTGGCAATTACAGGTTTAAGTAAAGAGGCATGGAATACTGGATGGATCTTATAGGAACTGGGTAAGTCTAGTTCAAATGCGACTGGGTTGATCACCCTCTTGACCTCAAAAGGACCGATGAACCTGGGACCGAGTTTCCGGGATGGACAGGGGAGTTTCAAATTAGCAGTTGATAACCAAACTTTCTCACCAACCTTGAACGGTGGACATTCCTTCCTGCCCCGGTTGTACTGTACCTCATACCCCTTTTGCGCTTCCTTCATGGCCTGCTGGATTTGGAGGAAGTTGTCCTGGATATGTTTGACCAGTTCCTGTGCTGCTGGAGTAGAGACGTCTGGAATGGAATCTGGAAGAAAAGAGGGGTGATATCCGTAGTTTGCCCAAAAGGGCGTTTGGTTAATGGCAGAATGTAGGGAGTTATTGTAAGCAAACTCTGCGTAAGGTAACAGGCCTGACCAGTCATCTTGGGAGTAGGAACAGAAACATCTCAGATATTGCTCAAGAGTCTGATTGGTCCGCTCGGTCTGGCCATTGGTTTGTGGGTGGTATGCTGAGGACATGGAAGATTTAATTTCTAGGGATTTGCAGAGGTCTCTCCAAAACTTCGAGGTGAACTGTACCCCCCGGTCTGAAGTGATATTGGCTGGTACCCCGTGTAGCCTTACAATTTCCCTGATGAAAATGTCCGTCGTGGAGGCAGCCGAAGGGGTACCCTTCATGGGCAAAAAGTGGGCCATCTTTGAGAGGCGATCTATCACAACCAGAATCGTGGTGAAGGAATCTGAGGGAGGTAAGTCTACAATAAAGTCCATGGAAATCTCCTTCCATGGACGTTCAGGAACGGGTAGAGGTCTCAGCAGACCCCAGGACTTGATGTTGGACCCCTTGTTTCTCTGGCAGGTGTTACAGGAAAGTACATAATTTTGGCAGTCCTTTCTCCAGCCTGGCCATCAGTAGGACCGACTTACCAAGTCGGCCGTCTTTTGCATTCCAAAATGGCCAGACATTTTGTGGTCGTGGAGGGCCTGCAGAACTTGGAGCCTGACTGGAGGCGGAACAAATATTCGGCCATGGGCCCAAAGTAAGTCCTGTTTCTTTTCAAGAAAGGGTAATGAGGGAACAGAAAATTGATTGGAGGCTTGTTTAAGGGCTACGGTTAGGTCAGGTTGGATGGCATGGAGGAAGTTATGTGCAGACAGAATGGTGGCAGGTTCTTTAGGAGACTCCGTGTTCAGAAACATGCGGGATAAGGCGTCAGCCTTGCCATTCTTGGAGCCGGGACGATAAGTGATGTGAAAGTTAAATCGGGAAAAGAACAAGGCCCAACGGGCCTGTCTGGGTCTTAGGCGTTTAGCTGCCCTAAGGTACTCTAAATTGCGGTGATCCGTGAAGATGAGAATGGGTTGGGAGGCTCCTTCCAGCAGATATCTCCATTCTTCTAGGGCGAACTTAATCGCAAGTAATTCCCGGTCGCCTACATCATAATTCTTTTCTGGGGGACTTAATTTTCGGGAGGCGAAGGCGACCGGGTGGAGCAAGGCCTTTGGGCCACTTCTCTGTGACAGGATTGCTCCCGCAGCAGAGTCGGAAGCGTCTACTTCTAGCACAAAAGGGAGTTCTGGGTCAGGGTGTTTCAGGATGGGTGCAGACGAAAAAAGTTCCTTGAGTTTTTCAAATGCGCTTTGCGCTTGGGGAGTCCATTGGAATTTGGTATGCTGGTGGGTAAGTTGCGTGATCGGGGACACAATGGCAGAAAACTCCTGAATAAACCGTCTATAGAAGTTTGCAAACCCAATAAAGCGTTGAACTGACCTCTGAAGGCCGTTTTCCACTCATCCCCAGAACGTATTCTTACCAAGTTGTAGGCCCCACGTAGATCGAGCTTGGTAAAGATTTTGGCAGTCCTGAGCCGCTGGAAAAGTTCGGGGATGAGTGGGAGTGGGTACCTGTTCTTGATGGTGATTTTGTTGAGTTCCCTGTAGTCCACACAGTGTCTGAGAGAACCGTCTTTTTTTTCCACAAAGAAGATCCCAGCCCCTGCTGGAGAAGAGGATGGTTGAATGAACCCTTTAGCGAGGTTTTCATCGATATATTGTTATTTCATCGATATACACCCGCAGGGCTTCTAGTTCGGTCTCTGATAAGGGGAAGATTCTTCCGAAGGGGATCTCAGCCCCTGGCAGGAGATCAATTGGACAGTCATATGAACGGTGAGGAGGAAGAACTTCAGCCTTTTTCTTGTCGAAGATGTCCATAAAATCCCGATAGGGTGCTGGAACATGTTGCAGGTCCTTGGGACTGGGTTGCATGGCAAGACAGGTGGGAGGTTTTGAGGGGACGTCCGGGAAGCAGTGCTGCAGGCAATAGGGGGAAGAGAACACCACTTCTCTGCTGTTCCAGTCAATCCGAGGGTTGTGGGCCTGTAACCAAGGATACCCCAGGATGATGGGAAACATTGGAGAGTGAATTATATCGAAGCGTAAGAGTTCATGGTGCCCCGAATTGGTGTAGGTCAGGATGGGATCGGCATCAGCCAACTGAACTTGGAGAGGTTGCTTCTTGGTCTTCAAAGGAAGGTTCAGGTGCCGTGCCAGTGTCAAGTCAATGAAGCAACTGCATGCCCCTGAATCAAGGATGGCTCCCAGCTGGAAGGCCTCTCCCGCCACCTGTAGGGAGAGTGGAACAGTCAAGTGAGAATGGGGAACTCCAGTAGTGTGTGAGCTCAAGAGGGACCGAGAAGGGCACTTACTGGGTCTCACTGGGCATTTCTGTAGATAATGACCGGTGCCTCCGCAGTAGAGACAGAGGTTAGCTTGTCGAGGATGAAGTCTTTCTTCAGCAGACAGGGGGGACCGTGCCAGGCCCAACTGCATGGGTTCCCCATGGGGGGACGAGCGGGAGTTCCAAGAAGGAGCAGGTGCCAAGGGAACCCTGGGCATCATCCAGGTGGGCCGGGGACTTTGGAGCTTCTCTGCTCGTCGTTCCCGCAACCGACGATCAAGTTTAGTGACAAGTTGGCAGAGGTCTGACAGCGTGGTTGGAACTTCTCCCCGGGCCAGTTCGTCCTTTAATACTTCGGAGAGTCCCAAACGGAATTGGTACTTCAGAGCAGACTCATTCCACTCTGTATCTGCGGCCCATTTGCGAAAATCTACTATATAGTCCTCTACGGGCCTTCTACCCTGGGATAGGGTGTGCAGAGTGGATTCCGCCGTACCTGTGCGTTGGGAGTCCTCATAGAGTGCTGCCATGGCGGAGAAGAAAGTCTCTACAGAATCCAGCTGTGAGCTCTTTTGTTCCATCAAGTGGTGTGCCCAGGATTGGGGTTCATCGGAGAGCAGAGAGATAATGAAACCCACCTTGGTGGATTCCAACTGAAAAGTCCTGTGTTGCAGGGCCAGGTGTAGTAAACAGGCATTCTTAAAAGAGCGAAACTTCTTTCGATCCCCGGAAAAACGTTCTGGTGTGGGGACCCTGGGATCAGGGTTAGACATGACGTAAGTAGGGAGAGCACCTCCAGGTGCTTGAGAGAGGGTGGAGGTGCTGGCTGCAGGAGGTGACTGGTCCGCTTGATTAGGAGAGAGGGTCAAGTGCTGGAGACGTCCCTCAATCTGGAAGTATCCATCCTGGAGGCGTTGTACAGCCTGAGTAAGGGCTGTCACCTGCTGGCATAAGGCCTCAAGGGGTGAACCAGCTCTGTCGGCCTCGGACATTGGCTGGTTTGTACTGTCAGAGGTACTCACCCGGGCCGATATGCTGAGAGCTGCTCCCCTTGCGACTAGGTGCACGATGCCTCTGGAGTGGATACAGAGGTCACCGGGCACAAAGATGCACGGGTTGCCAGCAGGTGTGTTGCAGGTGGTGTGCAGTAGCGTCATTGACCAGGAGAGGCTGATGCTGCACTGGAAGTAGACACCTGGCAGGACCGTGATGAGGCAGAGGTTATGTAGGTACCAGAACGTGTACTGGAGGAGGACCCTTAGGTGCATGTGAGAACTAGAAGTCCAGAACACCGAGCAGAGGGTCAAACACAAGTAACTTCAGAGAATGACTAGTAGGCAAGCCGAAGGTCAAGCACGGGTAATCAGGCAGAAGAGGTATCCAGTAGCAGGCCAGGGGTCAAACACAGGTAAGTAACTCAAAGAATGTCCAGTAAGCAGGCCGAGGGTCAAGCACAGGTAATCAGGCAGCAGAGGTATCCAGGAAGCAGGCCAGGGGTCAAACACAGGTAAGTAACTCAGAGAATGTCCAGTAAGCAGGCCGAGGGTCAAGCACAGGTAATCAGGCAGCAGAGGTATCCAGGAAGCAGGCCAGGGGTCAAACACAGGTAAGTAACTCAGAGAATGTCCAGTAAGCAGGCCGAGGGTCAATTACAGTGTACTCACTTTTGTTGGCATGGCATGATCAAGATTGCACCGCACCGCACATACGCGAGATCGGCAGGAGCATGCTGGGTAGCCAGCATGCACGGAATCCCAGATGCCCACATTGGAGATGACTGTGCTGTGCAGGAACTTCACAAAGTAAGAAAACGATGCTGCACAAATAGAAAATTGGGCATAGTTTACAGCATACCTTTGTTACATTACACATAGTATTCTAGGGGTCTTTTTATCTTAAAAGTCATATTTCGGCTGGAACTCCGCTTTAATATTGGTAGGGAATATTTTATATTTTATAATAAATTAAACACAGAAATAAGTCTTAGAGTCAGTTCTGTATATTGGCCTAGGGCGTCACTTTGCAGGGGGTGGCAAAAAAGCCGCCCCCCCCCTCAACATGAGACTCTATCGGCCTGCTCCGGAGGCTGGCTAGAACTGAGAGCCCAGTACGTTACTTTGAATTTCCCGTTGCGTGCGCGCTTGCTGCAAGCTCCGTGACCGTGCTTGCGGGACCCACGGTCTCGATAGGCCCTGGGATACCCGCGATCGTGTCACGGAACTGAAGAACAGGGAGATGCCGATGTAAACAGCATCTCCCGCTCTGCCTAGTTACAGGACACTGATCGTCTGCTCCCTGTCATCGGGAGCAGTGATCAGTGTCATGTCACACACAGCCCATCCCCCAGACAGTTAGAAACACTCCCCCAGGACACACTTAACCCCTCCCCGCCCCTAGTGGTCAACCCCTTCACTGCCAGTGACATTTTTACAGCAATCAATGCAATTTTATAGCATTGATCGCTGTATTAATGCCAATGGTCCTAAAAATGTGTCAAAATTGTCCGATGTGTCTGCAATTATGTCGCAGTCACGATAAAAATCGCTGATCGCCGCCATTACTAGTAAAAAAAAAAAATTATTATAAAAATGCTATAAAACTATCCCCTATTTTTTAGACGCTATAACTTTTGCACAAACCAATCAATAAACGCTTGTTGCGATAAATTTTTTACCAAAAATATGTAGAAGAATACGTATCAGCCTAAACTGAGGGAAAAAATGTTTTTTATATATTTTTGGGGGATATTTATTATAGCAAAAAGTAAAAAATTATGTGTTTTTTTCAAAATTTACGCTCTTTTTTTGTTTATATCGCAAAAAATAAAAAACGCAGAGGTGATCAAATACCACCAAAAGAAAGCTTTATTTGTGGAAAAAAAGGACGTCAATTTTGTTTGGGAGCCACATTGCACGACCGTGCAATTGTCAGTTAAAGCGACGCAGTGCCGAATCGCAAAAAGTGCTCCGGTCAGGAAGGGGGTAAATGCTTCCAGGGCTGAAGTGGTTAATGAAGAAGTTTAAAACATCCAAAAATTCAGGCAGTCATGGTAACAGTTTCGGGCTAATACAGATCACGCCCTTCTTCAAAACCTCATGCCTATAAATGACCACATACATGGAACAATATATATAGAGCTCATCAGCAATCTATTAAACAATCAAACAATCTGGAATCAATTAATTGATAGATCATTGTGTGAAACATTTAGTGAATACATAATATAATAAAATCTTGGAACGAAAGATCAACAGGTATGACAATATTCCCACACTTCACAGGTTATATCAATCGGGAATCCTATATAGAAAAACAAAATAGAAAATAATAAAACATTTTTTTTTAATATATGAATTGATAATAAAAGTAAAAAATAAATAAAAAAAATAAAAAAATAAATATATATATATATATATATATATATATATATATATATATATATATATATATATATATATATATATATATATATATATATATATATATATATATATATACATATATAGAGAGAGAGAGAGAGAGAGAGAGAGAGAGATATTTAATATGTACACAAAAACAATAATTAATGAAATTAAATAAAAAAAATCCCAAATTTATATACATGAAAAAAATATATACATTATATAGATAAACTGTGATCTGTAAATCTAATTAATAGTGAGCATGTCCATGTGATTCATATCAAAATATAAAAAATATACTATTTTAGCGAAATAAATACAAATCAAAATCTGAATTTAACACTTTAGGTTGAAGGGTATCCAATTAACTTCTCTTTTTCTCAATTCCAATTCCCTATTACCCCCCACCATCAATGACCATAAATCTAAGTTGCAAAACCATTTGGCCTTTTTCTATAAAGTGTCTAGCTAGTGGTAATTTGTCCAACTTATCCCTAATGTAGTATGTGTGTCCCGCGATACAATCTTTTATTTTCTGTATGGTCTCCCCCACATAGAGAAGGCCACAAGGGCATTTGATGATGTATATGACACAGGAGGATTGGCAGGTATAATAGTCTTTTATTGATATATCATAACCTTTTTGGGAATGTGAAAAACTTTTGCCCTTAATCATACTAGTACATTGTATACAGCAAAGGCAAGGGAAAGATCCCTTGTTTTTAGGTCCTAAAAAGGTCACAAGAGGAGTAGGTGCAGAATATTGGTCAGATTTTACTAATTTATCATAAATAGTGTAGCAAGAACCCCGGAAGGAGCTGCTGGTTTTGTTTGGGCTTACCGCTACATCACCTGCTTGATCTTCGTCTCAGGGGTCCCGTTGGAAAATGGCCCAAAGAATGTGAATTTCCAATACTGAGTCCTTTTTTGGTTATTTATTTAAAATAAAGGCAAAGTATTTCAGAAAGGGTCAGCGGGTTAGGGGTGAGTTCAGGCACTTAATATTGGTAGTTTAAATGTATTCTTCAGATCCAGAGGACAACAGCTCCACTGACTGGACCTGGCAACCACCGGATAGGCCCCACTCGCATGACCTAGCAGCCGGTGGGGTACTTGATGAGGTCTCTGCCACAGACTTACTAATTAAATTAGAGCATCACTGAGAGTTCCTGAGAGATTCAAAGAACTGCCATACAATACCAGTCTCTTGCAGCCGAACCAGCGATACTGTATGGGCGTTGATCCGGGTTGCGTCCTTTAACTGAGTTTCCAGGCTCCTCCAGAGATACCAGCCTTGCACACGGTCCTCTCCCAGAAAAGTCTTCCCCTGGATCCTCCAGTTTCTTGGCCTCTCTCCTCAGACGAGACAGCACAGGACCACCCCTGGATCAGTAGACCCCAAAGCTGTTTTGGACCTACTCTCTCAGTTGCATAGCCGAGGCACAGGATACACGCGGTTCACACCCCAGGTCAGGAGGGCCATGGGGTCTGGGTAAAGGAGAACCCAGAGAAACCCACGAAAGACAACAACAAAAAAATGGCATCGGTACCTTAACCACCTGAGATCCACGCTATAGCCGAATGACGGTTACAGCGTGGATCTAAGATGCCGGGACGACGTCTGTTGACGTCGTCCCGGCCACGAGCGGCCTGCGCGCCCCCTGAAGGGCGCACGCGGTGCGCTCTGTGATGAGCAAGTCTGTGAGACTCGCTGGATCACAGATCCGAGTAAGGGGTCGATCCCGACCCCTTACCACGTGATCAGCTGTCAGCCAATGACAGCTGATCATGTGATAATAACAGAGCCAGTATTCGGCTTTTTTTCCTCCTCGCGCTGACAGCGCGAGGAGAAAAAAAAAAAGCTGATCACCGGCGGCAGTGAAAGGGACATCAGTCCCTCTCACTGCAATGTGCCCAGGGTCCATGGTGCCCACCTGTGCCCTATAAAAGTGCCCCCTTCCAGTGCCCACTAGCTCCACCTGTCAGTGCCCACAGTGCCATCTGTCAGTGCCCACAGTGCCAGTGCCCCCAATGTGCCTTTACAGTGCTGCTCATCAGTGTCACCTACCAGTGCTCATCAGTGTCACCTACCAGTGCCCATCAGTGTCCCCTACCAGTGCCCATCAGTGCCACCTATCAGTGCCACCTATCAGTGCCATCTATCAGTGCCCATCAGTGCCATCTATCAGTGCCCATCTGTGCCACCCATCTGTGCCACCCATCCGTGCCCATCAGTGCCATCTTTTCTGTGCCCACCAGTGCAGCCTATCAGTGCCCACCAGTGCAGCCTATCAGTGCCCACCAGTGCCGCCTCATCAGCGCATATCAATGAAGCAGAAAAATTACCTGTTTGCAAAATTTTATAACAAACTATTAAACATGATTTTTTTTTTTTTTTTATTATTTTCCATATTTTTTTGCTTGTTTAGCAAAAAATAAAAACCCCAGCTGTGATTAAATACCACCAAAAGAAATCTCTATTTGTGGGAAAAAAAAGATAAAAATTGAATTTGGGTACAGTGTTGTATGACCGCGCAATTGTCATTCAAAGTGCGTCAGCTTCGAAAATTGGTCTGGGCAGGAGGGGGGTTTAAGTCCCCAGTAAGCAGGTGGTTAAATACCATCTCCCAGAAATCACAGCAGGAAGAACACTCCCACTGAGCTATTTCCGAGCAATAGGTGTCATTCAATACATCCAGCTGAACTGTGTTTCTACCAGCGGTGACAGCGACACCCACATTCAAAGAGAAACCAATCCAGCTGAACTGGTACAGAGACCACAACTTTTAGTATAATTAGCCTGAATCCTAACTGCGGCCTCGGACAACTTAAATTTGAAAAAACAATAGCGTCTGCTCTTTAGGAGCCGACGCTACATAGTCTTCCCTCAACAGTATGAGGGTAGAGGGGGATGGTGAAACTCTGGGACCGAAGGGTAACTGCTATTCAGAATTGACCAGTGTTTTTTAATAATGTTATTTATTTTATTAGAAAATGGGTGAAATTGAGAAATGAAAGGCATTCTGCGACCAGAAGCATAAATTTTAGTATTACCATGTAAATTGATACGTTCTCTATGAAACGTATCTCTGGAATATCCCCGCTGTCGCAGCCTGTCTTCCATTACATTTAGTCTAATTTCCTGAGTGTCATAATCATGTCGTAAATTTGTAAAATCTGACCAATATTCTGCACCTACTCCTCGTGTGACCTTTTTAGGACCTAAAAACAATGAGTCTTTCCCTTGCCTTTGCTGTATACAATGTACTAGTATGATTAAGGGCAAAAGTTTTTAACATCCAAAAAAGGTTATGATATATCAATAAAAGACTATTATACCAGCCAATCCTCCTATGTCATATACATCATCAAATGCCCTTGTGGCCTTCTCTATGTGGGGGAGACCATATAGAAAATAAAAGATCGTAAAAGATTGTGGTACACAAATACTCCATTAGGGATAAGCTGGACAAATTACCACTAGCAAGACACTTTATAGAAAAAGGTCACACGGTTTTGCAACTTAGATTTATGGTCATTGATGGTGTGTCAAAAAACGGGGGGTGGTAATAGGGA
>CM053030.1:221458337-221503337 GCA_028564925.1 Lithobates sylvaticus | reverse complement strand
CTGGAGTTCGCTCCTGCGCCATGTAAATACCTAGTATTAAACAATGGGCCACACAACAATGATGCCACTTCCTCCTAATAATACTTATTATGGCCATTGAAATAAATAATGCTCAAGCGATTTGACACGCCTAGTGTTAACATGCGTTTAGACGCGTTTACATACATTAAGCATTTTTTCAGCCAAAACGCTGCTGCTGGTGGACGCTCTGGCAGTGGGTTTTTTTCTGCCTCTAAACGCATATCTATGCATGGTCACCTAGGCTAACATGGATGGGCATTTACAGTGCCTTGAAAAAGTATTCCTTCCCCTTGAAATTTTCCACATTTTATGTTATAACCAAAAACATAAATGTATTTTATTGGCATTTTATGTAAGAGACCAACACAAAGTTTTTAATAATTGTGAAGTGGAAGGAAAATGATATTCAATTTTTTTTACAAATAAATATCTGAAAAGTATGGCGTGCATTTGTATTCAGCCCCCTTTACTCTGAAAACCCTAACTAAAATCTAGTGCAACCAATTGCCTTCAGAAGTCACCTAATAAGTAGAGTCCATCAGCTGTTCTGTGAAGCCCTCAGAGGTTTGTTAGAGAACCTTAGTGAACAAACAGCATCATGAAGGCCAAGGAACACACCAGCGAGGTCAGGGATAAAGTTGTGGAGAAGTTTTAAGAAGGGTTAAGTTAAAAAAAAATATTACAAGTTTTGAACATGTCACGGAGCACTGTCATCATCCGAAAATGGAAAGTGTATGGCACAACTGCAAACCTACCAAGACATGGCCATCCACCTAAACTGACTGGGCAAGGAGAGCATTAATTAGCGAAGCAGTCAAGAGGCCCATGGTAACTTCTGGAGGAGCTGCAGAGATCCACAGCTCAGGTGGGAGAATCTGTCCACAGGACAAATATTAGTCATGCACTCCACAAATCTGGCCTTCATGGAAGTGTGGCAAGAAGAAAGCCATTGTTAAAAGAAAGCCATAAGAAGTCCCGTTTGCAGTTTACAAGAAGCCATGTGGGGCAGGGCCATCTTAAGAGCGTTATAGGCCCCGGGGCAATACATTGCACTGGGGCCCTGTCTACACGATCACGCACGAGAATAAAAATGCAAATTATCAATAAGGCTATATTTATTGGTACCTCCAACAAAATCAGTGTTTAAAAATTAACACAACAATATAACACGAGTTTGATGGGCACAGTGGCAGGTTTGATGGACATAGTGGCTGAGTTTAATGGGCACAGTGGCAGCGTTTGATGGGCACGGTGGCAGCTTTTGATGGGCACAGTGGCTGTGTTTGATGGGCACAGTGGCTGTGTGTGTTGGGCACAGTGGCTGTGTTTGATGGGCACAGTGGCTGTGTGTGTTGGGCACAGTGGCTGTGTTTGATGGGCACAGTGGCAGCGTTGATGGGCACAGTGACAGCGTTGATGGGCACAGTGGCAGCTTCGATGGGCACAGTGGCAGCTTCGATGGGCACAGTGGCCTCTTTTGAGGGGCACAGACAGTGGCTGTGTTTGATGCACAACTTGAACTTATTTAAGTAGACATTGTTAGACTTACTTGAGGCCACCGGCCTGGTGCAGTACAGTGTGTCACTCACAGCAGAAAGGCAGCGCCAGCTATCAAGGCATGGCAGTGGTGGGCGGAGCCTGTTCACTAGCCACTGGGGCAGCCGCGGTGCACTATGAATGCTGGGGCGGTCGCGGCCTCTGATTGACGTCACTGGTTGCTAGCTAGATGCCGGCCGGCGAAGTGAGTAACCAGTGCAGTCAGTCAATTTAACCACTTACCGATCACTTACTGTATATATACGTAATTTTTTTGAAGAGGGATATCTCGGTAACGACAGCAGCTGCTGCCACAACTGAGGTATCCCTCTTCATAGTGAGCGGTCCCCTTTCCGATAATGGTGGTCTCTGCGGCAGGTTCGCCGCAAGATCACCGTTATCGGTGGCGGGAGAGCTGCCCCCCCCCCCCTCCCGCCGCTCTCCCATGCCTTCTGACGCTTACCGGAGCCGTCGGCAGCAGCAGAGGCGATCGGGTCCTTTCCCTGCCTGTGTATAGAGATGAGTGAGGCTAAGATGGCCCCCACTCATCTCTATACCATAGGAGGGCGGAAGCGACGTCAAAACGTCACTTCCGCCCATATGTCTTAAAGGGGAATTTTTTTTTTTGCATTCAAGTCCAAATATGAGATCTGAGGACTTTTTGACCCCAGATCTCATATTTAAGAGGACCTGTCATGCTTTTTTCTATTACAAGGGATGTTTACATTCCTTGTAATAGGAATAAAAGTGATCCATTTTTTTTTTTTTAAAACAGTGTAAAAAATAATAAAATTAAGTAAAATAAATAAGAAAACCCCCAAAAAATTTTTTCAAAACACCCCGTCCCGACGAGCTCGCGCGCAGAAGCGAACGCATACGTGAGCAGCGCCCGCATATGAAAACGGTAGTCAAACCACACATGTGATGTATCACCGAGATCGGTAGAGCGAGAGCAATAATTTTAGCCATAGACCTCCTCTGTAACTCAAAAAATGCAACCTGTAGAATTTTTTAAATGTCGCTTATGGAGATTTTTGAGGGTAAAAGTTTGACGCCATTCCACGAGCGGGGGCGCAATTTTGAAGCAGGACATGTTGGGTATCAATTTACTCGGCGTAACATTATCTTTCACAATTCAAAAAAAATTGGGCTAATTTTACTGTTGTCTTATTTTTTTTATTCAAAAAAGTGAATTTTTTCCAAAAAAAGTGCGCTTGTAAGATCGCTGCGCAAATACGGTGTAAAAAAAAAGTATTGCAATGACTGCCATTTTATTCTCTAGGGTGTTAGGAAAAAAACAATATATAATGTTTGGGGGTTCTAAGTCATTTTCTAGCAAAAAAAACTGTTTTAAACATGTAAACACCTAAAATCCAAAACGTGGCTGGTTGCAGCACTGAGGACCAGCCCTGGATGGGGCCCTCCAGACAAGTGGGGCCCCTGGGCAACTGCCCAGCATGCCCAATGGAAAAAACGGCCCTGATGTGAGGGACACAGCAAACATGTGGAAGAAGGTGCTCTGGTCAGATGAGACCAAAATTGAACTTTCTGACCTAAAAGCAAAACGCTATGTGTGACAGAAAACTAACACTGCACAACACCCTGAACACACCATCCCCACCGTGAAACATTTTGGTGGCAGCATCATGTTGTGGGATGCTTTTCTTCTGCAGGGACAGGGAAGCTGGTCAGAGTTGATGGGAAGATGATGGGAAGGATGGATGGAGCCAATCACAAGGCAATCTTAGAAGAAAACCTGTTAGAGTCTGCAAAAGACTGGGGCGGAGATTCACCTTCCAGCAGGACAATGACCCTAAACATACAGCCAGAACTACAATGGGATGGTTTACATCAAAGCATATTCATGTGTTAGAATGGCCCAGTCAATATCCAGACCTAAATCCAATCAAGAATCTGTGACAAGACTTGAAAATTGCTGTTCACAGACGCTCTCCATCCAATCTGACAGAGCTTGAGCTATTTTGCAGAGAAGAATGGGCAAAAATGTCACTCTCTAGATGTGCAAAGCTGGTAGAGACATACCCAAAAAGACTTGGAGCTGTATACAAATGCAAGGGGGCTGAATATAAATGCACGCCACACTTTTCATATATTTAAATTTGTATAATAAATTGAAAACCATTTATCATTTTCCTTCCACTTCACAATTCTGTGCTACTTTGTGTAAGTCTATCACATAAAATCCCAATAAAATACATTTACGTTTTTGGTTGTAACATCACAAAATGTGGAAAATTTCAAGGGGTATGAATACTTTTTCCAAGGCACTGTATATGTATATTGGTGTTATATAACTTCCTGGAGTTGTGGTATTACTTACCCTGTAATTTTTTTTTTTTTTAGTTCACATACAGTATACAGAGAAACAAAAAAAAAAAAAAAACAGTAATTTTAGTAGGGGAGGGTTAAAAACCTCCTATAAATTGTTTATTTTTTTGCCATTTGTGTCTGATTGGGGAAATTTCCCTTCACTTCCTGCCCCATAGCCAATGCAGGAAGTGATAGGAAATCCCTTCAAAGTGGGAGAGAGAATGCCAGATTGCCACCAGAGCTAGTGTTCTCATAGGAAGATTTCCTCTCTATTCCTGTTCTTGTTACAACTCAAAGCCTAGGTTCACACTGACAGCGGGAATGAAATTGTGCGAGTTCAGCTGAACTTTCATTCCTGCATGTCAGTCCTGAATTCAGGGGCGATTTCAGAGACATCTGTGCGGGTTCATGCACAGATGTCTATACAAATCGCCCCAGAAAGTCGCCAAAAGTAATACAGAATCTACTTTTGGGAATTCGGCGTCACACTGATTCGGACAGTGCCATTGCCGGCAATAGCTATCGTTTTGCTATGCTATTTGACATGTCAAATCGCTGCAATGTGAACCAGGGCAAAATGTGGGTTTTTCTCTTTGTCATTTTTGGTAATACCAGTAAACATTACAAATAGTGGGGCAGAATCAGACAGTCCGAAACCAAAACTAAAAGTTTTGCTATTAGGTATGCTTAAAGTGATATTAAAGGTATATATATATATATATATATATATATATATATATATATATATATATATATGGTAATTATCAAAGAAAAAGGTTTGGGACTTTAAATGAGGCTGGCACCAAAGGGATGCCAACCTCCATCCCTAATCAAATGTAATAGGGGAACACGGGTAGGACTTTAAATGAAGCACACATCAGTAAAAGGCAAGTCAAGTGACTATAATAATTTATTTTATGTAGTCCATGATATGCTATGAAACATTTTGGGCGTCAACCTCTAAAAATGCTCTGGGCATATCGCCTCCATACAGTCAATCATGGACCGATAATGCGAAACAATTACAATCAAATAAGCAATTACAAGGAGAACAAAAACAAATAGATGCATATATATATAGATTGCTTGCAATAGTTGAACCCAAAATGGCCATGATGACTACAAAACTGCCGATTCATAATAAATAAAAAAAGGTCATTAAAATCTTGATATTCCATGGTTGAGATGAAAAAATAGTGGCTAAAAGCTCTAAGCGTTTCACGGTATTGCAACCGCTCATCAGGAGCATAGATCATGGAATAATTCTAAAGAATATATAAAAAAAGAGAATAGTTAAAATTAGCAGAGTAGTTAAATTAGGTATAATAAATTCTAGACGGCTGTGCGTCCAACTCACGTCTGCACCAGCGGGCCAAATAAAACAGCATCCCGGACCGCAAAAAAAAGCTGCAGCGCCAAGTCAACAGGCTTCAAGGTGGTCTGCAGGAATGGCATCCATCGCCATAGACATACCCAGGTTGGGCATACAATGTGTCTGTGAAATGAATGTAAATAAATGTATAAATGAAATGTGTGAGACGAACCTAATATGGATGTGATGATGTGTGGTGTATGTGAATGGGTGTATAGGAAAGATGTGTGATCAGTAAGGGGAGTAGGTTGAGAGTGAAGGAGATAGGTGATCGAGAAGGAGGAAAGAAGGAAAGGGTGTAGGCTAGAGAATGCCTAAAGAGAGTAGTGAGTAAACTAGGTCCATAGGTGTATGTGATGTTACTAAAGAAGAGAGTGTAAAAGATGTAGCCCAAACCTGTGGAAATGCCCATAATGGAGCGTCCTCATGGTCCCAAATACCGGCGTCAGGCTGGCGAACACACCACTGGGGAGTGGGAGCGCTTTCACCTGGGCGGCTCAGCCGTCTGGCGATTAGCGCCAATCCGTCTCCCCAGTGTGGTCGTCGTTTTTGTTCTCCTTGTAATTTCTTATTTGATTGTAATTGTTTCGCATTATCGGTCCATGATTGACTGTATGGAGGCGATATGCCCAGAGCATTTTTAGAGGTTGACGCCCCCAAAATGTTTCATAGCATATCATGGACTACATAAAAAAAATTATTATAGTCACTTGACTTGCCTTTTACTGATGTGTGCTTCATTTAAAGTCCCACCCGTGCTCCCCTATTACATACATACATATATATATATATATATATATACAGTGGTGTGAAAAAGTGTTTGCCCCCTTCCTCATTTCCTGTTCCTTTGCATGTTTGTCACACTTAAGTGTTTCGGAACATCAAACCAATTTAAACAATAGTCAAGGACAACACAAGTAAACACAAAATGCAATTTGTAAATGAAGGTGTTTATTATTAAAGGTGAAAAAAAATCCAAACCATCATGGCCCTGTGTGAAAAAGTGATTGCCCCCTAAACCTAATAACTGGTTGGGCCACCCTTAGCAGCAACAACTGCAACCAAGCGTTTGCGATAACGTGCAATGAGGCTTTTACAGCGTCCTGGAGGAATTTTGGCCCACTCATCTTTGCAGAATTGTCCTAATTCAGTTACATTAGAGGGTTTTCGAGCATGAACGGCCTTTTTAAGGTCATACCACAACATCTCAATAGGATTCAGGTCAGGACTTTGGCTAGGCCACTCCAAAGTCTTCATTTTGTTTTTCTTCAGCCATTCGGTGGTGGACTTGCTGGTGTGTTTAGGATCATTGTCCTGCTGCAGAACCCAAGTTCGTTTCAGCTTGAGTACACGAACAGATGGTCGGACATTCTCCTTCAGGATCTCTTGGTAGACAGCGGAATTCATAGTTCCTTTTATCACGGCAAGTCTTCCAGGTCCTGAAGCAGCAAAACAGCCCCAGACCATCACACTACCACCACCATATTTTACTGTTGGTATAATGTTCTTTTTCTGAAATGCAGTGTTCCTTCTACGCCAGATATACTTGGACACACACCTTCCAAAGAGTTCCACTTTTGTCTCATCGGTCCACAGAATGTTGTCCCAAAAGTCTTGGGGATCATCAAGATGTGTTGTGGAGAAATTGAGACGAGCTTTGATGTTCTTTTTGCTCAGCAGTGGTTTTCGCCTTGGAACTCTGCCATGCAGGCCATTTTTGCCCAGTCTTTTCCTGATGGTGGAGGCATGAACGCTGACCTTAACTGAGGCAAGTGAGGCCTGCAGTTCCTTGGACGTTGTTGTGGGGTCTTTTGTGACCTCTTGGATGAGTCGTCGCTGCGCTCTTGGGGTAATTTTGGGCGGCCGGCCACTCCTGGGAAGGTTCACCACTGTTCCATGTCTTCGCCATTTGTGGATAATGGCTCTCACTGTGGTTCGCTGGATTCCCAAAGCTTTGGAAATGGCTTTATAACCCTTTCCAGACTGATAGATCTCAATTACTTTCTTTCTCAATTGTTCCTGAATTTCTTTGGGTCTCGGCATGATGTGTAGCTTTTAAGGATCTTCTGGTGGACCTTACTGTGTCAAGCAGCTCCTATTTAAGTGATGCCTTGATTGTGAACAGGTGTGGCAATAATCAGGCCTGGGTGTGGCTAGAGAAATTGAACTCAGGTGTGGACAACCACAGTTAGGCCCCTTTCACACTGGGGCGGTTTTCAGGCGGTACAGCGCTAAAAATAGCGCCTGTACACCGCCTGAAAAAACCGGCCCCATTCACTCCAGTGTGAAAGCCGGCTGGCTTTCACACTGGAGCGGTGCGCTAGCAGGACGGTAAAAAAAGTCCTGCTAGCTGCATCTTTGGAGCGGTATAGGAGCGGTGTATTTACCGCTCCTATACCGCTCGTTCCCATTGAAATCAATGGGAAACCGCGGGGATACCGCCCGCAAACCGCCGCTGCAGCGGCGCTTTGCGGAGGTTTTTAACCCTTTTGCGGCCGCTAGCGGGGGTTAAAACCACCCCGCTAGCGGCCGCATACCGCGGGTAAAACGATGGTAAAGCAGCGCTAAATATAGCGCTGCTTTACCGTCGCCGCCCCGCACCGCCCCAGTGTGAAAGGGGCCTTATAGTAAGTTTTAACAAGGGGGGCAATCACTTTTTCACACAGGGCCATGATGGTTTGGATTTTTTTTCACCTTTAATAATAAACACCTTCATTTACAAATTGCATTTTGTGTTTACTTGTGTTGTCCTTGACTATTGTTTAAATTGGTTTGATGTTCCGAAACACTTAAGTGTGACAAACATGCAAAGGAACAGGAAATGAGGAAGGGGGCAAACACTTTTTCACACCACTGTACACACACTTTTTTAATAACAAACATGTCATAAGTACCTCTTCTGTGCAGTGGTTTTGCACAGAGCAGCCCCGATCCTCCTCTTCTTGTGTCCCCCGTCTGTGCTCCTGGCTCCTGCATCTTGCAGTTTCCCCATAGCAAACAGTTTGCAATAGGGGCATCTGAGGCATCTGATTACACATGCTTCATGTGTAAATGAGCAGACAAAGCAGCAGCCCTGCCCCCACTCTCTCTTCATTGGCTCACTGGCTGTGATGACCACCTCAATACTGGGCACTTTCACCCCTTCCTGCCCAGGCCAATTTTCAGCTTTCAGCGCTGACACACATTGAATGACAATTGGACATGCAACAGTGCACACAAATGAACTTTGTATCACTTTTTCGAGACAGAGCTTTCTTTTGGTGGTATTTAATCACCACTGGGTTTTTTTTTATCTTTTGCTAAACAAATGAAAAGCCCAAAACTTTTGAAAAAAAAAAAGTTTTCTTTGTTTCTGTTGTAAAATTTTGCAAAAAAAGTTATTTTTCGTCTTCACTGATGTGTGCTGATTAGGCTGCACTGATGGACACTGATAGGCTGCACTGATAGGCAAATATAGGTGGCATTGATATGCTGCACTGATATGCAGCACAGATATGAAGCACTGATCATCAGTGCCCTGATTATGAGTGTAAATGCCTGTGTCACCACAGGAAAGACGGTTATCGTTTTCCTTTCCTCAGACACTGACAGCGCTGGAGAAAGGAAATGGCAATAACACAGCTACGTTACAGCTGATCACATGGTAAAGACCCTACGTCATCGGCTCTTTGCCACGGTCAGTGATGGGCTGTGTCCAAGGGACACGGCGCAACACCGATCGCTGTGTGCCAACAATGGGAGGCCGTCCTATGATGTCCTCTCAAAAGAAGAGCGGTCCCACCCAGCTGTCATTTGACTATACGGTGGGTGGGAGACAGTTAATGAGGATCTTCACCCTAGAAAGAAAAAATGATATATCCTATACATCCCGTAGCTGCTGACTTTTTAATAAAAGGACACTCACCTGTCCAGGGATCCAGCATCATCCTCACCTTGGCTGGTTCTCTGTTGATCTTTGGGTCCTCGGTTCTGGCATGTTTACTGTGGGAAGCCAGCTGTGACTCTGTGTGGCTTCACAGTTGGCTTCCCACTGCGCATGCGCAATCCACGCTACACTTTGTGACCGGTCCCACAGCCTTTTGGGACCTGTGACCTGTCGCAGAAGGCTGTGGGTAAAGAGGGGGACTAAACTTCCACTCAGATCGCCTAGGTCAGGGGTGCCCCAACTGGTGGCCTGCATGCCACACGTGGCCCGCAGAGCCCTCTCATCAGAGCTCTTGCTCTGGGATAGCGGGTGCACAAGCCTAAATCGCGGGTTCCTGACCCGCCATCCCACAGCATCAGTGTTGTGGATGGAGCTGACGGTACAGGAAGCATGCGGCTGCTGAGGGAGCAGAGCTGCATAAGGCAATGCTTCCTCTATAGTGTCCGCTCCTGTCCCAGGCAGAGTGATACCAAATGTACTTTTCTATAGCCGGCGCCTGGCGATGACTGCAGAAATGGTGATTCCTGGAGATCAGAGAGTGAAGGATTATTAAATTAAAGGTCAGTTAATGACAAATATATATATATATATATATATATATATATATATATATATATATATATATATATATATGGACATATCTGTTTTCCACTGGTTACCAGACTGCTTTCAAACAGATCTGCAGGTTCAGCACAATGTACCTGTGTGTTAGCTGCACTGCGCCGTATGCTGCTTTAATTATCTGCGGGTTTGGTGCGCTTTCTGAAAGTGCACCACACCTGCAAGATATAATACAAGTCTATGGCAAAGTGCAGTTAACCCGCAGGTGCACTTCGCTTCACCTGTGGTGTGGGTAAACTGCAGTGCATCAATGTGAAAGCTGCCTTATAGGGGCTCAGGAAAGTAAGGGCTTGTTTACATTTGCAGTTTGGGGGGCAGTAAAACCCTGTTGTTCATTGTGGCCCGTGACCAGTGACCAAATCACTTAAATGGCCCTCGCTCTTTAACCTCCTTGGCGGTAACCCCGAGTCTGGCTCGGGGTCAGCTTTTTGTGCTAGGAGCGGTAACCCCGAGCCAGACTCGGGCTAGCGTTGCGGGATGCAGGGGGGAAGTTACTTACCTTTTCCCCTGGATCCTGCGATGTCTCCCCGCTGTGTGAGCGAGCCGTCCGCTCGCTCGATTCACACAGTGCCGGGTGCCGCCGATCTCCGTTCCCTGTGACGTTACGACGCACGGGAGCGGAGATCGGCGCCAAATTCAAAAAAGTTTAAAAACACAACACATATACAATACTGTAATCTTACAGATTACAGTACTGTATACAAAAAATACACACCCCCTTTGTCCCTAGTGGTCTGCCCAGTGCCCTGCATGTCATTTTATATAATAAAAAGATTTTTTTTCTGCCTGGAAACTGGAGATTGTCCATAGCAACCAAAAAGTGTCCCTTTATGTCAAAAGTGGTTTTAGACCAGCTAGAAAACACCGATAAAAAAATAAAATCACAATTTATCATCAAACAATAAATTTAATGACAGCGACTATTCTGCAACTGAGCAAATTTCAGTGTTTTTGATTTGATTACATTATTGAATCATTTTTATATATATTTTTATTATATTATAATTTATTATTTTGTGTTTCAAACTTTATCATACCCGGGATGTCTACTAGACTCTGGTTCGGACAGATTTAAGTGAGTTATTCATAAGAATTGCAGGCCTACAATATAAAAACGCCAAATTTCCATGCAAAATAATTGTACCGCTTTCAGCACTAAATTCCAGCCAGAATCATACCGCCAGGGAGGTTAAAAGGTTGAGCACCCCTGGCCTGGGCTATCCAAATAAGAGTTGGTACCTGCTCCCCAGAAAAAAATATAATGTGGTAAAGGAGGAAGGGAGGAGGACATAAAGGTCCAAGCTGCGACAGCTTCTGGTCACAGTTATGAATTGGCAGCCAGCTGGAGGGTCACCCTCTCATGTTACTGCTGCGAGAACTGGTCACATGGTAGAGAAAGCCATGCCATCTCCCGGGCATTGTTGCCCTTCTGAAAAGCAATCCACAGGGGATCATTCTTTAGAAGGCATTTGAAAGATTTAACCCTGGACTGGTGGTGGTAATGCCCATTGGATGGCACATGCTGTTGAATTTTTCCCGCAGCAGCTAAGGCTCCGTTACCATTTGGACACAAAGTCGCATGACAAGTCACAGCCCATTGATTTCAATGGCACCCGTTACAATCTATGTGACCTAAAGTTACAGCAACTTTGAAAAGTTTCCTGCACTACTTTGATGCAACTTTGATCCAGAGACTGTAAAGTTGGATCAAAGCTGCACTCAGTCGCATCAAAGTCATTCTAAATCGTGCGACTTTAGGGTCGCAATAGTAGAAACGTAGCCTTAGTCCAACCTGTGAACAGACCCTAATGCTCCATTCACATTTGTGCGACTTGTCATGCAACTTTGATGTCCAAGTCGTTTTCCATGTTTTCCAATGATACCCATTCTTATATGCGCGACTTAAAGTTGCAGCGACTTCAAAGTAGTTCATGCACTGTTTTGGTCCAACTTTCATGCAACTTGAGGGCCATAGACTTCAATTTTAACCCTCAGAAGTTGCACGAAAGTCGTACCTGAATGTTATACAATGCAACTTGTGTGTAACAGTTGTCGGTTATCACTGGTCAAAGCCAAACTTGTATCAAAGTTGCACTCCAAAGTCGGCGCAACTTTGGAGTCGTAAACTTAAACTTAAAGTGGTTGTAAACTGCGGATGTTGCAAAGAAAAACAATGACATAATGTGCTAGTATGCATCGCATTATGAGATACTTCCCTTGGAACGAAGCCCTTCAGCGCTGTACTTACCGCTGAGAGGGCTGACACGTTCCCTTGGTCTTTCTCCTGGGCTCCGGCTGTGTGATTGGCCGGAGCCGCGATGACGTCACTCCCGCGCATGCATGCAGGAACACTCCGTTACGGCACAAAGCTAAGGAAGTTCTGGCAAGGTATGCCGGACCTTCAGAGCGCATGTGCCAGTGATGTCACCGGCTGCATCTCCTAAACCAGGGATATGCAATTAGCTGACCTCCAGCTGTTGCAAAACTACAAGTCCCATCATGCTCTGCCTCTGCGTGTCATGCAGAGTTTTGCTATGCCTCATGGGACTTGTAGTTCTGCAACAGCTGGAGGTCCGCTGATTGCATAGCGCTGTCCTAAACGGTGCAAGTTTCGGAGATATTCATTATCCCTACAGGTAAGCTTTATTCTAGGCTCACCTGTAGGGGGTAAAAAAAATCACAAAGCGGGTTTTACTACTGCTTTAGAGAGCTGCTGGTAGTTGTAAAGGAGTTGAGCACAGTGTAAAGTGTAAAGGAGTTGAGCACAGTGTAAAGTATACAGTGTAAAGGAGTTGAGCACAGTGTAAAGTGTAAAGGAGTTGAGCACAGAGCACCTGTAAACTATTGTGCTGTGAAGGAAAGGAGAAAGTTTGTTGTTGCCCCTGGCAACCAGCCAGCATCATCCTTTCCATGACACCTGCCTCGTGATTGGACGGGGCTGTGTTTAATCAGACAGGTGAGTGTCCGCTGCTCCTCATCAATAGATTTGCCATGTAAAGTTGATGACGGGATGCTGGCAGAGGCGGCCCGGGACAGGCTGATCCCCCAAGGAGGAGGACATGGGACACGTGACGCTTCGTGGAGTCCCTAACCTGCTCTACCTGCCTCCCCAGCCCCGCCCCTCCTTCATCCTCCGTGCAGGTCAGCTGGTACGCCGGCAGCCACTTAGAGCGCGGAGAGGAAGGAGAGAGAACGGCGGAGCGGTGAACTTTGCACATCCCTGACCGCGGCCCCGCCCCCTCCCTGTCCTCTACCTGTCCGACCAGCCGGGGAGGTGCGCTGCCTTGCTGGAGGCACCCCTAGGAGGGGGGGGGGATCACAGGGGACCCCAACACCCATCACTGGCATCGAGTCACTGATAGCAGATTAAAGTCATGATGTGACCTGATCGTGTGTCATCTGACTTCTCCCCCCACACATCCCTCTATAGCGATCGCTGTGAATTGCGGGGTCTCTATGAACTTTTTATGGGATGTTCTGATAAGAGAGGAAAAAAAAAAAAAAAAAGTTTGTGTGAAAGTTTACAGAAGATGATGTTGCTTTTTTTTCGCCCTCCCCCCCTTTCCTTCTCTCCCCGCCCCCCTGCCTCTCCTTCCCCTTCCTTGTTAAAGTTCTCCACCAACCAGCATTGAGCAGCAACAGCAGCAGCACCAGGAGCAGCACTTTGCCTGCAGGACCTGATGCTCATCCATATTAAAGTGGCTGAGCTCAGGAATCCGGCCAGATCATCTCCTCCGAGAGCAAAGTTTATTTATAACCCGCCGATGGTGCTCCGCTCCCACTGACACCAGGACTCTCATCAACTCCACCACCATCATCATCAACAAACTTTCCTCCCACACTTGTCATCCGTGCTATGCTGATCTTCCATTGCCGAGCCAGCCTGTGACATGAGGACCTTCCTCGGAGGGTAAGTGTGTGTGTGTGTGGGGGGGAGGGGGGCAGACATGGCTTAGAGGTCATTGCTGGAGATGGGGAAGTGGCTGTGTGATGGCAGATCTCCCCTCCCTGTGTCCTCCATGTATCTTTCGCCTGTTCTGGGCGATGGTTGGTGGTGGTGTTGGCCTTGACAAACTTTCCACCCCCGTGTGTGTGTGGGGGGGGGGGGGGAGAACTTTTTCGATCTAACGTGTGCTGAGCATCTGCTGTGTGCTGATCACACGTAGCACCACTTGGCCACCATCGTCATCAGGAGTACAGGAAGGAGGCTGCCATCACACAACATGGGGGGGTGACAGAGAAAGAAAGGTGTCACCTCATCCTCCTCCTCCTCCTCCTAGCAATCAACTTCTACCAAAACTAGGAGGACCAACCTAATCGAACCAATCCAGGCCCATACACCACATAGTCTGCCCTAGATCCAGATGAGATTAGAAAGCGTTTGATGAGCTTAATGGTGGCCACACGCTTTTGGGCTTTATCATTACTTTTGAAGGATCGGATTCTGAGATGGCCTACTCAAATTCCGCTTCCCCCGTAATGTGGCATATGGATCGTGTTGTCGAACTAATGATGGATTATGCTTAGCAGGAGGGATCGATCGCAAAATAAATCTAGCATTTATGGAAGCGTTAATGGTCACCATTAGCTGATCATATCCTTCACCCCCTGGTTACAATTACTTTCTGTTTGAAACTTTTTTTTTTTTTAACTTTTTTTCCCCTGTGGCCGTCCAACACCCCCCCCGAGCAGATTACTGGTGAGGACTCGTCTCTCAGGAAACTGCCACCTTCACGGTTGCTAAGAGGCAGGACAGACTTCTCTCTCCCATCTGGGAGGAGGATGGAGATGGGGGGGGGGGGGGGGTATGCTAGCACTTCACCATACACATTTCAATCTGACTACAATTTATTTTAGATCAGGGGTCTGGAAACTTTCTAAACAGAGGGCCAGTTTCCTGACCTTCAGAGACTTGGGGGGGGGGGGTGGACTTTGAATATTGGTAACAATTGTCAATGGCGGCCAACAGTGCCCCATCCCTGATGTTAGTAGAAAGGAATAGTGCCCCCCATCCCTGATGTTAGTGGAAGGAATAGTGCCCCCCATCCCTGATGTTAGGCGACGGGATAGTGCCCCCCCATCCCTGATGTTAGGCGACGGGATAGTGCCCCCCCCATCCCTGATGTTAGGCGACGGGATAGTGCCCCCCCCATCCCTGATGTTAGGCGACGGGATAGTGCCCCCCATCCCTGATGTTAGGCGACGGGATAGTGCCCCCCCATCCCTGATGTTAGGCGACGGGATAGTGCCCCCCCCATCCCTGATGTTAGGCGACGGGATAGTGCCCGCCCCCCATCCCTGATGTTAGGCGAAGGAGTAGTGCCCCATTTTTGGTGTTACCGGGAGGCAAAATGTATAATATCAGTAGGAGGAATGGCACCCCAAGGGCCGGATAAGCGCAAATTAGGCGCCCCCCCCATCCCTGATGTTAGTGGAAGGAATAGTGCCCCCCATCCCTGATGTTAGGCGACGGGATAGTGCCCCCCCATCCCTGATGTTAGGCGACGGGATAGTGCCCCCCCATCCCTGATGTTAGGCGACGGGATAGTGCCCCCCCCATCCCTGATGTTAGGCGACGGGATAGTGCCCCCCCCCCATTTTTGCCCCCCCCATCCCTGATGTTAGGCGACGGGATAGTGCCCCCCATCCCTGATGTTAGGCGACGGGATAGTGCCCCCCCCATCCCTGATGTTAGGCGACGGGATAGTGCCCGCCCCCCATCCCTGATGTTAGGCGAAGGAGTAGTGCCCCATTTTTGGTGTTACCGGGAGGCAAAATGTATAATATCAGTAGGAGGAATGGCACCCCAAGGGCCGGATAAGCGCAAATAAAGGGCAGCAATTTGGAGACAACTGCTTTAGATCTACCAAACTATCCAGTCAATCTCTATCTAATCAGACAGGCCCTTGCACTACATTGCTGTAGGTAGGTCCAACGGTGGCCATACAAACTTTGATGAACTATCAGTCTCTCTCTTGATAGGCATAATCGATCTATAGTTGACAACCAGTTTAATTCTGACACACAGGAAAGTGGATTTTGATCAATATTTTGAAGATCTGATCACATCTTTTTCTTTTTTTTACCATATGTTTTCAAAATGTGACTTTTGATACAATTCACAAACAAAACATCTTAGTACTGCCAATTGATGCAACACAATCAATAATTTTTAATCAACTCAGCTTGATTAAATCCGATCAAAATTAATAGAAAGTTTGCTCACCCGATCAGATACTAAAAACAAAATGTTTCTGACCACCATAACCGATTTATTACTGTCAGATTGTATTGTGTATGGCGAGTCTAAAGCTGGCTGATCATCTGTGCTACAACTAGTGGCTGTAGGCTTTCAATGCTTGTAAAAACTTTTTTTAGCAGTTTTCTCTCTGAAGGTCAGTGATCTGCCAGCACTAGATCTGTATGTTTGTAGCGCTGCACACGTTTAACGCATCCTTAATGGAGTTTGCCAGTGTTTTATTAGGTGCAGCATGTCGTATGTGCCTGTGTAAGGCATCCCTTGATGAGTTATAAAAGGAGGAGGAGAAAAGCGAGCATTTCTCCTGTCTCAGCAGATCTGTCCTCCCCTGCTCCTTACTGGTTAGGAGATAGAAGGAGCCCAGATCCGGATGAGCAGTTCACATTCCATTACGAAATTCTACACGGCTTAAGAGCCAGCACAGCAGCACCAACATACTACTCTGCACTAAGTTAGGGGAGGGAAGTGTATCTGATGGAGGGTCCTCACTCTCCTCTCACTGCTTAACCCTTCAATTGTTCAGCCTCGTCATGCTGGCTTCCTGGATCTCCATGTTGGCTGGCATGTCACATGCTCTACAGTAGGATGGAAGGATGTGAAAACAGACACTTCTTTTTATCTTACGGATCTGCATCGCTCACTCTTTCAGTAGACTTTCTACAGAAAGTTTGGAGGTCATGTGATACGATTTATTGGCTAAACTTTTCTATGACTTTGATCACTTTTTCAGCTTTTATGCGGCACCGATCCCCCTTTGTCAGACTTGAAATGGTCTACTGTACTGTATAAAGACTGACCAAAGGATCTATAAAGTCTGAGAGGGGATCAGTACTGTATAAAGCCTGAAATGGGGATCTGTAAAGCCTGAGAAGGAATCAGTACTGTATAAGGACTGACAGTGGGTTCTATAAAGCCTGACATAGGGATCAATACTGTATAAAGCCTGACATGGGGATCTATAAAGCCTGATGAAGGGATCGGAACTGTATAAATTCTGACCAAAGGTTTTATAGAGCCTGGGGATGGGATTGGTACTGTATAAAGCCTGAGGATGGAATTGGTACTGTATAAAGCCTGACCAAAGGTTTTATAGAGCCTGTGGATGGGATTGGTCCTGTATAAAGCCCGGCCAAAGGTTTTATAGAGCCCAAGGATGGGGTTGGTACTGTATAAAGCCTGAGGATGGGATTGGTACTGTATAAAGCATGACCAAAGGTTTTATAGAGCCTGTGGATGGGATTGGTACTGTATAAAGCCTGAGGATGGGATTGGTACTGTATAAAGCCTGAGGATGGGATTGGTCCTGTATAAAGCCCGGCCAAAGGTTTTATAGAGCCTGAGGATGGGATTGGTACTGTATAAAACCTGAGGATGGGATTGGTACTGTATAAAGCCTGAGGATGGGATTGGTACTGTATAAAGCCTGACCAAAGGTTTTATAGAGCCTGAGGATGGGATTGGTACTGTATAAAGCCTGAGGATGGGATTGGTACTGTATAAAGCCTGAGGATGGGATTGGTCCTGTATAAAGCCCGGCCAAAGGTTTTATAGAGCCTGAGGATGGGATTGGTACTGTATAAAACCTGAGGATGGGATTGGTACTGTATAAAGCCTGAGGATGGGATTGGTACTGTATAAAGCCTGACCAAAGGTTTTATAGAGCCTGAGGATGGGATTGGTACTGTATAAAGCCTGAGGATGGGATTGGTACTGTATAAAGCCTGACCAAAGGTTTTATAGAGCCCAAGGATGGGATTGGTACTGTATAAAGCCTGAGGATGGGATTGGTACTGTATAAAGCCTGTGGATGGGATTGGTACTGTATAAAGCCTGAGGATGGGATTGGTCCTGTATAAAGCCTGACCAATGGTTTTATAGAGCCTGAGGATAGGATTGGTACTGTATAAAGCCTGACCAAGGGATCCAATTGATCCTGAGTTTGCATCTCTAATTACCTGCCACCCCTTTAAGTGAGCCGTGATGTGTTTAGGAGGGGTTCTCATTCTTTCATTCACTATGATTGGCTGCACAGTAATAGCAGAATCAGGAGCCGGTCCTTCTGGCTCTCGATTGTCACATATTGATCGTGAGCTGTTGGTAAAAGCTTGGTCACAATACTGGGGACACCGATGGCGCAGTCCCCAGAATAACAATACAGCGCATTTATGCGCCAACTGGGTGTTGAGGCCCACCCGTGTGTGTGTGTGTGTGTGTGTGTGTGTGCATTACACTGTCATAAAGGAGTTAGTAAATAAAGGGTATTACTTAAATTCCAGACTTCCTGTATTAATTAATGGCTAACCGGGTACAACACTTTATTACTGCTATGATGGAATTGACTTTCTAGCAAGCCATCTTATTGTCTCCGTGTTTACAGTATTTATATAAGTTGTTTGTTTGCTTGTCTTACCCATACACATCATGAGATTTGTTTGCACATTTCAGAGATTCTGAGTTAGTTTGGTATGAAATGACTTTGTTTTGTTACTGTTCACAAGCCTATCATCCAATAAGTTTCCAGGAGCTCTGAGCTTCATCACTGACACACCTTGGGCAGAGAAGGAGTTTCCATGAGCTGAATGTCCTCTCCCTGCTGTATTCCTGTACTGATGTTCACAAGAGTTGTTTGTTTCATCAGTGTGGATTACATTGTAGTGGTGCAGCTTTCTATCTTTACTTGTGTCAGATGGTCTGAAGTTTGTGCCTAACCCTTCCATTGCTGAATGGATGCTTATTGAGCAGTTCAATGTAGAGAAGTTACTTCCTGGTGGATCTGGGTGGATCTACATGTGGTCTTTCTCCCAGGAAATAGAACTATGATGTAGGAAAGACTGATTATTTTTTGTTGTTAAGTGGTTTAAAGTCCATCATTGGTATCATTTATTTTTATTTTTTTATGTTGGATAATTTTCAGCTTTATGTGTCTATTGGATGTGTGTGTGTGTTTTTTTTTTATTTTTTTTTATATAATATATTTATTTTTACTTGTTTTTCCTCCTTTCTCCCAGGAAATAGAATGTAGGGAAAAGCTTTTTTTTCAGTGGTCTTGACAAGTCCATCAGTGGTACTTTGGATAATCATCAGCTTTGTGTCTTATGGATCACTGCCTTTGATGAATGAGTTACAGTGCTATATTGATATTTATTTGTTTTACTTGTTTCACCTCTTTTCTCCAAGGAACTAGAATTCTGTTTTAGAGGAAAAATTGTATTTTATTTTTTGTCCAGTGGTCTTGATAAGTCCATCAGTAGTACTTATCTTCAGCTTTATGTGTCTTATGGATCATGCCTTTGCTGACTCAGATATAGTGCTCCTAGCTTTTTGGATTTCTTTTTTTTTTTTTTTTTTTTTTTTTTCCTGTTTTCTCCCAGGAAGTAAGACTATGATGTAGGGAAAGACTCATTATTTAGTGGTTTATGATAAGTCCATCAGGGGTACCTTTCTGTTGGATAATCTACAGCTTTATTAAGGATCACCGTCTTTGCTAAATAAGTTAGTGCTTTAGCTTTTTAGCTTCATCTGTTTTTTCCTTGTGTTTGTAGACTTGACGAGTGCGATGAGGATGCTTCCATTTTCTCTTGAGTAATCTGCTTGTGTTCTTGTGCTGTTCTTGTAATACGTCACTTCCTTAATAAAAATCAGAAGCTGGTGACCACGTCTTTTGTGAGATTAGTTACAGCAGGCTACTATCCATAAAAAAAAATAAAAAAAAAAAAGTTCTCTTCCAGGTAATGGTAAAAGTGTTTGGTTTTCTTCTCACAATGACAAATTAGAAAAATGCGGTGTTAAAAAGAGCAGTGGTGTGTTTCCACGCTGAAGAAACGCAAATAAAGTCCTTTAGATGGTGGTATTCATTATCCCTTTTAAAAGAAGGTGGTGCTTTGAAGGTCATAGGATAAGTGTTGCTAAGCAGCTAAACAGAAGTGAGCTAAAATTAACCCTCATATCTGAGTAAAAGGCAAGATGCAAGTTTTTCCTTTTTTTAACAAAAAAAGTTTATTAAAAGAAAAAACACTTTTGACTTGTGTCCACTTGTGAAGGTCTTCATTGTTAGTAACTAAACACATGGTGTTTTGTCAGATGACACAAGTGGTCTGAGTAAACATTTGGAGCTTAAAGTATATCTGTCACCAACCCAGGCAGTTCAAACTGAGCCTATAAAAATGCATAGGTAGAGGTTATGGTCAGTAAAAGCTGTGTTTGACCTGATAGTTCCACAGGAGATGCAGGTAGCTGACATTTTATGCATATGTGAATTATTTTATTTTGTGTAAAATCTATAAATAAAAAAAAAAAAAAATGCTTTGCTATATATATATATATATATATATATATATATATATATATATATAATCTCACACTATTTATTTATTTTTTTTATGTGAGAGACAGCCTTAGTGACCAATAGGGTGGGGTGGCCAAGCCTGAGTTTTGCTGGAAAATGCAAGATATTTTTTATTTTTTTTGTAACTTCAGCTGCCTCCATTTCCAGCACTACTTATCTTTTTGGCATGCTGTTGTTGCTGAACCTTTGCATCTTTTTTTTTTTTTTTTGTATGCATTACATGCTCTGTTTCAGTTGCAGAGGTCAATGAAAGGTTTACTTTATGCATTTCCTGCACCAACAGGTTGCTTCTCCCAGTCTTTCAGGCGGGAGGCCCTTTATCTGATTTTGTAAGATATGAAAGGTGCAGCATTTCAGTACCAGATCGCACAGTGTACAAGCAACACCAGTAAACAGTTGGTTATGTGTTGAACCTGCTGAATCGGACAGAATTCGGGTTATGGGTAGCTGTGTCGGCACCACCCAGTTTGACAAGCTTCAGTTAAAAAAAAAAAAAAAAAATGAAAGGAGCAGGGTGGAAAATTGACAGCTAAACAGTGACTGCATCCTCTGAGATTCCTCCATCATCCACGCTGTTTAGCAGGGATGGGAGGATTCTATTGGTTTTCTCTTGTTCAACCTGGGGCTGAATAAGGCTGGATTCACACCTATGCATTTTTTAGGCCTGGTTCACACCTATGCAGTTTTAGGCCTGGTTCACACCTATGCATTTTTTTTGCATTTTTCAGATTTGCACTACAGTCCATTTAACATGGTTTCCTATGAAACCCATTCAGTAGTGCAAAAAGCACTAAAACTGCATAGGTGTGAATCCAGCCTAACAGAAATCTATGTGTGTATGGCTAGTCTTGGAGCCAAAAAAAATGTATTTCGTTTCGGTAAGAGCAGGCAAGGATGAAAGCTCATTCACACTACTACAGTGCATGCTTGTTACTCCACAATCTATTGTGCATTACGCTAAGACAGTCCATACATTTAAGTGGACTGCCTAATGAACCAAAAAAAAAAAGGTGCATGTCCTATTTTCTGGTAGTACATCGCAATACTCCATTAATGTGGTGCAGTACATGTCTGTCAGCAGTGTCATTGGGGCCCATTCAGAACGAATGGCATTTTATGAATGCATGGAAAGTGCAACAATGCAGTAGCGTGAATGGGTCCTCAGAGCCTGTTTTTATTTTTTTTATTTTTTTTTAGCCACTTACAGACCGCCTAAAGTACATTTACTGTGGCAGGGCGGCCGCTCTGCGCCAGATCACTTACCCATACGTGTATACCTGCGTCTGTGTCCTTATTGGAGAGCTTTTCTGTTGCTTCTTTTCAGAATAGAAGAAGTAATAAGATATCTATAGATTGGGGACATAGGCGAAAACACATTTTTAATAGAGTGAAAAATGATTAGAAGTTCCGATTTATGTTATTTCTGTCTGTCCTCATTTCCTAGCGGCACCCCCACCACCGATTTCTTGTACTGACATCACAGGGCCATAAAGTGAGGAAAAATCTCTTCAATAGGGTCACAGAATTATCTATGAGAAATACTAACTAATGGATGTTTTTATTCCTTGTTCTGTACTAAAAGAAAAACAAGTGTAGGTCTGTGGAGTTGTCAGCATTTTATTAAATATACTCCATCTGAATTAAACGGGTTGCTTGTTACATTGTTTTTCACCTTTTTTAGGCCTCATCCACACCAGAAATCTGTTTTAGGCCCTCTTCACACCTTTTCTCCTGGCAGAAGAAAAGCTGCTTAAAGATGCAGTAAAAGCCGCGTATTAGGCGTTTAGGCCTGTCAAGTGTCTCAGCGTTAATGGATTTCATTGACAAGAATATAAATTTATTTTGGCCATTGGAATGCCTTACCGCTCATACGTGCATAAGCCATTCTAGTGTTTAGATGCGTTTAGCCATGTTCAGCGTTTTTATTTTTTATTTTTTTTTCTGCTCCTCTCCTGAATGCGCCTTTATGTTTTTGTTTTTTACTTATTCTTTTCAGCCTGTAAATGCTTCTCTTCTAATATGCCTGTGTGCATTGACACATAGGCTAACATAGAGGTGCGCTTACAGGCTGGAAAAAAATCCAAACGCCTGTGAAAGCAAGGTCAGCTGTCGGCTGACGTCATTCAGCCGGTCCAGGCGCTGGAGAGATCCTGACTTTAATGTCGTGATACACCCAGATGCCTGACTGGCAGCTGGCTCAGCCTCTCGGCGAGCCACTGCGAGCCTGAGACAGCCACTCCCACCTCCTGCACAGCCCGGCACTTCAGTGAGCACTGGAGGGGCAAAGCAGAGAGCCGCTGACTGACAGTTACCAGCTCTCTGCTCACAGAAGACTAAGTGAGCGATCAGCGCTTTTTGATCGCACAGTTCTTGGTCTTAGAGGTGGTGGGGGACAGATGCAGCATTGGACGGATGCTGCATTCACCTAGGTGTGTATTGATGTTTGTTTTTTTCATATCCCAAACTTCTCCTTTTTTTTTTTTATCTTTTCTTTTATTAATGAACAGTTTGACCAGACATACACTTCTAAAGGACAATTCTAGCTCCCAACAGTTTTTAGCGCCTGGTAATAACCTATTTTTGCTACCAGCAAAGAAGAGCTGAATCAGTGTGTCATACTAGCAGCCGGTGAAGCCTAATTATTGCTATAATTTTCACTCCTTACAGTGAGTTTGTCATTTAATTACACCTAAGCAGATTTGATTGTGTGACAGTTTAAGTAGACATATGGGTGAAAAGCCAGTGTATAGTAGGTATAATACAGAGCGCATGAATTTTAATTTATTGAGCTAGTTGGGCATCCGGATCCAAGTAGGAAGTAATATTACACCCTATTTGTTTTTGCAAAGTGTACTAATACTATGTTTTTGACAATGTTTACTACATATTAGGGATGCATCGATACCATTTTCTTTATTACTACGAGTACCGATACTTTTTTTTTTTTTTTTTTACAGTACTAGCTGATACCAATTACCGATACCTACCACAACTGTTTTGTTTTCACTTCGGCTGTTAGCAATTGTACAAATCCATTGAAAAGTCATTAACAATTGTGTGTGTGAAAATATTCACTAACAAAGCAAACAAACAAAAAAAAAAAGTTTAATTTTGTTTATCGTTTATAAAATAGAAGTGGAAAAAAAAAAAGGCAGGAAAATAATAATAATTAAATGGAGTAGAATAGGGAGTTAATTAAGGCTTATTAGAGTTAATAAGGGGGTTAAACAGAGGAACATTTGCTCATCCCCACTGACGGCTCAAAGAACCGAGCCTGAAAGTATTGGTGTATTTGCACGAGTACCGATACTTGTGCAAATACTCGGTATCGGCACTGATACTAGTATCGGTGCAACCCTACTTAGAGATAGAGAGAGATATATATATATATATATATATATATATATATATATATATATATATATATATATATATATATAATCTCTCTATCTCTCTCTCGTGTTGACTTCGTATAATTTAGATCTACCATTTATGTCATCAGTCTGTCCCTTTTGCACCTCTCCTCTTATTTTCCTTTATTTCTTAAACTTAAGCTTTTCTTAATGCATAATTTACTTTAATAATGTAAACATTATGGGAAGCAATATTTTGCTAATGTCATCATAGATGCTATTATGACATTGTCACTTTTTCCTCTTCTTCACATCCCCATTTTTATTTTTTTTTTCTTCCTTTTTTGGTGGCCCACTTTAGTGATTAAATGAAGTCGGTCCATAATATTAATTGCCTTTGCTAAACGTTTGTGACTAAATTCTACTGGCACGCTAAGAGTTAAACATCCAGCTCCGCCACCTTCCCTGATCACGCTGACTGTTTCAATGAAAAGACTTTGCCCACCAGGTTTGTTACCTGGCAAGCTAAAGACACAAAAGTAAAATGAATCATTGTTCTAACATGCTGCAAAGGGTGGGACATTTTCCTGATCCTGTTATCTGCAATCAGGTAAAGGATGTAGGGCTCACACAATAAGATGGAGGTGTGGAGGGAGCTGTTCTCCACCAAAACATCTATTTATTATGTATTTTAGCTCTACTGTTCATGTCTTTTCTGAACTCTGTTCTCCTATTTGAGGATGCTAACTGCATGAAAACCAATGAACCAAACAAACGAAAAAAGGTAGGATGTTTAAACTTGTGTTGCCAAAAGCCGGAGTGTTCTACTGGTAGTTTAGAAGCACCTCAGTGTGAAAGGGGTCTTAAGCTCAGCGTTTTAGAGGCAGTATCTACTAAACACTCTATATGAACATTTTTTTTTTTTCTGCCAAAAGAACTGGCATTTTGTTTAAGCCCAGTGTGGATGGACCCTAAGACCCCTTTCACACTGAGGAGTTTTTCAAGCGATTTTGCGTTTAAAAAAAGCGCCTGAAAAGCTCACGGAAACTCCTTCCCCCTTAAAAGTAATGGCTGCTTTCACACTGGGGTGGTGCGCTGGCAGTGAGGTGAAAACTCCAGCAAGCAGCATCTTTGGAGCAAGTTTGGAGAGCTAAAAAAAAAAAAAAAGTGCCCCTCTCCCTTGAAATGAATGGGGAGCTCCTGAATAGCGATTCAAAATTGTTCTTGCAGCAGTTTTTGAGTCATGTGACCTTCAAAAAAGCGCACCGCTAACTCCTCAAAGGTGCCGCAAAAGAGCTCAGCCTTTTTATAGGCCGTTTTCAAGCGCCTCAGTGTGAAAGGGGTCTTGCTGCTACATCAGTAAGGCCCCTTTCACACTGAGGCGCTTCTAAACTGCCAGTAAAACATTGAGCGCTTTTGAAGAGTTTTTCAGGCACTGTTGAAGAGCTTTCCATTCATTTCAATGGAGAGGGGTGTATTTTCACCGCCCTGCCAGCGCACTGCTCCAGTGTGAAAGCATTCATTGATTTGAATGAAAATAGGTTTTCATGAGCTTTTCTGGCGCTTTTTTATTTATTTTTTTAGCGTGAAAGAGGTCTTAGAGAGCTTGTTCTGTTGAAAAAACAGACTTGCCGACCTGATCACCAGGTGAAAATAAAGAGAGCCTAAGAAAGGGGAAAAAAAATAAAAATAATTATATAATCTATCTCAGCAAAACTGCCAGAGGGTGAAAATACTATTATGTATTGAAAAGTCATTTAAAAATAAAATGGTACATGGGTAGTTCACACGTGTTGTTATGATGTTTTTAAGTCAGTAGCACAACCACAAAATATGATCCTTTCTGTATCCCTACATAGTGTCTAATGACGTTAAAATTGAACAGAGTGAAATCTATACCTAGACTGGTTAATTGGCAACTGAAAGTAAACAAGGTCATGGACGCTTTGTAAATAAACGTTATTTTTATGAGTAAAGCTTCAGAGTTGCAATGAAAAACCCAACCAAATGGATTAGCATTTAAAGGTCAAATGAAGGGTACACCTAAACACTTAATCAGTTCAGAAAATATGGTTGCCGGTGTTCCCTACTGGTATAGTTTTGTGTTTTATTTTTTTTTATTTATAATTTATAAATTGTGAATTCCCAGTCCATGCTTTACATGTTACTAGTAGATGCCTCCCACAAAGGCACTGTATTGACTTGACTTCTTGCAGGGAATAAGAGCATCAGGTAAACTGCACTTGACCCTTCATACAGCAGATAAACTGCTTGTCTTCTGTTTTAGGACGAATTGCTTCTGTCCTCACCAACGGTAATATTCTGATGTAAAACGTTGACAAAAAAGGGCAGCAGATGTGTTGTAATTGGAGATTAACAGTAGACATTGCTGGAGAGCTGTATGATCTGAATGATGCTTTCTAATTTCCGAGACTTAGCCGCTTGTTGCCTAAGGAAGTTCTAGGCCTTTAGCACTGGGCCTATGGATACCGGGGATGCTCAATACCGCCTTCATTTAATGCTGAAATTTAACCCAATCGGCTATTAGGGAGAACTGCCTCACTGGCTTGTAGGATCTGTTTGTTATCGACATTTTGATTGTGTTCCTTTCCTGTTTTAGGTATCATTTGCTTGGACTTGATCAGAATTCTAGATCAATACCCATGTCATTTGAAAAGAAAATGTTGGTTATGAGATGCTCCAAAAGTCTGGAGCATGCCTTCCTTGCCAGGAGAACTTGCAATCTGAAGACCTCTATGAGAACTTTATCCTATTTTCCTTGGCAGAATGGAAGCATTCCGGTGTAGCGTGTTTTCACTAGAGCCTGTTAGCAATCCTGCCATTAAACAAAGGTTGATTTCAGTGAAAAGGTGCTTCAGACAAAAGCAGTGTGTTACGGGTGGAGACTGTTTGCTCAGTGTGATTCAAATAAGAAAAGCTGCGAGAGTCTCAGTAGATTTCTGTCGACCAGCTATTTGAATAGGCAGACAAGGATTCACCTGCAGACTCCAGACTTTCATAATGCCATTGCTAATGGGGGCGGAGGAATCTTATTGAAACCCCCCACACAGGCATTGTTCCTTTCTTTTGTAGTTATTCTTGGGGGTCCTAAGATAAACTTGTTAAGTAGCTGACTAAAGTCATTTTGCTTTTAGTTACTTATTGTTTCCTGTTTGAAAAGAGGTAATTTTATGCTTATAGCATAAAGGTTGGAGTTTGATACCCTTTATTGGCTAATTTGAGTTATTGAGACTTTTTTTTTATTTTTATATGCTTATTTAAAGCCTGATGATGGGATCTGAGTTATTCCAAGAGTTTGCATCCCTAATAACTTAAGGTAGCCAATAAAGGGTATCACTTAAAAGAGAAGTATTTTTTTATTTTATTTTCTGGATTCATACTTGGGTGGATTCAGCATCGGTCCCCCACCGCGTTTGCACTGACCACTGAGTGATGGAACATTGCCGATGGCTCGGTTCTCACAGCTCCCTAAGCAGAGAGCTTTTTCTTTTTTTCTTAAAACCCAGTGGCGTGTGACACATCCAAAAACTGCACCCGGTGCTAAAAAAAGTGCACACACATAAAGCGTGAAACACAAAACGTGCAACGGGTGTTACACTGTCCTCCCTAGGGATGGACCTTACCCTGATCCCCTGGGGCGTTAGGCTCCAGACGGGGACTGAGGAACTTCACATGGGACCATCTGGCTGAAACCAGGCGGTCCCCCCTTTCTATGGAAGGTCTGCCGAAGCAGACCACCCAAGTACTTGGTGGGGTTCCCCCGAGAGCCCATGATAGAAGGCGAACTAAGCCAGAAGGCCATGTCCACCTCCTCCCAAGACTTTCAGGGTGCTGACTGTCAACCAGCAGCTCTCTGCTTGGCCCGCCCCGCGCTCACGAGACCACTGAGCTGTGAACATACATATTACAGCGCACACATGCAAAACTGACATTTACCTCCAGCAAGGCTATTTAAAAGCACCTAGACAGACATTTTCAAAAAACATTATCAAAAAATATGGGGATTTGGTCACACCATATTGCTATATGGTGCTTAAGCCCACTTACTGCGACAAAGTACCCCATGATTAGTGGGTCCTACACTATCCATAGATCGGGAGATCCTGCTTCTCTGAACCAAGGGAGCTAAACTCCTCTATATGGGAGAACATGAGGTCTCCACCCATGACACAGGTGGTCACTAATTGAGGTACTTACTGAGTGGGGTGCTCCACCCAAAAGGATTTGGTCAAAATCCATACAATAGACAAGAGATATTTGGGGGGCACACCCTAAAAAATGCATAAAGATGGTGCTGCCATACGACCATACAACAGAACATACATATTACAGCGCACACATGCAAAACTGACATTTACCTCCAGCAAGGCTATTTAAAAGCACCTAGACAGACATTTTCAAAAAACATTATCAAAAAATATGGGGATTTGGTCACACCATATTGCTATATGGTGCTTAAGCCCACTTACTGCGACAAAGTACCCCATGATTAGTGGGTCCTACACTATCCATAGATCGGGAGATCCTGCTTCTCTGAACCAAGGGAGCTAAACTCCTCTATATGGGAGAACATGAGGTCTCCACCCATGACACAGGTGGTCACTAATTGAGGTACTTACTGAGTGGGGGGCTCCACCCAAAAGGATTTGGTCAAAATCCATACAATAGACAAGAGAGATATTTGGGGGGCACACCCTAAAAAATGCATAAAGATGGTGCTGCCATACGACCATACAACAGAACATACATATTACAGCGCACACATGCAAAACTGACATTTACCTCCAGCAAGGCTATTTAAAAGCACCTAGACAGACATTTTCAAAAAACATTATCAAAAAATATGGGGATTTGGTCACACCATATTGCTATATGGTGCTTAAGCCCACTTACTGCGACAAAGTACCCCATGATTAGTGGGTCCTACACTATCCATAGATCGGGAGATCCTGCTTCTCTGAACCAAGGGAGCTAAACTCCTCTATATGGGAGAACATGAGGTCTCCACCCATGACACAGGTGGTCACTAATTGAGGTACTTACTGAGTGGGGTGCTCCACCCAAAAGGATTTGGTCAAAATCCATACAATAGACAAGAGAGATATTTGGGGGGCACACCCTAAAAAATGCATAAAGATGGTGCTGCCATACGACCATACAACAGAACATACATATTACAGCGCACACATGCAAAACTGACATTTACCTCCAGCAAGGCTATTTAAAAGCACCTAGACAGACATTTTCAAAAAACATTATCAAAAATATGGGGATTTGGTCACACCATATTGCTATATGGTGCTTAAGCCCACTTACTGCGACAAAGTACCCCATGATTAGTGGGTCCTACACTATCCATAGATCGGGAGATCCTGCTTCTCTGAACCAAGGGAGCTAAACTCCTCTATATGGGAGAACATGAGGTCTCCACCCATGACACAGGTGGTCACTAATTGAGGTACTTACTGAGCTGTGAAGGGACGACGGGGAGCGGCCGTCTCAGCGGCTCGCTGAGAGGCTGAGACTGCCATCAATCAAGGCAGCTGACAGGTCCAGACTTGGGAAGTCGGATGACGCGGTGCCTCGACTGATGGCCGTGGCGTCAGTGGACTTCAGACCGCTCTCTGCTGAAAACGGGTGACAGGATTGGAAAACGGATTGCACTCCTGTGACCCATAGGAGAAGCCCAGCCAAACAAGCTCAGGCTGGACTTCTCCTTTTTAAACTGAAAACTTTATTCAATAATCAAAGGATAACACAGTACAACATTCTACTAATGCTTATAGCAAATTACTACAGTTTGGAAAGTCCTATAGATGCACAAGCACTGTTGCATCCGACAGAGCAATAGCATTTTATTTCTTTGTTGTTAAGATAAAGACCGTTTCTGATAACTCCTTATAAATTTATTGTTGCCTGCAACTGGAAAAAGCTGTGTGCATTTAGCATTGGGGAGTGCAGATCAAGACAACTGGCTGGATCTGTGTCTGTAACAGATGTCCACCCTGTCTGAAACCTTCTTGGTAGATTAGCTTTAGACAGAGTACACGCCTGCATCCTCTTCAAGCTGCTGTTAAGCACATGGTAACATTTAGGACCTCTGGTTTCCATGGCAAAAAAGAGCAGCTGAAACAGCGCCTTGTGGATTTACCTGCTCCGCTTGTTGCCAAGGCTAATGATGCAATGAATTGGGATCCTCTTTTGTTAATTAAATTAGGGTTGCGGCGGAGACTTTATCTGTACAGGTAGAATGAACAGGGTTGGGATTTCAGTGGGTGAATCCCTGTGTAATAAAGAATTGGTTGATGCTAGCTAGCTTGTTGCTCAAGGTTAAGATGGTGAAGGTCTGATGAAACCGACTAATTAACATTTTCTTTAAAACGAAAACAGTTCTAGTTTTCAAGGTACGAATTTGTTTTTGGGAATGATGAGTCAAACCAAGGATGATCGTAGCATGTATAGTCTTGTTTAGCTAAGATTCCGGAGGGTTATGTAAGCAAAGATCCACACACACACACACACACACAGCTTTTCCAATCTATAGTTTCATTTGCACTACTTTGTACCTACTGTAACTTTTTTGTATCGGAAAACTATCCATTTTGTAAAATGAGCAAGTAATGGAGACATTGTTCATGAAAAGACACCAGCTGTTTTAAGTGTAACCCCTGCTGAAGTTTAGGACTGCTATTGTAGCTGAGCATTTGGGTTAAGATTGAACTGTTTTCTTAAGTCACGTCTACTACTTTTTCATTTCTCAAAAAAAAAAAAAAAAAAAGCTTGTATAGTGAGGGTATACATTTAATGGTGTGGCATGGATTTAAAAATTTCAATTGGTGACAAATAATATTTCAATCTCATACTCTAGTATGAGGCTGCTTTGTGGGAATTGAAGCCAGAAACCGCAACGTTTTTGCCCATATCAACAAATCCGATTAAATGCCAGCCATTTTTTCCAGTCCATGTTGGAGGCTATCCTCTGATTGTTGTGAATTCGAGCTTATAGTCTAGTAAGAACAAAAAGATCTAAAATGCCAAAGAAAATTGGAACTCAGAAATTCTACACCATGCTTTGCCTGATGGTAAGAAAAAAGGTTTAGTAGGGGAGTTTTGAATATCTATAACAAAAGCTTTCATCCTAATAATGAAAGTATAAGATAAATTCAAAGTTCTAGTCAGGCATCTGTTCAGGTTGGTTTAAAGATGCTTCCAGGATACGGTTTTTGGATTTTACAGAGCCACTCTTGCTTCTGCGATTACTCATCCCCTAAAAGTTAGTCGCTCTTTTCCTGTGTGAATTACACCCCATAACTCCTAGATTATGCATCTGGTCATATCTCATCCTAGGTTCTTCTTAGGAACCTGTATGTCTGTTTTCGCTGGATTCCCTGATTATGGTCCTTTATAGGAGGACCATAATCACTCTGAATTTGCTTAGCTAGGCAAGGCGGTACTGGCTCCAGACATGTCAAGATAGTGTCTTTTTTTTTTTTTTTTTTTTCCCATTGAAGGAACCTTTTTAGGATCTCCTGCTGATGGCTGACTGAAAATATTTACCTGACCACAATCTCCCCCACTGCTAGGTTGGCCGTAACAGCCCTTGTTTAGGGTTTGGTTTGAAAGCAGAACCACAAAACGCCCTCCCACCATTGATGGTCTTTTATCTTGAGCATTATCTTTGTAACTGGTTATTAGCAACTAGCTGCCTCAGCCCTCCTTATTCAGCGTCTGCATTGCTGCTTTAAGCTCCATCTTGGACCAGGTGTATACGTATGTGTAGGCATGTTTTACATTCCTATCCCACAACTAGTTTGAGAATTGAGGTCAGTGAAACGTTCTGTAAATGTGGTGTTTGCATTTCGCTTCTGCTAAGCTTCTTAATAATGTGTTAGATTGAGGTCAGAAGCTGTACATTTTTTTTTTTTTTTTTTTTTTTTTTATTTATATTTTTTTATTTTTTTACAATTCCTTACAAAATTGATATAATGTCTTTGTAGCATGAGCAGTTTAAATAGCTTGGTTCTGGATTCAGTTGCATCATCATTTTAAGCAAAAGGATTTTCTTGAAGAGGATGTTGGCTAGTAACTAATGATCTGGACCGCCTGTCTCTTTTCCTGTTTGGGAACTCATTTCCCTCTCTGAGGATTTTCTTTCTTCAGGACCTTTGATATCATTATCCCACAAAAAATGTCTGTGCATAGAGAAAAAAAAAACGAAGTTTTTGTTGTTTTTCCCATGTTTATAGTACCATTTTTGTTCTCGGACAATTCCTGACTTTTTGCAGTAGTATATAATATACTAAGTAGGACTTAAATGTATGGATATCTCTGGTAAATTTATAAATAGCTGATATGTCACAGCCACTGTTAGGGATAGCAGTATTCTTTAAAAAAATAAATATGTATAAAAACGTAAAAATTCCTAGGCACTAATATAGCTGAAAAGCTATGAACCACTCGTATTTGTGTTTTAATACATCATCAGCTGTTTTCCATCGTATTTCATTTTCCGGTCAGCTGTGATGTAATGCTGCGTTGGGATGGGATTTATTTTTCTTTTTGGTAGGGAGTGGGTTAAGGTACTGCCAGTAAGAGGTGTGGGGTGTTACTTTTGTGAGCTTTCACTCCTACTTGCAAAAGCCTTGCAGTGCAGTTCAGGCCCCTCCAGGAGCCAAGCAGATAAATCCTTTTCTCAGGATGGTAACAAGATGCTGGAAAGGTAACTTATACATCAGTGCCAGATTTCAAAACTGATTCATCGCCAACACGCACACTTTCTCATGTGCAGCTCCTGAAACTCAACCAGGTGCCTTCTTTTTCCAAATCTCTCTAGAACGCTCCCAGGTTTTGTTGGAGCTCTTTAGAAATTGGGATTTGATGGGTGTTGGTTATCACTTAGTCATCTGACCCTGGGAAGGTAGGATGTTCAGAGATGCAAGTCCTGTGGATTTTTGAGTTTTATTTACATGTGTTGTCTAATATACTAGAGAAGATGCTATAATTACACATTTTCATTGGATGCATAATAAATGACCAAGTATTGGACTAAATGTATATGATACATTGATGAGTTCCAACATTCCATTCATTTTTTCAATTTTTAACATGCTTTTATTATATATTCCCAAGTACTGTACATGTTTCAGTTGCATACTTTTACCATAGAAAGTGATTAGTTGAGCATACATTTTTTTTTATTTTTTTTTATTTTTTGTAAATAGTGGACTTATAGCAACGTTATTTTCAGAGTGCTAATAGATGCTAATGAATTGCAGAAATCCAAAGTGAACCCTGTTGTGACTGGGACAGAAAGCTGGCACTCCGTGATGGAAAACCAGGTAAGAATGGACTACATGTTACATACTCACTATTGTCCACCCCCCCTCCCTGTTTTCTCCTTGCTCTTACCAGACATGAAAAACTAGTGATAAGATAAAGTTCTCAGTTTATAATCTGCATTTCAAAGAGGTCCACACAAAACCTGATTAACATCTTTATTGTGGTGGAATGATAGGACCAGTCAGTTAACCTACAGAAGAGTCTGAAAATGAAACGCACAAGTGGTTCATTCAGTAAATAATGTGAGGAACAATGTGCTAAAGCTGAACATACACAAGTCGATTTTTGAATGAACGTAACATTTGTACAAGAGTTTTCACTACATTTGACAAATGACGTTCCAAATTACTTTAAAAAAAAAAAAAAAACTCTCCTTTTTAACATTCAATTTTGGAGCGAATGGACTTTCCTGAACGCAAACCTCAATCCCTCCTTAGAATTTTATTTGTTCAAGAAAAAATTTCCAGCTCACTCCTTCGATTTTTTTTTTTTTTTTCTCGTCACTGTGGTCAAAAGTTAACATTGATTTGACCTCATGAATGAATGAATGAAACGTAAGATTTCAAACTAAATTCTACTATTGTATGGCCAGCTTAAGTGTAGAAAACCATAACAACCATCCAAATTATTTTTTTCTGAAGTTAGATCGTTACGAGGCATTGCTTGCTATAGATACTAAAATTTCACCTAATGCTGTAGCCTTTGCAGTGGTTTCATTTGAATAATCCAGTAAATGGAGATTTATGATTAATATAGTTCAGTCTCCACTATACAACCACTACAATGATGGCCATGAGAATAGAGAAACGTGTACTTAGTACATTATTTATTATTTTATTTTTTTTGTATAGAACATACAAATTAAAATGACCGTGTCACATTTTTTTTGTTTGCTTAAATGAGCAACCTGAAGGAAAAAAAATCATTAAATATTTGTCCAAAAGACAGTAAATCTCATCTTTGCTCCATTGAAGCACTATGGCCACCAAAGAACCTTAAGCATCCCACACACTTCTCTAAAGCCCCATACACACGGTCGGACTTTTTCATGGATTCTGTCCGATCGGACAATGTTGTTGAAAAATCAGACCGTGTGTATGCACCATCGGACAGTGTACGTCGGATTGTCCGACGGACAAAGTCTTATCTCCTGCTGGAAAGATTTGCCGACAACACGGTCCGATCACACCAAATCCGATCGTGTGTACGGTTGTCCGACCGGACAAAGTGCTACGCATGCTCAGATCACATTAGAAGACCAAAGCTATTGGCTACTAGCCTCTACGTAGTCCCGTTGTAGGCAACAAACGTCACCACGTTCAGAATGATCGGATTTTCCAACAACTTTGTCCGACCGTGTGTACGCAAAACCAACATCGGACAAAGTATGACGGACATGATCCGACGGACCTGGTCCTCGGATAATCCGAGCGTGTGTATGGGGCTTAAGAGTGTTGGTGATGCTTGGTCCCATGGTACATGCTGTTGTTCCTCCCATCAGCCCCTACTTATCAATACAGGAGACGATCATGACATAGGGGCCACCAGATGGCAAAATAGAATGCAGCAGGGGACCAGGTATCCAACATTCCTGCACGTGGTCACCTCAGCCAGGCTATAATTACTGTGCTCTGAGCACATTCTGCTTCTGAGTCATAGGCAAATGTCATCAATTTCTACCTTGATCTTAATTTTAATACACTTTAAGAAGTTGTTTGTATGCATCACCTAAGTTATGTTGAGGTAATGAAGTACTGCCAGTGTGTACTGATAGTCGCAGTCACTGTAGACATCAGTGTTGTCTGCATAAAATGTACTGACAAGTTGTATTTGAGGCTTGGTGAGCTTCAATAAATGTAGGCGAACCTGCTTAAGTCATTCAATGTGTGCTGTTTTTTTTATTTTTCATTAATTTTTTTTAGGCAAAAACAGTATGGCACTGATTTTATAAAAAAACAAAATGCAGTCATTGCCTTCAGCAGCAAATCGGGTTCCAAATTTCTCTGTGACAATTTGTATAAAGCTGCATACCAATATAGTCTATTATGATATTTAGGAAGGTCTTTAAAGGATATGTAAAGGTTTGTTTTAAAAAAAAAAAAAAACCTTTCATACTTACCTCTGTGCAGTTAGTTTTGCACAGAGTGGCCCCGATCCGCCTCTTCTGGTGTCCCTCAGCAGCGCTCCTGGCTCCTCCTCTTTTCGAGTGGCCTTTTGGAGATCCTCTCTGCCTTGGGGCACTCGTGCGGGCATGCTCCCGTGTCCTGCTACTGCGTCTATTGACACAGACAGCAGGACTCTGTCCCCACTCCCCCCCCCCCCCCCAAAGAATTAACTGATAGTTCTGTTAAAAAATAAAAATTACCGTAACTGATAGCGTTTATAAATCTCCTACGTTTATCTAAAACTAAAATTGTACTTTGAGGCTGGGTTCACACATATGCGAATTGGATGTGGATTTCCCCACATCCGAATTCGCATGACAGGCGAGTGTGACTGGCTCTCAATGAAGCTGGTTCACACAGGACTGGGGTGGCCATGGTCCGCAATCAAAAAGGGTCCTGTGTGACTTTGGGTCCGATTCAGGTGTGAATTTGGGCAAAAATTCCGACCTGATTCGCACCTGAAGCGGTGAACAGGGATACACCGGACCCCAGGCACGAACTCGTGGCCTGAACCATCTAAAAAGGTTTCCTTGCTTAAATTTTTTTTTTTTTTAAATCCTGCACAGAAACTGCAAAAATGTGGTTCCTTTTGAGAGATACCACCACTTTACCGTGTGTGTGTGTGTGTGTGTGTGTGTGTGTATGTGTATATGTGTATGTGTATATATATATATATATATATATATATATATATATATATATATATATCTCGCATATATATAATTTAGAAATTGGCTGTATTGAGGATTACATGTCGTACAATACCTCCTCTAATTGTTATGCACTGCATCATTTATATGTCTTAAATCCCTGTCTATTTTGAAATTTCCTTGCAAAAAGGTATTATTTGATGTGAATGTACCTGTCTCGGGTCTGGATAAAAGAAGTCAATGTATAGTTGCATTACGAACTAAAGAAAGAACATTTCCTCTCTAGATTCGTCCGTTTTCTAGCTCTTTAATGTCCTGTCACGTTTTTTGTTTATTTATGGTAAGCAGACCACTTGTTTGCACCTAAAACACAGCCCCCATTTTGTGTTTTGTTTTCACATCAACCAGTTAGGTGACTTGTAGCTCTGCAGAGGAGCAGTGTGACTGGAAGTGAATTCACACAACAACACGCCGACATATTGTACCTTCTGCTGGGATAGCTTGGTACAATGTTTCACCTTTTGATGAACACTGTAAAAAGTCATATTTTATGGTCTAGTCATGATAAAATGATAACTTTTCCTGTGAATATGTTACTTATCCAATGTCTGAACTGGCAGTGTTGGCTATAGTAAGAGTGTGAAACGAGAATTTAAAAACGGTCTTTGCTACAGATCTATTTTGCATTTTAGGGCTCATGCACTTGGATGCAAAACACCCAGCATTGTAATCAGGACAGTGTTTTGCTTCTCTATGGATCTGAACATAGTTCTGTTGTTTTCTTCAGGCCCATGCGCACAATGCGCTAAGATCAGTAAACTTGCACTGTGTTCAGATCTGTAGAAATTGAGAAATCTGCATCCAAGGTCTGTATGTATATATACGTACAATCACGTGTAAATTGAATGAAATGGAAGCAGAATTTTACATGTCTAAGCACTGTACGAACTTCATGTTGCATGTATTTGAGTAGTGAATGTACTTTATATAAGCATGAAAACGCAAACCTTTTTTCATCTATTCAGCAAGATCCTGAAAAGGCGATCTGTAATTTTATCACAGCCATATGCATGTACTCCTATGCTGGCCATACACTGACCAATTTTGTCTGGTTCCTGCAGAACCAGAGGAGATTCGCTTTGTGGACTGCCCTGTCGGCACCCTCCCACCCGACATCCTTTGACAAAATGAAAGAGCTAGGCAGAAAATTGTCCGCTGAACCACAACTGCATCCAGTCAGATGCAGCAACTGTTCAGGCAAATATAAAAGTTTTACCCAAGGTCAACTGCTATATTTTATATCCAGGAGCTAGAGTCCAGGTCTGGCTAGGGCGTTCAACTCCCAAGGTAGTAGATCTGCATAAGGTTAAAGTCGGCGACTCCGGAGTGCTCTTGCAAAGAAAATTCTTTATTGGCTACATGTATAAAAGCATAATACAAACATGCTAACGTGTTTTTGGGCTTTTGACGAAAAAGAACGGTTGCACACCCAAAGGTTCCAAATGCCTTTATTGTAATCACTGTGAAATCACCGTGATGACACCAGAAAACAGTCACGTAGACGCATTTCACACATCTTATGCTTAATCATTAAGCAAATTACGTTTTTGGCTTTTGCAGCCTTCCTCATTGCGTAGCATATGCTATGAGGAAGGCTGCAAAAGCCGAAACGCGTTAGCATCTTTTGTATCATGCTTTTAGACACCTTTCACACTGTTTTTTTTTTTTCAGGCGCTTTAGCGTTAAAAAAAGCTCCTGTAAAGCACCTGAAAGAAGCCGCATCTGCAATCCCAATGTGAAAGCCTGAGTGCTTTCACACTGAGACCCATTTCACACTATGACGTTTTTCAGGCGCTTTAGCGTTTAAAATAAGCGCCTGAAAGAAGCCTTAACTGCAATCCCAATGTGAAAGCCAGAGGGCTTTCACACTGAGGCGCTGCGCTGGCAGGGTGTCAAAAAAAGTCCTGCAAGCAGCTTCTTTGCAGCGGTGAATACACCCCTTCTAAAGCGCCCCCTTCCCATTGAAATCAATGGGAAGCGCCTGCAAAATGCATGAAAAGCGCATGCAAAGCGATTTTGGCAGTGGCGCTTTGTGGGCTCCTTTTTAACCCTTTTATTTGGCCACTAGAGGGGGTTAAAAGCGCCCCACTAGTGCTCGAAAAAACGCTGGTAAAGCGCCACTAGTTTAAGCGGCGCTTTACGAGCATTTTTCGGGCACTGGCAGTGTGAAAGGGCTCTTAAAGCACTTGGGCTTTTCACATTGGGATTGCAGATGAGGCTTCTTTCAAGCGCTTTACAGGCGTTTTTTTTTTTTTTAACGCTAAAGCGCCTGGAAAAATGCCTGAAAAACGCCCCAGTGTGAAAGGGGACTTATACATGTAGTCCATAAAGCATTTTCTTCGCAAGGGCACTCCAAGTCACCGGCTTTGAAGACTAAACTTCCTCTGCAGACATTTACCTATAGGTATGCCTAAAATAAGGCTTACCTATGGGTAGTGTAAATATCTTCTAAACGTGCGCCGTTTAGGATATATATGCAACCAGTGACATCACTGGCACATGCGCTCTAAAGGAATGGCCACGGCTGCTGCTCCTTCCGAGCCCTGTGCCGTCAACGGTGGCTCCCACACGCATGTGCATTTTATTTATTTTTTTCAACTCACCGTCGACAAGCTTATAAATCCAGCACTTTTTTTTTTTTTTTTTGTAGAGAAGCAAATGCTGCAGATAGACAGGTACAACATATGTAGGAGGATTTGTTTCATCTGTGTATCACCTGAGGATAGTCCCTTTATGCAAGCGGTTTACAACCACTTTAACTACTTGTATCACTATCCATATTAATATGTCCATATTATTGGGTGATGTTTGTTCATAACAGGTTGCATGATTTCTGTTAAGTGGTGTGCAGACTTGTTTAGCATCAGATTTTTTGCCTGTCTTTATATAAACATTATTTGCTGTGGAAAAAGGAGCACTTCTTCTTCTGGTTATTTGAAAGATGAAAGTGTGAGACTGAACCCTTACAAAGGTATAAAGCTGAGAGAATTTGATGGTGTGTCATGGGTGAATTCCAAGCAAAGGGTGCAGCTACTCGTTAAAGCAGGAGCAAAGGTTAAAAAAAAAAAAAAAAAAAGCATAAAGGATGTGTGGGTATATAGATTGTCTGTTAGTGATGTTGTGAAAAATGTCTTGTTGGAATCCTGCAACTTACAGTTCACATAAGTTGACTTTTTTTTTATTTTTCAGCGTGATGTTCTGCTTATGTTAAACTAGTAATATAGAGTAGCTTTATTCTTATATGTAGACATAATAGGAATATATTGATATATTTTTATTTCTTATCTTTTTTTTTTTTTTTTTATGGTTGAACTAGATGGACTTGTGTCTTTTTTAAGCCTAGCTAACTATGTAACACATGCAGCTTGACACTCGGAGCTCTGACTTTCACCAGATGTAAATTGGCAAGTGTTTAATGGCACCAGGGCGTGGTGCTACCACTAGGTGAACAAGGCAGCCTCCTAGGGTGCGCTGCTGTCTAGAGCACCGCCACGGCCGCTGGTTTGTACTGTTTGACCTTGACCTAGAGTAGTCCCTGTTTTTATTTTTTTTTGGATGCCTGGGTTTTTGGGGTCATGTAGAAGGGTTGTCCCGCCCTCCCTGTTGGCTCCAATGCCTGGAGCACGGTATGCCGCTGCCCTGCCCTCTTTCAAGATGGCAACCTCAGTCATTGGTTCTGCTGTGGGTCTTGGACCGGGCGAGCGGATGGGGTACTGGTGTGGGTGGTGCGTTCTTTCCCGTGAGGAGTATATAGGGAGGTTTGGTGGGTAATTTGGCCTTGTGGAGGCACTGGTGGTGCTACTCTTTCTTTCCCTGGATGGCGTAGTTGGGCTGGTAAGCCTGTCACAGCCTTGTGTTCATTCGGGGGCTGCATTTCGCTGCACATGATATTTGTTACTCTGAGTTTTTATTATCTCCTATATTTCTGTACAGTTATATCATTGCTGATGCCTGGGGGTGCAAGTGGCTGGTCTTGCCTAGGGCGTAAAATAGTCTAGCACCGACCCTGAATAGCACTGTTCACTTTTAGAGCGCATATTGCTTGGGTAAGCTGCAGTGAATTTCGGTGGACACAGGGACATACATTTTAATGCATTGCAGCACTAATATGTACTGCAAAAAAAAAAAAAAAAATATATATATATATAATTAGTGAGTCCTTACAAGTAACCTGAAGTTGTAGGGTATGTTACCATGTGTGAGCACCATAAGCCAAGATGTACCTGTGAAGCATAAGGCCTGAGCCACAATGATCGGCATTATTGGCATGTACACTTTAGGGCAAACTGCTGGAATCCACACTATTTTATTTTTGGTGTTTCCTTTTTCATACATTTTTTTTTTTTTTTGTTTTTGTTTTTTATGCAATATATTTTTCACTATAAACTACATTCTGTGTTTTAGAAAACCTGAATTTCTTCTTCGTTGTTTGTTACAAATTGTGACATTTTTGGGTTGGGAGATTCTTTTGGCAGTCTTGCTAGTTTTATTTCCTATACAGAATCCCTTCTAGATATTTGTACTCTGGAGGAACCCTTATAAAATCTATGGTCTTCTGGAACCCCCTAAAACAAAATCACGGAGTAAAAAAAAAAAAAAAGGATAAATATTAACATTTGCTCTTTGTAAATAGTGTTAAAACGCCTTCTCAGCTTTTTAACACTGGGAAAACCCTTAAAATGTAGGGTCTTGTAGAACAACCCCCCCCCCCCCCAAAAAAAAAATACAGGATGTTGGTGTAATCTGTGAGTTGTAGTAATAAGAAATAAAAAAATTAAATAATAAAAACTTTACTTTTCTTTATTTATTTTTTTAGTTTATTAAAATTTTAGAGACTGTATTGGGGGTGAAAAGGAAATTAAAGGCAATTGGGGGGGGGGGGGTAAACACTTTGCAAGTACATACACCTACTTTTATGTTCAGTGTGTTTCAGATGCTTCCAACAAGAAATAGAAGTACAGTATCATTATAGTGGACCCTGCTGCCCAAAAAATTTCAGTTCTCTCCCTTCTTTTTTGCTACTTCTATAATATAATAGCCCATCCATAGCTACGTGTTTTAAAATGTTGTTTGCAGTGGGGAGCGGGAGATGGGTGTGCATCAAGAAGAGGAGCAAGCAGTTTTACTGTGTGGAACTGGGCAGAGCACAATGATGACGCCCTGCACCAGAGTATAAAAAAAAATACCATCAGGCTGATATCCATCCATCCATCCATCCATCTGTATTCCACGCTGTAGCCTGATTGGGAAACACAGAAGCCACCATTGGACAGATATATAAATCCGCCAGTGGTGAAACCCTGGTCGAGAAACCCCGATTTACAATTGTATTTTTCAATTGGTTGCCATTATGGGGTGGTGGTAGCTGACTACTGTGGTCTACAAGTTCTGAAATAATAATAATAAAAGCAATAAAGCAACATTTCATTGCCAGTCTTTATATAAAATACTGCCAAATATGAAATATTCAGTTTTTGACAGCTGTAAAATGAATGAGCAAAAACTTTGCTTAAAGTGGAGTTCCACCCACTTTTACAACTCTTCAGCATCCCTCACTAAACTGTGCACTGTAAACAAATTGGATATTTTTTTTTTATTTTTTTTTCAGCACAGACTGTATATCTGCTGTATTCATTTTACACTTCCTCCTCCCTGGCCGCGGCCCATTGCATCATTTCCTGTTTGCAATGCCTCCTGGGAAGGGGCAGCAACTTCCTCTCAAACTGCCGTTGCTATGGAAACCTGACCTGAAACCTATTACACTGCTTATGCTGCACTGAGCATGTACGAGATCTGCAAGGATGAGATCCAGGAAGAAATACAGTCTGGCTTCAGATGCCCACACTTAAGATGACCACGGCCTGCTGCAAGTTTATAAAATAACAAACTACTGCTAAAAACTAACAAAACAGACCTTAGTTTACAGACTAACTTTACTAGAATACATTAAGCTTGTGTATTATAGGGGTATTTTTATTTAAAAAGTGTAATTTCAGCCGGAACACCGCTTTAAGTCTGTACTATTTCCACAGTGGATGTTGCCATCTTGCTTCTTGCACAGCATAGAGAAGGGAAAGCCAGGCTATCAATCCTAGCCTTTCCTGTGATAGTCGTGTGTCACTGCTCTCTGTGTACATTGGGGGGCCAGGAACAGTTGTTAGAGATGGGGGTGAGGACTAAGGCAGGCCACACATGGTGCAAATTTTCTTTCCTGCATGCAACCACAGGTTGCAGGAAAGAAATTAGCATGATTCCCCCATCAACACAGACAGTGCTGACAGGGGAATCCCTCCTGCAGAGTAATTGTCTTCTCCCAGCAGGGGGGCAGGCGGGGTTCCTGTCCCCACCGGGAGAAGGTGGTGAATATCGCTAGTGGTTGTAGCAGCCGCTTGCGATTATCACAAGTGAATCCAGCAGGCTTGATCAATTGGTTCATTGAGCCTCCCCATTAATGGCTCAAATCTTGGCCCGTTCCTGCTGAATTCAACCCGTGTATGGCTGACCTTAGGCTGGCCATATACGTAGCAATTTTCTTTCCTACAACCACAGACGGTGTTGACAGGGGAATCCCTCCCACTGAGCCATTGTGTTCTCCCAGTGGTTGAGTGGGGGAAGCTGTCCCCACTGGGAGAACACAATGGTTACTACTAGCGGCTACAGTCACTAGCGATAATCCTATGTAAAATCTGGCAAGCTGGTTGTGCCCAAGTTGATCGATCAACTTGGTTACATTCAACCTTTCCATACATGGTTTGAATCTCAGCTGGTTCCTGCTTTTAGCTGTTGATTTGACATCAAGTCAAAATTAGCATATTGGTAACAGCACTGTTTAGTCTGCTTAGACTGCCAGTTTTGTGGGAAAAAATGTGTGCTTTTGGAACAGCCGATGAATTGAATGAAGACGATTTAAATTATTTTGTCTACATGTTTAGGGAAAGGTTCACTTTAAGTTGACCATGTAACAGAACACCTACGCAAGCAGGGACTACTGGAGTTCTTCTTTATCTGTTACCCACCAAAGACTGCTTGGCGTGTCTGAAATAATGTTGCAACACAGACACATGAAAAGAATAGATCACATCGATCTCCATTTGCCTTCATTTCCAGCCAGTATAGCCAGTCGGCTTTGTAGGACTGGTTGTAGAATGTGTAATGTCACATATATTTTTTTTCCTAACTAGTATGCATAGACGCTGACACGTTGGATGTGGAGGCAGACAGAGCACCTAGACAGGCATCAGTGATGAAGGAAGTGAAACATGAAGGCTGTACTGTACATAGTGCTCTCACAAGATGGGGGAAGTTGCTAGAGCAGAAATCATCTCCGAGCTGAAGGGAGGGAGAGAAAACATGGGGAACACTGCCCAGAGCAGTCTGATTTCCATTAAAATGTTTGCTGCCAGCAGCCAGCGTGGGATACTTAGACCTAAGGGGTTAATTGGACACAGACAGCTTGGTGGCCAAAAATTCATTACAAAGGATGTAAGAGCTGTATTCTCTAATGTTACTGCTTTTTGTGCATGGTAACATGCGTTTTCAGTCTCAAACTTTTTTGGAATGTCATTTAAATATAATGATTTTTCTCTTCTTCTTTAAGTGGTATTTTTAGTACTATAAACTTGTTCATCTGTATGTGGCCATTAGAGCAATTCATTTTTTTAAAGTTCGCCAGTGAGTAGGCGTAAATGGCATTGTACACCTCTCCACTTTGTAGAATTCTAAACTTTTTTTTTTTTATGTATTTATTTATTTTTTGCGTGCTAAAGCTGAAGGTTATACTTCTAACTCAGTTGGAAAGCACACATTACAGGCCTTCCAACTGTTAACAGGGCATACATATTAAAAACCTGTTATTCTCATCCCTTAGCCCAGCCTTTTTTTAACCCTTGAAATAACTTTCAAGTCTTAAGGAACCTTGCTAATACATTTATTTTCAGTATTAAATAATAAAATAATGAATTTGATAATGGCAAAAAAAGAAAATGCGGACAGTGTTTTCTTCCTGTTGGTGGTCATTGCAGTTCCTCCTTTTCCTTAGTGGAGATTGGCCCCTTTTATGTTGGTGGTCATTGTGAGAAGGACTCGGGAGAAGCATTCCCCTTACAAATATAGCCAAAAAGATCATTTGGGTCAGTGGTACTTATCTAATGCCGCGTACACACGAGAGGACTTTTCGACAGCAAAGGTCAGACGGAACGAATCCGTGGGACAATTCGATCGTGCGTGTGGGCTCCATCGGACTTTTGCTGTCGCAAAATCCGACAGACTTTAGAAATGGAACATGTTTTAAATTTTCCCGCTGGACCCAGTTCCTATCGCAAAATCTGCTCATCTGTGTGCTAGTCCAACGGACAAACAACGACGCTAGGGCAGCTATTGGCTACTGGCTATGACCTTCCTTATTCTAGTCCGGTCGTACGTCATCACGTTCAAATTGGTCAGAATTTAGTGTGATTGTGTGTGGCCAAGTCCGTTCATTTGAAAAGTTTGTCGGAACTCAGTCAAAAGTCCGTCGGAAAGACAGTCGGACCTAGTCCGTCAAAGTCCGCTCGTGTGTACGCGGCATAAGAAGTAGACATTTGTTCAAGAAACCCCTAACAATCTTTGAAGGAACCCTATGATTCCACAGAACCCTGACTGAGAGTTTGCTTTCACCTATTAGAAGCCGCCTTGTACTCAAATCATTGTGTTCTTTTGCAAATGTAAAAGTTGCTTAAAAACTTGGTGTTTAGACCCCTTTCACAGGGGCCATGACCAATCTGGTCCACCTGTCATTTTTTCTTTTTAGGTTTGACCTGATCGCATCATCCATTGCCCTATATGGAGCGGCAGGTGCCAACGGATATAGCAATTCCCTATACCTATACACCAAACTGTTCTGTGCAGGAGTGACTTTAGTGACTTCATCGATTTTTCTAGGGGCATGAAAGTTTAGAAATGTTTATCTTGGTGTGCTTTTTTTAATTGCAGCATCATGTTATATGGGTTTAGTATTAATATGT
>CM053030.1:220644895-220755337 GCA_028564925.1 Lithobates sylvaticus | reverse complement strand
TTCCCTCTTTGGGGGATTGGATGTGTTTAGTGGGATTAAGGTCAAAACTTAGCCCCCCCAAAGTGGTTCAAGCCCCTCATGCTCCCCACGGATGGATGGTCTGTTGTGGACTATGGTGCCATACCACCGTCCCTTACTCTATGGACAGAAAAACTTCAGGTTGGTGTACTATTGTGGAAATGATCCCTCTAATGGGGACCACAGGGTCAGACACACTTGTGTCCATGAAACCTGCCCACAGTCACCTTGAATTTGGCAGACACAAGAGGGAATTAACCACTTGGTGGGACAAAATTTTTGCATCCTTCGGTGGGGTGGGCGTATACAATGCCCTCACAAAGGTAGATGGATTTGGGATGTTAATGCACTCATGGAATCCCTTTTCAGGTGCAGGAGGATGGTTCGGTTCTATTTGGGAAAACATTATGAATTCCTTCAAGAAAGCGGGTATGATACTTCTCATGATACTTATTTTAGCTCTGGCCGTTTATGTGACAATCAAATTGGTGTTCTACCTGATAAGTAAAGTAGTAAAATCAAAGAACCTAGTTGATACGTCTGAAACAGCCATGACCATGTTCAAGGCAGGATATAGGTGGTACAATGAGTGATCAGCGGAGACTTCTTAAAGTCTCCTATGATCAAAGGAGGGATTGTAAGGAAACGTGGGAAGTGTAGAGTTACCCTTCAAGATTTAATAGTATTGTAACAAAGATGTTTTTCTGTTTTTCTGTAGAAACTCACTGTAAATTCTGTTTATCTCACACTCACACATTTCCATAACAAGTTTTAGTTCTCATGGCTTCTAGTAACGGGTCTGCTTCCCATAACAAGTAGGCTATATTATCAAAACATACCGAGAATCTTATCAAGCACATATATTGCATGAGACATTTTTAGAGTAAATATGATGTTGAGTCCGAAAGAAGAAATATTATGAATCTTGCAGATCAATATTGAATTGTATAACAGAATGCTTAAATGCTTGAATGTGATTGGTTGTTCAATTGCGTTCTTCCCCCTTTTTTGTATTGTATATGCTCTGTGAAACGGAAGTAAAGGCATCTTTTTTCAAACCTCATACGGTGTATGGTGTCTGATTATCTGTCCGGACAGACAGGGTTATTTTCCATTGACCGCCAAAGTCCAATTGAGAGGGGCTGTTGCGGAGGGGCTGATTCAGAGGACCTTACAATAAGCACCCCATATTGCCCGGTAGGATAGCCCTAACCAACCCAATGCATACTTAAGTACTACATTGGGCTATTAAATCAAAGTCAAGTTTATTCTGTTTAAGACCATTCCTAATCCAAGTGATTCTAATTATAAATACTATCAGAAAGAAAAAAAAAGTAGTAGACATTTTGACAATTTTAAATATAAAGGTTTTCAATTCTCCAATTTTTATTGGTCCCAATGTAGACAGAAAAACTGGGGTCAGAGCCAGTTATTCAGTGCTGAGATATACAGTAATACAGGCACCTGATTCTGAATGTAACTGTGTGTCATATGTCAATATGTTTTATCCAAGGTAATGTAACCTGTGCAAGAATTGACACAAGCCGATCTAGATTTCTAACTTGAATTAAAAGATTTAGCGTACATTCACATTATTGCCCTGAGGCAGCGCATGTTACATAGGTTGGTACAATGCAGTGCCATTCATTCTGAGTGACACCCCAACGCACCTTGCCAATGGATTTCTGTTTTGCACTGCTGAAAATGTTGCCTGCACAGTTTTTGGTTCAGTATGAGGTGCTTGGCAAACCATTTAAAAGAATGGGCTACCCTAAAGCCCCATACACACGGTCGGAAAATCCGACCACCAAATCCATCGGATTTGGTCCGACGGATTTAGTCCGACACTGGTGTTGCATACACATGGTCGGACAAAGTTGTCGGAAAATCCGATCATTCTGAACGTGGTGACGTTTGTTGCCTATGACGGGACTACGTAGAGGCTAGTAGCCAATAGCTTTGGTCTTGTAATGTGATCTGAGCATGCGTAGCACTTTGTCCGTCTGACTACGCTACACACGATCGGAATTGGTGTGATTGGACTTTGTTGTCGGAATATTCATAGAGCAGGAGATAGAACTTTGTCCATCGGACAATCCGATGGAAACTGTCCGATGGTGCCTACACACGGTCGGAATTTCCAACAACATTGTCCGATAGGACAGAATCCATCGGAAAATCCGACCGTGTGTATGGGGCTTTAGACTACACGTTACCGTACAACAACACAGGTATGTTTAATGTACCACAGTGGAACAGAAAAGCAAGAATCTGGTTGTTATGGTGTTAACTCCTCAAAAACTTTACTCTATTTTATATTTGCCCAATGTTACTATGAATAAACACCATGGCATCTTGCAAACAAAAACAGACAGGGAATTTACTAAGACTGGTGCAGCCAGAGCAGCTGTGCATGGCAGCCAACCAGCTTCTAGCTTTAATTTTCAAAGTTTAACTGAACAAGCTGACATTAGAAGCTGTTTTATTACTATGCATAGCTTCTTAAAATTCGGTCTGCTTCAGTTTTAGTAAATTTCCTCCTAAAGAGTCCAACTACATCCTAAGTTCAGCACCAACCTTGTCCATCAGGAACCACACGATTTGCTAGACCAAACTCATATGCTTCCTGGGCCTTCACTTGCCGTCCTGTAAGAATCATATCCAGAGCTCTTGAAAGGCCAATTAACTGTGGCAATCTGACTGTTCCTCCATCAATAAGGGGAACTCCTGTAAGATTAAATAAATGTGTTTTATTTATTCAAGAATGAAACCAACTTGTCAGAGAAGGAAAAATCAAAACATTATCCTGAACCATCTATAACTGCCCATGGAGGCAATTACCATTCTATACAGTATATTTAGGTAAAATGTGATAGAAACATCTGTGTAGCAACCCTAATTGCTATTCTATACAGATATAACACAAGTCCCACTCCAAGGAAGGTAGCCACCCTGTCGGTATGATTATGTCAGATTTTTGCGTCTCAAAGCAGTACATTGTTTTGCATAGAAATTTGGCGTTATATATTTTAGGCCTTTAATTCTTAGTAATAACACACTTAAATTTCTCCAAACAAGAGTCTAGTAGACATCCCGGTTATGATAAAGTTTGAAACACAAAATCATAAATTATAATATAATAAATAACTAGAAATAATTATAAAAAATACTAATATAATAATAATTCAATTAATAATATAAAAGTGCATGCAGGGCACTGGACAAAGTACTAGAAACTAAAGGGATGTGAAATGATTTCATACAGTAATGTAACCTATAAGATTACAGTGTACTGTATGTGTTCCGAATTTTGAACTTTTTGAATTTACCGCCAGGCTCTGCCCCCATGCGTCACAACGCTTGCAGGGAAAAGAGCCCGGCAACAGGGGCATCGGGCAGAGGACACAGCCCGCAGACACAGCAGGGGGAACATCGCAGGATCCTGGGGACAAGGATAGTACACTGCATCAGGATCCTGAGATGCAATCCCGAGTGTGGCTCGGGGTTACCACTAATGGTACTGAAATTTAACCCCAAGCCACACTTGAGAATGCCATCAGGGAGGTTAATGTGCATATACATAAATAGTATGCTTGACAAATGACACAGATCCATTAGGTTCTGTCCCAAAAAAATAGGAATTTTTTGATTTACCTGTGAACTCCATATATCTTGATGTACAGTACAGGACACTGGAACTTTATTCTTAGACTATGGGTTAAATGCTGCTACCTTCAGGTGATCGAACATTGGCAAAGCTTTGCAAGAAGCACCCCAATACCACATAACCCCTCCAACTCAGTGATGCTACAGTTTTGTCAATAAGAAATCACAGAGAAAAGAGGGGAAGGACCTGCATCCTTTACTGTACTCCAGGATACAGAATTTACAGGCAAATCATTCCTTTTATTTTAAATATAAAGTACAGGACACAGGTACTTCATTCTTAGTTCATGGTACATCCCCAAACAATAAAACAAGGGGTGGGTAACTAAAGCCAAAAACCTGCAACAAGCCCACAGGAACCAAGAAGGGTCAATGGTTGACAATAGATTCACTTTGCAGCCAAAGCACGCATCAGCAGAGGTTCAACCAACCCCCTGGCAAAATAAAATTTTGAAAAAGCAAACAGAGAATTAAGGGGTGGCCCCACAACCTTTAAAAAAAAAAATAAAATAAAAAAAACTGTTGCTAGATGCTGAAAAGGCTCAGAATGGGCCCTGGTAGGGAAGGAAGGACTCCCAGATGGCACAAGCCCTATCAAGACAAGTCAACTATCCAGCCCGGTGGAGGAGAAAGGAGGAGTCCAATAGAGGGACTACCCTGTGAAGGAAATGAAAAGCAATCAGTTCCCAAGGAAAACATGGCACGAAGCCATAGAAGATCATTCAAAGGGTGAATAAGAAGACCCTCAGGGAAGCAAATGGCCTGCACTACCGCTGCTAGGGGCCACAAGGAAAATAAGGCCCCATTTTAATTAAGAATTTTTTTTTTTTTAATTATAATCTTTATTAGTTTTTCCATCTATAAAACATGTTTACACCTCAACACAATATTCCAGGGCCAGTATCTTTTTTACATACATTTTGTACTTAACACATAGGTATATCTCTTTATGAAGATAAAAAAAGAGCACTCTATATTCCCTCCACTAAAAAGGAGGGAGCCGCTTTTTGAGTAATATTGCCTGGATTTACTCCTGTCTCATTATCCCCCCTTTCCCGCCTCCCCCCCCCCCCCCCCACCCCCCCTCTATTCCAGCTGTATCTGGTGTATTCCCTCTATCCATGGTCTCCACATCCTATCAAATTCTTTCATATTATATCTCTTTATGTACGCGGCTCTCTCCTTCGGGAGGGTTTCATTCATTATATCGATCCAATTCTTTACTGTGGGTGGCATCTGTGATTGCCATCTCATCATTATCATCTTCCTGGCCTGATACATGCCCCTTAATATTGCCACTGTTGTACTTTTTGTTTCACCCTTTTCCTGTCTATACCCCAGGATACAAAGTACCACTTCCCTTTCCACTTCTTTTTTAAATATGCTCTTCAATACTTTTGTCACCCCTTCCCAGTACCGGAAGAGCTTGGGGCATCTCCATACCATATGGACCAGGTCCCCCTGCCCCTGGCACCTCGGACACTTATCATTAGGCCTTCTTCCAAATTTACATAACAGCTTTGGTGTATAATACGCTCTGTTGAGTAGCATCAGATGTGAGAATTTCTGGGCGGGCGAAACCGATATCATCGGGGCTAGTTCTAGTATTCTCTTCCATTGTCCCTGTGGAATGGCACCTAGATCCTGTTCCCATTTTTTTTTTACCTCCAGCAGCTTTACTTCGCCTAGGGTCCCTCTGTTCAGTAGTTTATATATCACAGATATTAATCCTTTAGTGGATCCTGGCTCCCCAATAACCTGTAGCACTGGTAGTTCCTCCCATACCATAGGTTGGTTTCGAAACTGGGCTTCTAGGGCATGGCTTATTTGAAGATAACTAAACTGTGTATTCTGGGGGATATCAAATTCCCTTTTTAGTACTTCGAATTTTTTTATGGCCTGACCATCGTATATTTGGCTCACTTTTTTAATTCCCCTATTTTCCCACTCCCTGATTTTCCCCATTATACGTAATTCCTGTAGGTTGCTATTGTTCCAGATTGGGGTATATATGTTAGTCTCCATATATTTTAACTTTTTTTTGACGACTTTCCAAACTTTACTGACCATTTTTGTTGTTGGGTTCTTAGCCCCAAACGACCCTGCCTCTAAAGTTTCTATTATGGTCTCGTGTAGCGCGCCTGTCAAAAGAATTTTTCCATTAGGGGACCCTCCCTCTTGGGCACAACATCCCACTAATTGTTGTAACTGAGACGCTAAATAGTATATCTCAGGATTGGGCAGTGCAAGACCCCCTTCCCCTGAAGGGAGTTGCAGAGTCCGAAGCCGTATTCTTGCCTGTCCCCCCTTCCACACCAATTCCCTAAATAGACTCTCGATTTTATCAAACCATTTTCTGGGGATCCATATGGGGGCATTATGGAGCACATACAACAGTTGGGGCAGCCAAATCATTTTTATTAATGAACATCTACCGGCACTAGACAGGGGGAGGGATTTCCATGTTTTAATTTTCTCCCTAAACTTCCCCAATATTGGTATCAGATTATTATGCAAGTATTGATTGGGGTCTCTTGTTATCCTGATCCCTAAATATTTAAGGGAATCTACGACTGCTAATTTAGGGCTATTCCTTAGCATCCCTTCCCTTATTTCGGCCATCGGAAGGAGCTCTGACTTCGTCCAGTTGATCTCTAGACCCGTGAAACTACCAAACCTCTCCACAGCTTTCATTGCTTCCTCCAATGAGTGTTCTATGTCCCCCAGGAAGAGCAATATATCATCAGCATATAATGCTATACGCTCTTCTCCTGAGATCCTACGGAAACCTACAATGTCAGGGCTCCTTCTGATGTACTCCGCAAGGGGCTCCATAGCTAGCGCAAAGAGCAAGGGCGATAAAGGGCACCCCTGCCTGGTTCCCCTTTCCAATTTTATTTGATTTGAAAATCTATTGTTAATTTTTAATCTAGCTACTGGTCTGTCATAGAGCATCTTGATCCACCCGATCAGCGTGGGTCCAAATCCAAACTCTTCCAGTATACGCCAAATGTATTCCCACTCTATAGAGTCGAAGGCTTTGGTCACATCCAATGATAATATCGCCTTCGACCCTATATTATCTGTTGGCGTTTGAAGATTTAAAAAAGCTCTCCTTATATTTGTACTGGTTGATCGGTTTGCTATGAACCCAGACTGATCAGGGTGGACCAATTTTGAAATAACTTTATCCATTCTAGCTGAGATAACTTTAGCTAGAATTTTTGCATCCGTGCACAAAAGGGAGATTGGCCTATACGAAGCGGCATCTAGGGGATCTTTCCCTTCCTTATGAAGTACGATGATGGTAGCTTCTCTCATTGACTCAGGGAGATAACCCACCTCCATTGCCCCCCCTAAAACCTTCAACAGTTCCGGGAGCAGGATATCCCCATAGTATTTATACGTTTCCGTTGGGAGACCATCCGGACCCGGAGACTTTTGATTTGCCATGTCGGCTACAGCCTGTTGTAATTCGGAGAGCGTTATTGGGGAATCCAGACCAACTCTTTCTTCAAGTGTTATCTTCGGAAGGGCTACCTTCCCCAAAAAACTCTCCATCATTGATCTCCCCGCTCCCCTTACTCGTGCGGAGTATAAGTCCCTATAGAACTCCTCAAAGCTTTCCAGTATACTTTTGGAGTTCGAGGTTACCCCCCCGTCTCTACTTCGAATAGCTGATACATTACTGGGGGCCCTGTTCGCCCTTGCCACCTGGGCCAACATCCTCCCCACCATCTCTCCTTCCATGAAGGCCTCCTGCCTCTGTAACAACTGTTTGGTCTCGACTCTCTGGATTACACATAATTTATATTCCTGTTGTTTTTCCAGCCATTTTTCTTTCCCTTCCATTGTTGGGGCTAGAATATAATTAGCCTCCGCTGCAGCCGCTTCCCTCCTTTTATTTTCTTCCTGTGCCCTTACCCCCTTGTTGTACTTCGCCACCTGCTGAATTAATAATCCCCTCAAGAAAGCCTTAAGGGTATCCCATATAATCCCTGATTCTGCTGTGTTTGCGTTGACTACAATAAATTCTCTCAGTGTTGGTGGGATGGTATCTATACTTCTGAGTATCTCAAACCAGCACGGGTTAATTTTCCACCCCCTCAATATTTCCTCCCTCCCTATCTTTAAACTAAGCATAAGAGGGGAGTGGTCCGAGATCCCCCTTGGCCAATACTCAACTGCTTCTACCAGCTCCAATGCCCTATCGTTTCCCATCACCATATCAATTCTGGAGAGGGTGGAGTGTGTGGCCGACCAGCAAGAAAATTGCTGAGCGTCAGGGTTCCGCACCCTCCAGAAGTCTATCCAACCCACCTCCTCCATAAACCGACTCAACTGCCCTTTCTTCATGTTTTCTGCTACCCTCTGGGCTGGGAATCTGTCCATATTGTAATCCAATACCTGGTTAAAGTCACCTATTATTATGATTGGTGTTCCCTGCTTATCCAACAGGAACTCGTTTAATTTAAGCATGATCTCCATTTTAAATGGGGGGGGGACATACACATTTGCTATCACCATCTTTTTATCTTCAATTTGACAACAGAGAAAAATATACCGGCCCATTTCATCTGAGATGGCTTGCATGCAGGAAAAATTCACCCCTTTCTTCACCATTATGCTAACCCCTCTACTGTATGAGCCATAAACCGAGTGGTACTGAAATTGGTATACCCCATTCTGCCTTTGTAGTTGTTGGGCTGTTTCTTTTGTCAAATGGGTTTCCTGCAGGCAAGCCACATCAATCCCATAGTTCCTAATCATAGAAAACACTATTGCCCTCTTACCCGCTGTGCCTAACCCTCTTATATTCCATGACCCAATTCTTAATATTTTAGATTGCATCATTTTTCACCCAATGTATTTTAATCAGTAGTATTTTATCTCTATAGCAGTGTTTTCACCCATTATCCTAGTGGTTCCCCGTTGAAAAGCTCTATGTGTCTCCCTTTTTACTTCCCACTTCTGTGCGTCTACCGTGATTCTCTCTTTTTTATCAGTGGATGTACCCTTTTTCCCTTGGCCCTTTACACACCTTTGATCTGAAATATTACCCATACCCATCCCTCCCCCCCTCCCCCCCCCCCCACCTCTCTCGGTGAACCCCCCGGGGACTACCAGTGACCTTATCCCATACTCTTAACCCTTTCTTCACATACACCCTTATCAACATCCTCTCGTACCCGCCCACTGTGCCAACCCCCCCCCCCCCCCCCCCCCCCCTCGTGTAATCTATTCTGAGTACCACAACTTATCACAATGCCAGTAACCTTTCCCTGTTCTCCTCCACCCATTTCTCTACCCCTCCTGGATCCTCAAAGTACCGGGTTTCCCCCAGGGCCGTTACCCTCAGTTTGGCCGGGTATAAAAGAGCATATTGAATTTTAAACTTTTGTAGTGAACGTTTGACCTGGGTGAATTCTGCCCTACGTTTTTGGAGCTCCTGAGAGAAATCTGAATAGAAAGAAATTTTAATCCCATTAAAAAAGATATTCCCTCTGTCCCTGGCTTTTCGCAGAAGTGTCACTTTGTCCTTAAAATTAAGGAACTTCATTAACAGGGTTCGTGGATAGCCTCCTGCTGGTGGTGGGCGGAACGGCACCCTATGTGCTCTTTCGATGCTAAATGATCTTGAAAAGGATTCTCTCCCAAAGGTCTCAGTTAACCAGCCTTCCAAAAATTCAGTAGGGTTGGATCCTTCACTCTTCTCAGGCATTCCCACTATCCTAATGTTATCTCTACGACTCCTGTTCTCGATTTCTTCCAATTTAACGGCTTGCCGGTGTAACTGCTCCCTCATGTTCTTCATCTCTTTAACCAGTGGAAGAACATCATCCTCCACCTGGCTGATCCTTCCTTCCAATACTGTGGTTCTCTCAGCTATCCTTTGCATGTCTTGTCTTACCAGTGCCAAGTCCTCTTTGACCCCCCTCATCTGTTCGCCCAAGTCTTTGAGCGAGTCATTTGAGGTTTTAACTGCTTTAAAAATGTCCATTAATGTGGGTTCTTTCTCCAGAGGTGGGGCGGGTCCTGCCCCAACCCCAATTGCTTCTATGCTTGTTTTTATATTTTGATCTGCGGCCACGGTGTTTTTACTTCCCTGTGTCTGTGTCTTTACCCCCTGGGCCCTTGGTGTTGCCGCATTTGATTGGCTCTGCCCTTGACTCTTTCTCTCTCCTGTACCTCCTTGTTGGATTTTGGACTGAGTCCCTTTTTTTGGGGGAGACGGCGGCATGGGTTGCCCCAGTGTATGCCCAGTTGTGTGTGCAAATTGCTCTAGTTTTGCTGCAGCAGCCATACCTGCTTGTTGGACACTTTTATCTTTATCTTTTGCAGATCGTAGCTGCTGCATTTTCCCTTCTCCTCTTATTTCACACAATATTTATATTTCCCTTCCCCCCCTTTTCCCCCCTCTTCTAAGCACGGGGGTCGGAGGGAGAGAAAAAAAAAAAAAAAATAAAAAAAAAAAGAAGAAACCACGCAGATGGTCAGGTAAGCGGTTGCTAAGGGGGTCCTGTATCAGCAGCAGTTCTTCTCATATAGGAGCACAAGCCAGGAGCCGAGAGAAAAAAAAAAGGCTTTTTCAACCCCAGGGGCCAGAGCGGCCAGCGAAAGTAAAAAAAAAAGAAAAAAAAAAAAAAAAAAAAGGGGAAAGCGGCCGAGGTTACGCTCAACCGTAGTTATGTCAGCAGCAACAGATCTTCCAAATATAGTCCTCGGGAGAGAGATCACCCTCTCCTCCTTATTTCAGATAGAACACAAACAGCGCAGTTAACTACTAAGCACTACCAGCGGGTACAGCAAGCAAGCAAAGAGATTTTTCCCGTGGGGGTATACGGGCAGCCAGCCAGGTGGTCCGTTGACATTCATGTATCAGCAGTATATCAACAGTATTACTTCATGTATAAGAGCCTTAACAGCCAGACAGGCCAATGTTTTCCTTTTACTTATGTATACTGTGTATGGGTGCAAGCAGCCAGGCACACAACATTTTTGAAATCACAGTTTACCTGCATGAAGGCACTGATAGCCAAACATGCACTCAACAGTATACAATGTCCGCTCCAGCTCTTACATACATAGCCCCTGGCAGATATATAAATAGAAAGCAAGAGGAGAGATTTTTCACGTGGGGGTATACAAACAGCCAACTAGGAGGTCAGTTGATATTCATATATCAGCGGTATATCAGCGGTATTACTTCATGTATAAAAGCCTTAACAGCCAGGCAGGCCAGTGTTTTCTTTTTACTTATGTATGTGTGCAGGCAGCCAGGCGCACAGCATTTTTGAAATCACAGTTTTCCTGCATGAAAGTACTGGTAGTAAAACATGCGCTCAGCAGTATACAATGTCCGCTCCAGCTCTTACATACATAATTGGACCTTTAGTAGGTATACATAGTCCTTGGCGGCTTTATAAATGGCAAGCAAGATGAGAGATTTTTCACGTGGAAGTATACAGACAGCCAGCCAGGTGGTCAGTTGACGTTCATATATCAGCGGTATATTAGTGGTATTACTTCATATATAAGAGCCTTGACAGCCAGACAGGCCAGTTTTTTCCTTTTACTTATGTGTGGGTGCCAGCAGCCAGGCATATAGCATTTTTGAACTCACAGTTTTCCTGCATGAAAGCACTGGTAGCAAAACACCTTTAGTAGATAGTATATACTATCTCTCTCAGCTGATAAAGAAAGTCCGCCTTGTGACACCAATATGAACAATATGGCTTTCATTCACTTCATTTCATCATTAATGACAGTTTATAAGGCGCAGGCACTAGACAGCATCGCTATGTTTCCCCTTTATTCCATTGCATGTTACTCACATGTCCAGCACTGAAGGTCTATGTGGGGTCAGCAGGTAGTTTTCAATCTTTTGCAACAGAGAGTCCAAGTCACACAGTAAATCTTAGTAACAGTCCTTTGGCAAACCTTGCTGGGCTTTTTTCCTTTACCTTTCCCCCACAAGCAGAGGACTGTGAGAAGGAGATTACACACAGCGTGTTCAGCGTGGGGGGCAGGGAGCAGGAGGCAGCTCATAGCATACCATAGCTTCTCATGACGGCTTCATCCAGAAGCTAGAAGGGGGAGGGGGTTGCACAGCAGCGTTCCTTCTCACACCAACTCTCCTTGCATCTCCTCAGCACTCCTCAGCACTCAGCCCTCTCTCCTCACATCCGGTCACACCCCCCTCCTGCTGTGTAACTGTTCACTGGTCTCTCAGAACTCTCACCTTAAAGATGAAAAAATAAAGCCTTTCATGGGTCTCCTATAGCCCAGATAGTGTAAATTCAGATGTTCAGCAAACGTTGTAAGAGTAAAATACTTCTCCTTTAAGGGCGTTTAAATCCTGCAATGCTCAATGTCACAATGACACAGTGCCAGGGAAAAGAACAAAGGGAAGCCTCCACTAGTGTAGTATTTTGGGTAAGTATTAGAAATATTTATTAAATAGCAGGTGGACTCTTACATAAAATCGAATAAAAACAGGCATTTGTGAATAAAGAGGTTTTCAGGCGTTCTCTGCGCCTTCTCACGTCTCCTTCGTAAGCTCCTCTGCCTACGGCCACTCCCTACGCGTTACGACACGTCACGTGTCTTCATCTGGGGAACCGGATTGGCTGTATGGTGTTAGTATATATGACGTGAGACCGGAAATAGATTTTCGGCCATCTTTGTTGTGGTCCGACGTATAGGTCGAAAGCGGCCATTTTGCTGGTGGTATGGTGTTATTGTTATGGCGGCCATTTTCTTGGTGGTGTGTTATACTATGGTGGCGGCCATTTTCTTAAGGCTTAATACATTCTTATACGGCGGCCATACTTCTGTAGCGCTACACCGTTCTACAGCGGGACAGCTAGTGTTCACTCTGTGTTGTTTACATCTGGAGAGGGGATAGTATTTATTTAAAATCCCTCATATAATTACGGTCTAGCTATACTCTATTTATGGATAGTCCTGCTGTAATTAAAACATCCCGGACTATGTGTATATATAAAAATGGTGACATTAAAAAGGGCTAGTCCATATTTGGGATAATAGCCGATATCGCCAAGTGGATGGATGCAATGGATAATATGTAGGACATAGATATTAAGGTGCGTTTTTAAAATATGGTTAAGCAAGGAAATGATCATATATTTAAAATCATGTATATGTAAATGGGTAACCGTATACATATATAATGCATTTCCAGAATTCATTTACAATTTAAAATTATATATGTATATAAGAATTACATACATATAAAAATCTTAAAATTATTAAAAGTAAACACATATAAGTGTGCATGTATAGGTAAATATATAGATATGCATGGAGAATGGGTAAGATACTATATTTGCTAAACTGGAGCGAGAGAAAGCCTTGAGGTACCGATACAGTTTGCAGTACTTAGTATAAATGGGTATCGGTTAATTATTATGCTATACATCAAAGTAAAAAATACAATAAATAATAAATAAATAAGTGGAGAATTCTGGTATCGTCTTTTGAAACTGGATGTGTTGTATAGCCATATACGATAATGTTAATATTCCAACGTATATATGTTCTGTGTATCCATTTATTGGGATGAGTCACTATGACTATAGATGATGGTAGTAATAGTACAATGCAGGTATATATTGATATTTGTTATGGAAGTAATAAATTATGTTCTCATACATATATCAAGGTGTATATGTAGTGTCCCGCATATGGTTTTCCTTATTGAATCGTGCGAGAGGTATGGTTTTCAGTAATGAGAGATAGACTTAGAAGTTGCTTAAGAAACAGTTCAAGTCGAACTCGACATTCAATCCTCCAGGGATGAGGGTCCGCATAGTGTGGATCCACTTCGATTCTTTTTGGCTAATTGTGCGTACTTTATGACTGCCCCTCCATGCCTTATTATATTTTTCTATTCCCCAAAATTGTAGGGTGGAGGGGTCTCGATTGTGCTTCTGTGCAAAGTGTTTTGATACGTTATGTTTGGGGAATCCACTTTTAATGTTTTGTACATGTTCTTCTAGTCTTACTTTTAGGGCCCTTTTGGTTCTTCCCACATATTGGAGATTGCAACTGCACTGTAGCACATATACGACTCCTTCCATGTGGCAGCCTATGAAGTCTCTTATTTTAAACGTTTGTCCTGTATTTGTGGCTGTATTAATTAACCGATACCCATTTATACTAAGTACTGCAAACTGTATCGGTACCTCAAGGCTTTCTCTCGCTCCAGTTTAGCAAATATAGTATCTTACCCATTCTCCATGCATATCTATATATTTACCTATACATGCACACTTATATGTGTTTACTTTTAATAATTTTAAGATTTTTATATGTATGTAATTCTTATATACATATATAATTTTAAATTGTAAATGAATTCTGGAAATGCATTATATATGTATACGGTTACCCATTTACATATACATGATTTTAAATATATGATCATTTCCTTGCTTAACCATATTTTAAAAAACGCACCTTAATATCTATGTCCTACATATTATCCATTGCATCCATCCACTTGGCGATATCGGCTATTACCCCAAATATGGACTAGCCCTTTTTAATGTCACCATTTTTATATATACACATAGTCCGGGATGTTTTAATTACAGCAGGACTATCCATAAATAGAGTATAGCTAGACCGTAATTATATGAGGGATTTTAAATAAATACTATCCCCTCTCCAGATGTAAACAACACAGAGTGAACACTAGCTGTCCCGCTGTAGAACGGTGTAGCGCTACAGAAGTATGGCCGCCGTATAAGAATGTATTAAGCCTTGAGAAAATGGCCGCCACCATAGTATAACACACCACCAAGAAAATGGCCGCCATAACAATAACACCATACCACCAGCAAAATGGCCGCTTTCGACTATACGTCGGACCACAACAAAGATGGCCGAAAATCTATTTCCGGTCTCACGTCATATATACTAACACCATACAGCCAATCCGGTTCCCCAGATGAAGACACGTGACGTGTCGTAACGCGTAGGGAGTGGCCGTAGGCAGGGGAGCATACGAAGGAGACGTGAGAAGGCGCAGAGAACACCTGAAAACCTCTTTATTCACAAATGCCTGTTTTTATTCGATTTTATGTAAGAGTCCACCTGCTATTTAATAAATATTTCTAATACTTACCCAAAATACTACACTAGTGGAGGCTTCCCTTTGTTCTTTTCCCTGGCACTGTGTCATTGTGACATTGAGCATTGCAGGATTTAAACGCCCTTAAAGGAGAAGTATTTTACTCTTACAACGTTTGCTGAACATCTGAATTTACACTATCTGGGCTATAGGAGACCCATGAAAGGCTTTATTTTTTCATCTTTAAGGTGAGAGTTCTGAGAGACCAGTGAGTGGATACAAAATGTGAAAACCAGGACCAAACACCTACCTAATCTTTACTGTCCTTTTAAATATATAAAAAAACCATCCAGCAAGTGTTGACCATTTGGATGAACTGGCAGCATTAAATTTATTATTGAAGGATCCACGAGACGGCTGTGTTTGACCACACAGCAGGTCACTAACAGGATCGGACGGATCAATTTGGACTCTGTTGCATTTATATATATTTTTATCCATTCTGGGACCATATGAACTTATTATATATATTTTTTAATCACTCCATCACTTATTCACAATTGGTATTTTTATTTTTATCATTGATTCCTTTAATATATTTATATACTTTTATTGATTCCTTTACCTTTAACTTTGTGCTGTTTTGTACTTATGGTCTAGAGCCCTAAGGACGACATGAGTAAAGATGACATATAGGAACAACACAAAACTCACCAACATGAAATAGACCTGAAAGTGTGCCTTGGTCTACCGTATGGTACACCAAAATAAGGGGGCATACCCTAGATAAAGAATGGTAAGAAGTAGTTATGGAATAATGTAGAATGAGTATTCAGTCTGGGGTAAGAATACTTGGAAGAGGCTTTTAAAAGGGGAGGGTGGGTGGGTATCACGCACAGGAAACCGACAAAGACCGGCGGCCTTTGGGCTGCTTAAATACCCTCCGGGCTCCTCCCATAACTTCAGGCCGGTACCCGGCCTTCCAATTTATGGTCTAGAGCCCTACGGACGACATGAGTAAAGATGACATATAGGAACAACACAAAACACACCAACATGAAATAGACCTGAAAGTGTGCCTTGGTCTACCGTATGGTACACCAAAATAAGGGGGCAAAAACCTTCAGGTAGGGGATAATTATTTATTAAAGGTAATGTCACTGGGTAAGACGAGCAAAGGCAGGAGCCATCTCCAACTGTGGGATAGGAACGTAGCGAGAGAAGCAGGCCGATCTTCACCGAGCCAGCTCCCCGATCACGTGGTCCGGAACCCCCTGTCCTGAGGCCGCCGCGGCCGCCCCAATCCGGAATGAATGCCCGGAGTACTGGCTGGGGTCCAAGTGAAGATTGCCGAGAAGGCCCCGGACATGTTCCGCGAACTGCGACGAGTTGAGGGGTTACACCGTAAAGGGCAGAAGCGGACTGGACCCTGGGCGGTCGGATAGCAGTGCCGTCAAGCGGTTTAACACGGCAACTGGGCCCCAGTTGTTGTGAGTCCTGTACAGGTGAACATCTACTCCGGAACCTCGCTGCTGAGTTTTGGATGTCACCAAATGAAGGACGTAGTGATCCTGGTGGCGGCAGACTACTTCTATGCAAGACTGGACCGGCTGGGTGGCTGTGAGTGAACTCGCTGGGCCGTAGAAACCCACAAAACGCCATGTGTATCGCAGCCTGCAGGGCGGTGCTGAGGAGGAGACCGACAGGGGCCTATCCAGGATGTCAGACATCCCTCGAAGATCTCCCCCGTGATAGGCAGCCGCTTAGGGCTGACTGGCGGCTGGTGTTTCTGCACTCCACGTAGTAGAGCCCTCACTGCGTGGCAGGAGAACGCCGAAGGCCTCGCGGGGTCTTGAAGTGACAAGTAGTGCGGCACCCCGGCCACGTACTGGCGTATCGTGCTGTGTGACAGTGCTAGGAGGGAATGACAATAAGCGCTGAGTTAAACTACCCTGGAATGAATGAGCAGTAAACATTGAACTGACGCTGTAGGGATAGCTGGACCAGTCTGCGGAGGAAGGGCATGACGGGCCTGGATTTAGGCCTGCCCTTGCTGATGATCTTGGCTGTGGCTTGATTGTCTGTCGTGCAAGCCACAGTCTGTCCAGACCAATGGTGACCTCATAGGTGAGCGGCTGCTACGATGGGGAAGAGCTCAAAGAGGGCTGACGTGGTAGTGAAGCCTGGTGTGGCTAGTGCTTGAGGAGGCCAAGGGGCGACGAACCACAAATGGCCAAAAATGGCGGCGCATCCCGTGGATGCCGCCGCATCGGTCACCACCTGAGGTGACTGCGTGGACACGACTGGGATGAACAGGGACACACCGTTCCAATTACTAAGAAAGTGTTCCCACATGGTCAGATCTGCCCTGGCTGCCCAAGGACTACTCTCAGACCCGAAGGTCAATTTGGTCGCGAAATAATATCGCTTCCTCCACTTGATGAGGGAACGAGCGAGTTGAGACTGGGAGCGACGGAAGAATGAGGCGCTGACAGATCATACACCAGACGTTTTAATTTGAAAATATTCCCTGTACAAGCCCGATAGGGCTAACCCTCCAGATGTTAAAGGGAGACTGACTGAACGGGCCTATCATGAAGTCCCGATCCAACTCCGTCTGCAGAAGGACGTCAACCGCTGGCTCATCTGTTGCTGCTGAACGTAGGTTCGGACATACGTGGGTGGGAGTGGGGCAGGGTGATGAGCCCGATGTGAAACCTATCGGTGAGACCCCGGATGAGGTAGCTGGCGAGTGATGGAGTGGGGTGAGAGGTCAAGTAAACACCAAGCCAAAGGACGTCGACCCGGCATAGTCATGGTTCTTCTGTTTGACCTCACATAGGATCCTGGGGTGTGCCCTCTGGCATAGGGTGCAACGTGCAAGAGCCGGCACTGGCTGAAATTGCAGGAGCCGTAATTGAAATTGTTGAAAATGGCGGCTCCCCCAACCATCCGCACCGGACGTCCCAACTTGTCCACCTATTGCGCTTGCGCCGGGGCCTGCTGAGCCTGGCTCGTGCTGGTAGAGGCTGTGCTAGCTATCGGATGGACAGAGGCTATGTTGGCACACCAGACCGTGGTGTGGGACGCTGACTGACAGACAGTACATAGCGGGGAGCGAAGACCCGCGAAATGGCTGCAGAACAACTCCGTGTCCACTACGCTCCAGTCCGTTGTCAAATGAAACTGTGAGAATCTGGCTGCGGCTTTGGCCGAAAAGGACCGATGATAGTCGTAGAACGCTGAGCCACCGTATTTGTGGCCCAGGTCTACGATCAAATGGAGGTAGAGGTCCAGTTCCTCCCGTCTGCCGGGGGAGGCTGAGCATCGCACGTCCCTAAACATGCCGAAAGCGAGCGTGAACTCGGGCACCGTGAGCTTTCTGTTGAGCCTCGGATCCTTTGCTTTCAAAACCACCGAGATGTCCCCCCAGGTGTAGGCCTTGTTCTCGGCCAAGTCATGGACCGAGATCAAGAGTGAGGCCAGGTTAACGTCTCTGCCCTCTAGAACGTCCTTCCTTACGCTGGGTGGCACCAGGTGGGAAGGGTGAGCGGTAGTCGTGGCAAGCTCACTACCTGCGGCCAGTGCACTGATGGCTGGGACCACCGCAGGGTCCGGAACCGTGGCAGCCGGGCTGGTCTCTAGACGAGACACCCTGTCCTGGACCTCAACGATTGAGGAAGACAGGGAAGACACGAGGGTGTGTAGCTGAGCGACGGCGGCTGAAATCGATTCCAGAGACGCCTGCTGGCTGCTGGGGCTTGCTGCGGCCGGTGGTGGGAAGAGGAGCCTGAATAGCTCCGCCTTCCTGGCCGCGGACGAGAAGGGTATCCCTCTGCGTCTCAGCTCGGCGGACAGCCTGGGAACTGTCCATGCCCTAAGGGACTGGATACTGCCAGCCTCGGAGGCTGATGCCGGAGATAGCGGGGTGGTGAGGTCACCGCTGCCGACTGATGACATGGCGGCTGCCAAGACCCGTTACTTAGTAGACTGGTCACGTGTCTGCAAGCTGGGCCTGCTGGAACCCTGATCAAGCTGGTGCAGGTGGACCTACAGAATCCGACTGACCTGAGAGAGTGTGAGAGAAAGTACCCACGTAGACGTACCCTAAACTGCTGCCGTCCAGAGCGACGGAACCCCACGTAGACGATAACAACAGGCGATAGTGACTTAAGTCGACTGCCGAGACCGCTGTGGGATCAAATGATAGATGACAACACGAATGACTGACTTGACATGTTGCCTTAACTGAACGAACTTCCCGTGACAGGGCCCGGCCCGTTCGCACCGTATGGGGGTGCCTGTGGGCCGGACTCTGGAGCACGTACAGAAATGAGGCAACCGTGAAACGAGGCTAACTGCCTGGGTATTGCTGAGGCCGAACTGTGACATCCGGCTGCCACCGGGTCCGACTCCAAGCTCCCTTTTTTTTTTTTTTTTTTTTTTTTTTTTTTTTTGTTTCCCCTCCTTTTTTTTTTTTTTTTTTTTTGTAGAAATGCTGCCGGCCTAGGGCACGCCGGCGCGAATTCGTACAGGCAGGTGACCAATTAACGCCGGGGCGTGGTAAGGTGACACAGGAATGATATAACATGACAAGGACAAGAATCAAAGTCTCTTTTTTTTTTTTTTTTTTTCTGCGACTCCGCCCCTGGCGCATGTATTGAAATGAGGCCGGGCCTAGGGCACGCCGACGCGAATTAGTGCGAGGTAGTGACTGCATTCATGCCGGGCGTGGTAAGGTGACAGAAATGAGATACCATGACAGGGGCAAGAATCAGGAATGTACGCAAACCAGTGATGCGATTCCGCCCTTGGCGCATGTATTGAAATGAGACCGGGCCTAGGGCACGCCGACACGAATTAGTGCGAAGTAGTGACTGCATTCATGCCGGGCGTTGTAAGGTGACAGAAATGAGATACCATGACAGGGGCAAGAATCAGGGATGTACGCAAACCCGTGATGCGATTCCGCCCTTGGCGCATGTATTGAAATGAGGCCGGGCCTAGGGCACGCCGACACGAATTAGTGCGAGGTAGTGACTGCATTCATGCCGGGCGTGGTAAGGTGACAGAAATGAGATACCATGACAGGGGCAAGAATCAGGAATGTACGCAAACCAGTGATGCGATTCCGCCCTTGGCGCATGTATTGAAATGAGGCCGGGCCTAGGGCACGCCGACACGAATTAGTGCGGGGAAGTGACTGCATTCATGCCGGGCGTGGTAAGGTGACAGAAATGATATACCATGACAGGGGCAAGAATCAGGAATGTACGCAACCAGTGATGCGATTCCGCCCTTGGCGCATGTATTGAAATGAGGCCGGCCTGGGGCACGCCGACACGAATTAGTGCGGGGAAGTGACTGCATTCATGCCGGGCGTGGTAAGGTGACAGAAATGATATACCATGACAGGGGCAAGAATCAGGAATGTACGCAACCAGTGATGTGATTCCGCCCTTGGCGCATGTATCGAAATGAGGCCGGGTAGTCGTGCATCTGGATCGCCCCGATCGGAGCATGTATGGATGCGACCGGACCAGGATCGAAGCGATGGCATGAACGCCCTGTTTAACTGATGCGAAATGATTTAGCATGACCGAATGGCCCGATACGTTAGCCATGTTTGAAATGATGAAATGATTGTCATGCTAACACGTGAAATGTTTCGACACGGTCGAAGTGATTCGTACAGTTAGTATGCCAACAGTGCTTCGGAATGTGAATAGCGATTTGGTACGCTCGCTGGCGCCACTGATTCGAATAATGGCAGGACATGAACGATACGTGTGAGTGCGAACGGCACCCGTGCGTGAGTCGTGTTTGAACGATTCGAAGACTGCGTAGCACGACCGCGTAAGGGAACCCTTGAGTGCCGGATGCGGCATCGGTCGGAGTGTTTCGTGGCGGGCGGCCCTGAGTGTGCGTGCCGCTAGATGGCTCCCGATCGTGTACAACCAAAAACGTGCGAGTAAGTGTTTAGTTTTCGAGACAAGCAGCGCGTGGTTCGTGAGCTACGCAGATCACAGTTTAGTGACATGATAAGCAGTGCATGAGAACGTAAAACATGGGAGCCGAAGCCCTACCTGCGACAGCCGAACCAGACTCTTTGAACGAACTGCGACTCGGCGACACGAGTGCGACACAAAGGGACAATGCGACTTACGAACACGGAACGCGGGACTGCAACAAGAGGAGACGGACAGACGAAAACGGAGCTCACGAACCGGCACCAACAGCGCTTGTCTCGAACGAGTCGGTCCTAGATGACTGACGTATCACGCACAGGAAACCGACAAAGACCGGCGGCCTTTGGGCTGCTTAAATACCCTCCGGGCTCCTCCCATAACTTCAGGCCGGTACCCGGCCTTCCAATTTGTCTTATACCAGTCACGGTTTTACACCATTTTATGCACATTGATTGTCGCACAATTTGATTCACAGTTTATCAGGTTTTATGCACATGACACTTTAAATATTGGTCATATTTAATGATAGTCACATAGATGTGTATATTTATTTATATGTGTAATCTACACTGTTAGTCACGAGTGTTATATATTTATTTATTTATTTATATATTTTTTATTTCTATTGATTGATCATCACCTCTCACCAGTACCAGCGCCGACTACTGGTCATCATCCATATTGCTTTTCAGATTTACTATCACACACTTTTAGCTATTATTGCGCGAAATTCTTTTTATTTTTATCTCTATTTTGTGTATTTGTGAACACGCCACATTTTGCCGCACAGCACTATCATTTTCTTATTTTAGACTATCTGAACACTCCAAGTAGCGCGAGGGACACATATTTACACAGCTTTGCAAAAGAGTATGTATAAGTGCAAAAGCTGAGGTGGTAATAAAAGATACACCAGGCCCAATCAAAACCTGCATAGAGCCCAGGGCTAGGTGTTTAGCAATTTCAAGCCAAGGAAGTTGCGTGGTGAGAAATGGAAACAATTTCTGGGATGAGCTTTCCTTTCATAACAGTAGTTGATAACTATTCCTTACAGTATATTAGATTGTAAAGTATCAGGGGAGAGATATGCATGTCTCCCCAAAGTAGAAGCACCAACCCAAAGGTTGGAATGTGTTTCACTGGTGAGTATCTATAAATTAGAGATGCTGGTGGATCTCTGTGATAATGTAGAGCAGCTATACAGCTTAGGGTGTTTTGAACGAGAGCTAGGAAAGTGCCAGGGTGCCTACAGACTGAATGTGGATGGGAAGAGATGCTTAAAGGGAGAATCTGACAAAAAAAACAGGAGCAAAGCGACCCTTATCATTACTAAACTGGTGAATGGAGTTGACTGATATAAAAGGTTATGTTTTTTGTTTTATTTTTTTGAGGAGGTGACTGCTGAAAGGCTTCACAGCTCACTAGGCAAAAAACATGATAGTTCGCAAGCCTTGTAAAGGGAGAAAAGTATATCAAAAACTTAAGCTGACATGAGTAAAATTGGGTCCAAATAATGGTTAATCTCTCCACTGAGGATACCTGTGACCCTGAGTGGGAAAAATTCAGGTATTGGCTGTCTCATAGAGTTTGCCAGTATAATCTGGGAGGACTTCTCAGATAAGGCCAAATGGGGGGTGCCAATGAGAGCATGTTCTTGAACTTGGGGTCAGCCATAGACTAAAGTTGTGCTGAAATAAAACTGAATAAGAACAATATCAAAATTAAGGTGGAATTCCAGGATCGATCTAACTAATCTTGAAATTACCCCGACCCCCCTTCTAACACTTATACTCACTACTCTGTGAAAGAAAGATGCATATACTTATTTTCAAGTCACTTTGGTCACATGATTGGCTCCCCTCTGTCAGCTAGCAACTGCTTCATGGGAGAGGAGGGAATGCTGAAAACAGATGCCCCATAGTAAGGCCCCTTTCACTCGTGCGCTTTTTACCACGCTTTTCCTGGGCGACAAAAGCACATGAAAACTATTTCCCATTAAAGTGGTAGTAAACTGCTGCAATTAAAAGAGAAAAAACATTCCACTGCAAAATAATAGCATAATGTGCTAGTATGCATCGCAAACTAGCACATTATGAAATACTTACCTTAAAACGAAACCCTCCAGCAACGAGCGGTCACTGCTGAGAGGGCTTCCATCTTTACCCGGTCTTCCTTCCGGGTTCGCGGACTCCGGCTGTGTGAGTGGCCGGAGCTGGGATGATGTCACTGTGTTCGGTTATGGCACGGTGCTCTGAAGGTCTCTGAAGGTCCAGCATACAATTCAGAGTGCATGCGCTGGTGACGTCACCGGCTGCATCCAGGGTGAATATCTCCTAAATGGTGCACGTTTAGGAGATATTCATTTTACATACAGGTAAGCCTTATTATAGGCTTACCCGTAGGTGAAAATCACAAAGCGGACTTTACTACCGCTTTAAATTCTATATAAAACTGTTCACACTGCAGGTGCACTGCGCTTTGAATAGTCCTGCATGCTACATCGTTGGTGCAGTTTTTCAAAGCAGCACGCAAAAGGCACCTTCCATTGTAAGTCAAAGGGTACGCTTCAAAGTGCATAAATGTGAAAGGACCCTTAAGCTGCACAAAAGCGCATCAGTGTGAAAGGCCCTAAGCCTATGGGTGATGTCACTGCTCAGACATTTCAGCCATTATTGGAGCTCTCTCTGCTCTCCTCTGTAGCCGATGATGCTAACACAGGGGAGATCACATGGCTGGACTGGAACGGCCTAAAAACAGGTAAGTATATGCATCCTTCTTATTCAGGGTAGTTAGTATAGGTGTTGGAGGGGGGAGGGAGCAGTTTTCAGATTAGTTTGATCGATCCCAGAATTTCTCTTTAAGCTGGCCACAGATTATGTTTTCCTTTTTTTGATCAGCCAGAAGGCTGATCAAAAAACAAAGACAAAAAAAAAAATAAAAAATAAAAAACACATTCTTCCATCTACACAATCAAGGTAGAGGAATCCTCCCCACTGAAACAATGGGGGAGATGTATGAAAACTGGAGAGTGCAAAATCTGGTGCAGCTCTGCACAGAAACCAATCAGCTTCCAGGTTGTAGTGTTAAAGATTAATTGAAGTTGAAGCTACCATACACAGCTGCACCAGATTCTGAGTGCTCCAGTTTAAGTACTCCCCCAATGTATTCTGACAGGGAGGAATACACTGATCAGCAGGTACAGCCACTGATCTGGAAAAAATTTCCAACATTCCCATTCAATACAAATTGATTGCTTTGGTCTTGTAATGTGATCTGAGCACGCGTGGCACTTTGTCCGTCGGAATTCGCTACACACGATCGGAAAAAGTCCGATAAGACTTTGTTGTCGGAAAATTTGAGAGCAGGATCTCAAACTTTTTCCGTCGGAAATTCCGACGGAAAAAGTCTGATGGAGCCCACACACGGTCGGAATTTCCGACAACATGGTCCGATAGGACATTTTCCGTCGGAAAATCCGACTGTGTGTACGGGGCATTAGACACCTTTGGCAGTACAAAGATGAGTACAGGAGTCCAACAAGGATGCTTTTGATGGGTTCTTATTAAAAGGAGTAGTTGAAACTCATTGTTGTAGCTCTCACATGAAACTTTATTCGATCTGGAGAAAACTTGAGTAAGGGTCCTTTTTCACACAGGGCGGATCAGTTCTGATCCGCCCCGTGGATATCCGCTTGCTCAGCGGGGATCGCCGGAGCGATCTCCACTGAGCAGGAAGATGACAGGTCCATCTCTGCACACAGCGCAGGGACGGACCTGTCACAGCGCCGCTCTCCCCTATGGGAGATCGGGTGACGATGGACCGTAGAGTCCGTCGTCATCCGATCCGCTCTGCAGACGGATGAAAAAATAGGGTTTTCCTCCGTCTGCAGAAACGGAGCATAGCGGACACGGACGAGATCGGGTGTCAGCGGATGCTCATCCGCTGACACCCGCTATCCCATAGGGATACATGTATGTCCGTTTTTCATCCGAGAACGGAAGGATGAAAAACGGACATACGGTCCGTCCGTGTGAAAGAGCCCTAAGTTGGTCAGTTAGACTCAGAAGCCTAAAAGGAAGAGGTCTCTGAGACGCATTCTGATCTCAATGTTCAGGATGTGATCAAGTGTTTAATGCATGTAAGCGCCACAGAATGTGAAGGTTTTTTTTAAACAACGTAAGGGGTACAATGATGTGTGAATAGATGGGGGTATAACCCATTATGTTGTGTCTGCTATAAAGTTAGAAAATCTCTCAGCTGAGAGATATATTGGCAGGTCTATAGACGATCACGCCAAGGTCAACTTACTGCAATCATTGAAATATATATATATTTTTTTGGGGGCATCATGGGAAAAGAAATGTACCACATGTATTTGGTAGTCTAGGTAGAGGTTATAATAACATAAGATGATTAAGGCAAGACAATAATAGTTAGGGAAAAATGCTGGAAGGGTATATACATGATAACCTATGTCCTTAAACTGCTTGTATGCTTAGCTTTGCAGTGTGTCTTGTAGGATATAATGTAGTATATACTAGCAATCCAACAAGACATGTACTGTACAGCCAGAAGCCAGTAAGTAAAGGTACAAGGAAACCCTGTCTTTCCCTGTCCATGTCCCTGCTTCTGTACAGTGTCCAGGCTTTGATTGTCACTGTGGGCATATCCCTGAAGGAGTATTCAGGGTCTGGGTGCCACAGGAATGGGCCCTGGACCTGTATAGGAAGATTAAGAAAAAAAAAAAACCCTGAAAAAGTTTGAAAAAAAAAAACTCACAATAGAAGGGGTCCATTACCTAAGGAGACTGCCAAAAAAACGAGAGCCTCAAGGAGTGGGTGTGTTATATGGATACTCTAGGGCAGTGATGGCAAACCTATGGCACGCGTGCCACAGCCGGCACCCCGAGCCCCCTCTGTGGGCACGTGAGAAAATCCTGTACGAGGTGTATCTCGACCACATCTCCCCTTCTTATAGAACTACATCTCCCACATGCCTCTGGGGCCAGGAGTGACGTGTCTAGGGTGGGCATGGACGAGATGAAGCAGTGCTGCTGGGTTGGATGGCAGGCAGAACATGTGGTGGGGATTGAGCCAATGGGGGGCCGTGATGGTGCTTACTGAAGATGCCCAATCACAGTCCGTTCTAATGCCCGGGAGCTGAGTCAGCTGATGTGTGTATTATTGGAGTGCTGTGGCAATCGTTGTTAAAGTGTATGCTTTGTGGGGAATAAATGTGTTTAGCTGGGTACACTATGTTTCTTTGCCTCTTTAACCACTTGACCACTGGGCAGTTAAACCCCCTTCCCAACCAGACCAATTTTCAGCTTTCGGTGCTCTCACACTTTGAATGACAATTACTCCGTCATGCAACACTGTACCCAAATGAATTTTGTGTCCTTTTTTTCACACAAATAGAGCTTTCTTTTGGTGGTATTTAATCACCGCTGGGTTTTTTATTTTTTGCGCTATAAATAAAAAAATACTGAAAATTCGTTAAAAAAAAAAATAATAATTCTTTGTTTCTATTAAAAATTATTGCAGAGTATTGGCGAGTATTGGCAGAGTATTGGCAGAGTATTGGCAGAGTATTGGTGAGTATTGGCAAGTATTGGCAGAGTATTACAGTGTTGCACAATATTGGTAGAGTATTGCACAGTGGTTGCAGAGCATTGCAGTGGTGGCAGAGCATTGCAGTGGTGGCAGAGCATTGCACAGTGGTGGCAGTGTATATGTATTGACCAGCGCTGTGGGCACTACACATCCAGCCCACAGCGCTGGTCCCGTCTCTCCCCCTCTCCGCTTCTCCCTTCTCTGTACTGATCGGTACAGAGAGGGGAGGGAGGAACCGGCGTCATTACGTGACGCTGATTTGTGTACATGTGATCGCTCCGTCATTTGACGGAGCGATCACCTGGTAAACGGCCACTATCCAGGGGGCGCGCGGGAGCAAGTTTCTGGGAGGACGTCCACTCAGGAAAACCCGACCGCGCTGTAGACGTCTTTCGACTATAACGCGGTCGGCATGTGGTTAAATAGAATCTATTTTTTGGAGACGTCTGTTTTTCTTCTTGCTCCCAACATTGCTAAAAAATATCGACGGGTATGGCTAGAATAATGTGTTTATGCTGTCTGTGTTAATCTCTCTCAAAGCTGTCAGAGAGGCATTTTTCGTAGGATCATGCTTTGTGTTGGCTATTCAGGTTTATATGGCTGGGAATGCCTCCTATATTTTGCAGAGACCACTGCAGTACAGTGAGATGTGAATACATACAGATGGCAGGGACAAAAACTATATTTCATGACATCAGAGTCAAATGACAGACACAGTCCAGAATCACTGGCATTATACAGGGAGGAGGTGTAGAGCTGCTGCTGCTACTGGGAGTGTGCATTCGACTTGCAATAACTGCAGAGGCATTGTGAGTGAACTGCATTGGCAAAGCATTGCTATATTTGTCCTTGAGTGTTTACATTCAGAAGGATGTTTCCTGGACATTGAGGACTATGAACATAGTCAGGAATGAGAGATTTTCTAAGTAGTCTTCAGCAATGCAGGGCAACCAGTATGCCTTCAGCTGGAGTAGAACTACAGATCTCAACATTGGCAGCCAAAGAGTGCATAATGTGTGCCAGCAGGGCATGGGGGGACTGGAAGTTCTGCTGCAGCTGGAGAGTTGCTGTTTGCATGTCACCCCTGTAACAGAATTTCTTTATCATCCAGCCAGTGCTTCTACTGAACGACTAGTAATTTAAAGTGAACCTGTCATACAACTTGAGTGTATTGAATATTAATGTTATAGTTAGTAGAATAGAGTTCACTATGTGAAGGTCACTGATTTCTAGTTACCATTTAGCAGATTCCATTTTCTATTTTAGGTGTGTTTGGTGCACATGTATGGGAGTTGCACCATTCTAGTCTACTTTTCTCATCTGTTGCTCTTCTTGAAAGTAAATGTAAACTCTTATTGTCTTTTATATATCTTGCTTTTAGCTTGGTGTGTCACAAACATATGACACATAAAAAGTATTGACAATGTTATCACCCTAAAAACACACTCAAGGGCCCAGGCACCGAACACATGCGTTCCACTGTCAAACACACACAGCATAGCTAGTAGTCACATACATAGCTGTAATCAGATCACTTCTCATCATGACACAGCCAAATGATTTCTGATGTGTCCCATGTTCACCCCCAGACATCACAGCACCCGCTCATCAAGTTCTGTATATGTTGGCACTCTGAAATAAATACATCGGTTTCGAGTTTGGGCACTCGGGATCAAAAAGGTTTGCCATCACTGCTCTAGAGGGAGGTCTCGGCAAAGCTTTGCTAGGGTACAATCTCTTGAAATTAGTGGCATATAATGCATAGTCTAAGAAAAAAGTTCCTGTGTCCGGTACAGTCGATGATAGATATGATGCACTTATCAGAGCTAAGAGTAAGAACCTACAGCATGTAAGTATCTATTTTGGATAAATGCTTATATGTGCACTAACGTGTACCACCCATAAAGCCAGCACATACAGTTAGCTTTTTGTGGGTTCATGTTAGTGATTCTGTCAGTTGACATTTCCAGGCATTTTTAGTACAAATCAGGCAGCTGGGCAGTTACACACCAGTTACTGTATAGGATTTAGAGCTTTGTCCAACAACAGATTTTGTAGCAGCACCAGTATTACTCTGTTTAGTGCTTTTGCCTTTCAGGAAAATACAATTTGAGTCAAAGAAATGTGTAGTTCCATTAATTTGCAAATATGTTTATTATTTATTACGGCACTTATATAGCACCGTCAAATTTTTTTACATACAGTATATATATATAATATATATATATATATATATATATATACACACACACACACACATACACACACACACACACATATACACAGTGTATATTGTACATTCACATCAGTTCCTGCTCTCAAGGAGCCTACAATTTAAGATCCTTAACTCACATTCGTACATATACATACTAGGGCCAATTTAGACAGGAGGCAATTAACCTACCACCTGGAGAAAACCCAGGCACAGGAAGAACATGCAAGTTCTGTGCAGGTACTTCCATGGGTGAGATTTGAACCAACAACCCTAGTGCTTCTAGGCAAAAGTGCTAACCACTTAGTCACTGTGTTGCCCATATTGTTGGGCTATTTACTGTCTGCGCCATTTGAAGATACCTACGGCATTGCTAGCTTCAATAGCTACTCATGATATTCAATGGAGCTGCTAATGACCATGGCACACCAGAGATTTGAAGCTTCCTGGAGAAAAGTGTTGCCATTTGTAAAAGTAACTCTGACGCTAGCTTCATTTGTAACTGCTACACATCTCTTTTAATATGTAAGGGTCATATCATAATAGCAACTTTGTAGAAGAGAAGTATGAATTTTTTTTTTTTTTTTTTGCTATTCATACTTACCTAGTATCAGACCGATGCTGCATCTGTCCCCCGGCGCCTCTTCACTGAGAACCGAGCCATCGAACATCACCGTCTCATCGGCTTGCTGAGAGGCTGAGACTGCCATCAGTCCAGGCAGCTGGCGGATCCAGACTTCCTAAATTGGGATTACGCGCTGCCTCGGCTGATCCTGGTGACGTCAGCGTAGAGCAGATTTTAGACCGCTCTCCGCTGAAAATGGGTCACAGGAGTGAAAAACAAATTGCACTCCTGTGACCCATAAGAGAAGCCCAGCCTAAAAAACTCAGGCTGAACTACTCCTTTAAATAGTTCCAAGTGTTGTCCCAGGTTCTAAAGACAAATTCATAAAATGTTCCCAAAAGTTCCAATCACAGAAGCACTCATGTGGACCAAGCAAACAATGAAATGCTCCAGAAGAGGATATAAGGGACTGCACTGTGCAATACCATTGCGCATAAGAGGAAAGTATAACATCTTTTTTATTTTAACTAAAAAAATACCCTTTATTATCACTTTAATCCACTCAATTAATGACCTGGCATGGTGAACTCTGCATGGACAAACAATTATTTTACTTTTAATAACTAAAGTGTAGTATTGGATAAATCATAACATAACATTAATACACAGCATTTCATGATCATGATTTATTTGATGATTTTCTTTTGTTTGCATAGAACCAGAAAATTAACTACAGTTGGTATAAGAGAGAAGCTTGGATGTGCTTCATTTTACCCACATGTTTCTCCCAGAAAGGGATCGAGAAGACAGATTGCATCTTTAGATTTGGAAAATTTGAAGACAGATGTGTCTACCGCAGTTGTCAAAATGGGCAGTACATCAAACAATGCAGCATTTTGCTTGTGTGGCTTGAAAACGGACCACATGATTGTAAACATAGAGCAACAGGACTCATGAAAGCAGTTTTCCCTGTTTGCACGTGGTCATGCAAGCTCTAATTTTAGCTCTGTGGAGCTGTCAACAAACTTTGACTACCATGCAGTGAACAGCACATTAAATGCAGGATACCACTGGCATAATACACCACTGCCAAGCTCTAAAAACAAGTTATTTCTTACCCCTCCTAAGTCGTTGAATTAAAGCATAACTAAACCCAAAAACTAAATGTTATTGTATTGCAGCATACCAAACCTTAAATGCATTAGCTGTATTTGTTTTTTTTAAGGCTTATTTTTTTTACTATTTTTTCACTAAGTGATATGGCCATTAACACACATCTTCTCTAATGCCTCGTACACATAATCGGATTTTCTGATGGGAAATGTTCAATGTCAGGCTGTTGGCGGTAAATCCGACCGTATGTATGCTCCATCGGACAATTGTTGTCGGACTTTCCGCCAACAAATGTTGGCTAGCATGTTCTTAAATTTTCTTAAATGTGTGTTGTCGGATTTTCCGATCGGGTATACACAAGTCTGTCGGACAAAAGTCAAACGTACAAACACGCATGCTCGGAAGCAAGAACGAGCCAGAAGCCGTCAGTCTTGTAAACTATCGTTTGTAATTAAAATTAACATTCGTGACGTGGCAAATTATGAAATCTCGAAATGCAGCGCACATTCTCTTCTTATTTAATGGGATAATAATGAAGCTGCTTTGCTGGTGATACTGATGGAGTTATTGCAAACAAATTTTCAAAGGCTTTTTTTTCTAGTGATATCAAGAATATTATTTTTTTTTTTTATTTGGGCAACTTACCACAACACCATTATCCCGTAGTTTTTAAGATCAAAGATACAACTATGTTGGTGTCCCTTGTTAATTTTACATTGTATTTTTTAAAATGTATCTGCCTACTCCCAAACTGTCATTTTAAGTAAAACACATAGCCAACTATTATTCTCCACAATTTTTTTTACTGTGCATTAAAATAAAATTAGACATGCTATCTGCCTGCCAATTGCACTTTTTGGTTAAGTTCTTTCTATGCATCCAAAAATAAAGAAAATATACCAAATCAAATCATTATTAAACCAAAAAAATAATATCAAAGCAAGAACTCCAAGGCCAATAATAAATAACACATTATCTTCTCCGATTCCACAACATGGCTGGTCGACGAACGGCCATTCAGAAACAAACTGAATAGCGCAAAATGAAAAGTGTGAAATAAACTGCATCAAAAACGCACCAAAAAACGCACTGGAAGGCATAAAAAACACACATGCAGAAAAGCATCTGGAACACATCCGGACTGGCCCTAACAAGGGAATTCACCTCACTTTGAAGAGAGTTATTCATACGTCCCTTTCTCTGTCTATAACAGAAAGTAAAGTAAAACTTCCCAACCTGACACAGAAAACTAAAATTAAACAGACAAGAGATTTATTCCTTCCCTACTAAAGTTTTGAGTGTACAATTTAAAGTACACTCAAACTTGGGTAAATCAAGTGTATCATGAGAAAAAATACAGTATAATTAGAATGCTTATGGGCACTTAAACCCCCCTCCTGCCCAGACCAATTTTCAGTTTTCAGCGCTGTCACACTTTAAACCCCCCTCCTGCCCAGTGTTTTTCAATTCCACATATACATCTACCCACGATCTGGTCTGAGCATATCTGAGAGGAGGAGGAGAAAGTGTCTCAAAAGGTTTTCACACTTTGAATGACAATTGCGCGGTCATTTTTGCCCATTGGTGTGATTGGAATACAGACTCCATTAAGGGAGAGTTTGTCTCACCACTCAGTGCGATTTCACTTACCACAGTCGTGGTACACTGTGGTTTTTTGTGTTTTTTCTAATTTTATATATTATGTACTGATTAATTTTGTTTTGTGGGGGCACCTAACTATTGGTGCATATTGGTGCACTAATAATACACAAAAAATAGCACTTGGTCACGACCAAGAGGTCACTGTTTGGTTATATATGCACTAGATAAGTTAGTTAGTCACAATATATTTGTTGTGTACCATTTCACCATTCAGTTCACATCAATTTTTTCAATTTTTATCTGTAATATAGTGTTTTTCAGCGCCCCAAGTACAAAAACCTCACCATTTATCAAATCTACGGATTTTTAAGGGAGCAGCTCTTTATATAGTGTAGTATACGTCATTGAATAGGAATGACAAATTAGTGCGTTTTTTTTGGGCGCACTCTATCATCACTATTAATCTTATTTTTATTTCTTTACTATATTCAATTTTTAACTGTATATTTTCTCTCTTTACCTAGCGCGGGGTTGAGATAACTCATTTATTGGGGTTAAAAACAAATAAGACTATGGTGGGATGTGGCCTCATTTGAGATGTATATTGGGCACAATTTAACCCCTAGAAGATTAAGATGGGATATTAACCCCAATGAGGGATCTGAAGATTTACAATCTTTGGATGAATGGTACCAGTTCTTTAATGGCTGCGAACAAAAACTTATGCAACTCATGGTCAAGAAGCGTAAGGCCAAAGCGGTACTAGTACAAGCTAAAATCGCAGACCTTAAAGAAAAGATGGAACCATTCAGTACTAACAATGAATATGTGGAAAAAGCTAAGACACTTCAGAGCCATCTGGCAAAATATGACGGAGAGATCAAAAATAAAAAAATAAAAAAATACCAAAGAGACATAAAAGATTTTGAGCAAAATAAAGTATATAAATGGCAAGAAACCTTATTAGCTGAGTCAGAGGTGGACACCTCGGAGATAAAAAAACAGGGTCCGGTCCAATTAGTCATATTACCGAAGATACATAAAAACAGAGACCATCCACCTGGGCGGCCAATTATTAGTGGAATAAATTCATTATTCTCCCGGCTGGGGGAGTATTTGGATTGTTTCCTCAAACCCCTTGTGGCAATGAGCCCCTCATATCTAAAGGACAGCCGAGAGTTACTAGTCTTATTACAGCAATTAAAAGCTACACCTAATACTGTCATGGTCACTGTGGATATAGAATCCCTATACACTAGCATTAGACACACAGATGCATTAGTGGCAGTGCAATGGGCTCTAATGGGGCAATCTAAGTTAAAGAAGGCACAAATTGGTTTTTTGATCAAAGGTTTAAGTGTAACAATGGGTAACAATTACTTTTGGGCCAATAATGATTATTTCAATCAAGTAGGGGGTGTAGCTATGGGGGCACGCTATGCCCCAAGCGTGGCAAATATTGTCCTCAACAAGTGGGAAGCCGAGACCATTTTTCACCAACAAAACGAGTCGCTCGTTTTTTATAAAAGGTACATAGATGATATCGTCCTATTTTGGAAGGGGAATGCAGATGAGTTCGCAAGATATCTATCAGGAATGAACAATAACACCTATGGCCTAAGGTTCACCATGGAACATATGGGTAAAGAAGTAAACTACCTAGATCTAACCATTACTATTAGAGAAGAGCTCTTTATCACCAAGACGTTCTTCAAAAGCACTGACCGGAACGGTTATGTCCCCATTAATAGCTGCCACCACCCACGGTGGTTGGGAGCTATACCAAAAGGACAGTATATGCGCCTAAAACGCAACTGCGTATCTCCGAATGATTTCCAAGAACAAGCAGAAATACTAACAACCAGGTTTGTTGAGAAAGGTTACAATCCCAATAACCTCAACAAAGCTGTAGCTCAGGTTTCGCTAATGGATAGAAACACCCTGTTAACAAACAGAGCCAAACCTGAATATAAGGGCACTTTGGCCTTTATAACAGGGTACAATAGGCAGTACAGACAAATTGAAGCCATTTTTAAACAACATTGGCCCATTCTGTTACAAGATAAAGATCTAAATATTACACAACAACCAAAGTTTATTTACAGACGAGCCCCAGGATTGAGGAACAAGATTGCCCCAAATGTGCCAGACCCCCCCAGGAGGTTAACCACCTTTCTGGGGGGATCTGGCTTTCATTATTGTACAAAATGTAAGGCTTGCCGACTGACTAGGAAGCCAGGAACCCAGAAAAAGATTTCCCATTTTCAATCTTGTGTAACAAAGAACACACATAAGATTAAGCCCTTGATCACTTGCCACACAGATCATGTGACATATGTACTTGAGTGTCCGTGCCCAATGCAATATGTGGGACGTACCACAAGACAACTGAAAATCAGAATAAACGAACATTTAACTAATATAAAGAAAAAATTTCCCAATCACAGTGTGTCGAGACACTTTGAGAAATATCACAACGCTGATCCCACCCAGTGTCGTTTTTATGGGATCGACAAGGTCTCAAGACACTGGAGGGGAACAAACATGAGAAAAGAGGTCTCCCAAAATGAGACGAAATGGTTATACACACTCAATACCATGCAACCGTTGGGTATGAATATAGAATTAGATTTAAATTGTTTTCTGACAAATGAATAGTACCAACTTTATGAAGGGGGAGGAGCTGTAGGGTCTGGCAAAAAAAAAAAAAAAAAAAAAAAAAAAAAAAAAAAAAAAAATAAACAAAAAACAAAATTAAAAATCTACTTCATGACATATTTTTAAAAAAATCTTTACTAAGATAAACCACTAGAGGGCACTTTTTAGCGACCCCTATAGAATTAATTGATTTGGCAAGACATATTACTAGTTTCTTAACATAGATGTCAAATAATAATAACATCAATACTGAACAAAACTATATATTTTCTGGTCCAAATAGAACTAACTGAATGGATTGGCCAGAATTAAACCAAGAGCGCCACCTAGTGGGACATTAAATATGTGGTCGTCTCTCTATATATATATATAATAAACTTTTTTAATTTTTTTTAATTTTTTTGAATTTATTCAGCAGTTTTTTGTAAGGGTTAATAAAGATGACATATTATATATAAAAAATCAATGACAACATAGACCTATAAAAAAAAAAAAAAAAAAAAAAAAAAAAAAAAAAATTAAATTGGCATATAAATGAATTAGAAACCAAAATAAGGAGAAAAAGGAGTTTTTCCCTGCATTTTTCTTTTTCCTTTTTTCTTGTTCTGCAATAAATAAGCGCAACTATATAATACTTTATTAATTAATTTTTGATCCAGTCAAAAACGAGAGGTAGGATTGACCTACAAAAAGCCATAGGTATGCTTTTTAAGGTTGTTTTCTTAAGGCGTTTTAAAAATGTATGAATACTAAATGTTTACTGTGAGCGGCAGGTCCGCAAAGATGAGTCCAGCTGGCACTGAGGCTGCGCAAGCAATAAGGTCTCCCATTGGCGGCTTCGCCACGGGGAAACACTATAACATCAGGCATTCCCCAGTGATCAGGCACGCCCCCCTGAAGACGTGACATCACGAAACGCGCGTCGGAGGCGGCACCTGATCACGACATTGTACGCAAGCCTCCCAGGATATCCGGTACCTGCTGGTTGTCGGCGCGAGGAGGTGACACGCACGCTGACCGACATAGGAGTCCTTTTAGAGGGAGAGCATTTTTCCTACCATTGTTTGTTATCAAGGCGAGCAACCCCAGTGCCGGGCGGGCACTGGATAATGTGAGTGGCCATTTGGCTTTTGTTGTTATACTGTTTTTTAACCAAATAAAAGGCAAAATTACACTATGAAGTGTTTTTCAATTCCACATATACATCTACCCACGATCTGGTCTGAGCATATCTGAGAGGAGGAGGAGAAAGTGTCTCAAAAGGTTTTCCCCTGGTGTATCCAAACAGGCTTTGTCCTGTAAAAAGTGCTTGTGATTGTTTTTTAGTTAAAACAATCAACATCTTCTGGTAAGCGGCCAGCCTCATTATTGTTTTCACCTGGGTGAAAGAAGAATTTATGTATGCGGTGAAGGGATTCACATTTATTAAGAATAAGTGAAAGTCTACACTCAACTGATGCTATTTCTTTTTGCATGAACTTTATGGACTTATATTTTTTGCTTATATGGTGAATTTTTGGATGCTAGAAATTTTATAATTTTTCATTACTATTCACATTTATCTGGGACATTGGTGTGATTGGAATACAGACTCCATTAAGGGAGAGTTTGTCTCACCACTCAGTGCGATTTCACTTACCACAGTCGTGGTACACTGTGGTTTTTTGTGGTTTTTTCTAATTTTATATATTATGTACTGATTAATTTTGTTTTGTGGGGGCACCTAACTATTGGTGCATATTGGTGCACTAATAATACACAAAAAATAGCACTTGGTCACGACCAAGAGGTCACTGTTTGGTTATATATGCACTAGATAAGTTAGTTAGTCACAATATATTTGTTGTGTACCATACACTGATATAGTGTTTGGGTTCATTTTACATCACTATATCAGCGTTATATAATACTCACCATTCAATTATATGATTTAGTAGGAGGTTCACATCAATTTTGAATAGGAGCTTTCCTCCAGTTTATTACACCGTACCAGAGGCGCTTACACCTCACCCAAGAGATACATTTATAGTTTATACTATTTACAATTTTTATCTGTAATATAGTGTTTTTCAGCGCCCCAAGTACAAAAACCTCACCATTTTTTGGGGGTATTTAATCACTGTATATTTTCTCTCTTTACCTAGCGCGGGGTTGGGGTTTTTATTTTTTGGGGGTATTTAATCAGTACTGGGGTTTTTATTTTTTGCTAAACAAACAAAAAAGTCTGAACATTTTGAAAAAAACAAACATAAAAGGTTTCATAGTTTGTTATAAAATTTTGCAAACAGGTAATTTTTCTCCTTCATTGATATGCACTGATGAGGCTGCACTGATGGGCACTGATGGGCTGCACTGATAGGCACAGATAAGGTGGCACTGATAGGCACAGATAAGGCAGCACTGATTAGGCGGCACTGATGGGCCCTGATAGGTGGCACTGATAGATACCACTGATAGATGGCACTGATAGGTGGCACTGGTAGGAACTGGTAGGTGGCACAGACGGGCAGCACTGGTGATGAGGCACTGATTGGTGACATTTATAGGTGGCACTATGGGCACTTATAATTGGCACTGTGGGCACTGATGGGTGGCGCTGGTGGGCACTGGTAGGCGGCTCTGTTGTGCACTGGTAGGTGGCACTGGCTAGTGGCACAGGTGGGCACAGATGAGGTGGAGGCTGTTCTCCTTGATCGGGACCGACGTCCCACTGTCAGCCACCGTGATCTGCTTAATTTTTCTCCCCACGCTATAAGCGTGAGGAGAAAAAATAGCTGATTACCGGCTCTCTTTACATCACATGATCAGCTGTCATTGGCTGACAGCTGATCACGTGGTAAGGGATCGGGATCAACCCCTTACTCCGATCTGTGGGCTCCTATCTTCTGCTCTTTTGCCCACTCTTTTGCTAGCGTTGGCCTCGTCTTCTCCGTCGTCTTCTTCCCTCTGGTCTTCTTCCGATGTTGACACAACGCTCTCTCCTGCTGTAATGTTGTGTGCGCGGTGCGCAATGACATATAGGCATGGGGCGGGGTCACCGGGTGATGTTATGCCCCCTTATGAAGTCACCGCCCGGGGCATGATGGGGCAGTGACACATAAGTTCAGAAAATAAGTTATGTGCAATAAAATGGAATGACACAGGGAAAAAGGGAGGTGCAAAAAGGTATGGAAAGCCAAGACACCAGTTGAAATATATCAGTAATTAGAAAGAAATCCTGCCCCTTGTCAGTGCAAATTAATATCAGCTGGTTCAGTCTCAACTGATGGCCTGTAAAAAGGTGTCTCATTACCAAGGTGTCAAACAAAAAATATCTCATGATGGGTAAAATCAAAGAGCTCTCTCAAGACCTTTGCAACCTTATTGTTGCAAAACATACTGATGGCATTGGTTATGGAAGAATTTCTAAACCTCTGAATGTTCCTGCAAGCACTGTTGGGGCCATAATCTGGAAGTCTAAAAAACATAATTTCCCCATAAACCAGCCCCAACCAGGTGCTCCTCGCAAGATTTCTGACAGCAGAGTGAAAAGAATTATCAGAAAAGTTGTCCAAGAGCCAAGGAGCAGTTGTGGAGAGCTTTACAAAGACCTGGAATTAGCAGGTACAATTGTTTCAAAGGAAACAATAAGTAATGTACTCAACTGACAGAAAAGAAGGCGCGAGAGCCAGCTCAACAATATAGCAGCAATCTGAATTAGTCACTAAACATATCTATACATATGCATTTTAGTAAAAGGAAATTAAAGCGGTAGTAAACCCTTCCACGCAAATACGATTTTCACAATATTATGAAAGAAATGGTAATTACAATTCGAATTGATCACTTTAAATATATATATAACATTTTGTTCTTACTGCATATATTCTTTATCTTGTCAAAGTTTATTCAGCATTAGCCAGCGCCATCTCCACTGTGGTCTTCCGCGTCTGAATAGATCTGCATTTCCGCCCCCCAGTACATACTCGTCTTGGTAATCACACGCAAGTGCGCTAATAACAAAATACCAAAGCCTCTTGAAACTTGTGCCGTCTGTCTCTCCTCCACCCTGTGATGTACGAGTTTGGCGCACCTTGTCCTTCTTCTCACAATGCACTCAACCGCCATGGCCTGTATTGCACGCTCAACCATGCAAGACTCGATTGCTGAAGATAAAGCATGTTGAAGCTTGTTCAAATTTTGCTGCACAACATTTAGACAAGCCTGTGAAATACTGGGAGAATATAGTCTGGTCAGAAGAGATCAAAATTGAACTTTTTGGATGCCATAATACACACCATGTTAGGAGGTTAAGCGGCCCTGCGGATCACCCCAAAAACACAATGCCAACGGTGAAGTTTGGTAGTAGAAACATCATGGTGTGGGGCTGTTTTTCAGCATATGGTACTGGCAAACTTCATGTCCTTAAAGGAAGAATGGATGAAAAAATGTACCAAGATATCCTTGATAAAAATCTGCTGCCATCTACCTGGATGATGAAGATGAAACAAGGGTGGACATTTCAGAAAGACAATGATCGCAAACACAAAGCCAAGGAAACTCTAAATTGGTTTCAAAGAAATAAAATAAAGCTGCTAGAATGGCCCAGCCAATCACCTGACTTGAATCCAATAGAAAATCTATGGAAAGAACTAAAGATCATCAGAGAATTCACAGAAGAAGCCCACGGAACACTCAAGGTTTGAAGACAACTTGTGTGGAAGAATGGGTCCAATTCACACCTGAGCAATGCACCCGACTAGTTTCTCCATACAGAAGGAGTCTTGAAGCTGTCATTACCAACAAAGGATTTTGTACGAAGTATTGAACAAATTTCAGTTAGCGTGTTCAATGCTTTTTCCCTGTATTATTCCATTGTTATCGACATGTGGTGAAAATTCCATGTCAATAGCACCTTTTAGAAATAAATTTACCTAGAAAAATGGTGACGTGTTCAATTCTTATTTTACCCGCTGTATACAGTGTCTTGTCATGTTACAACCAAAAACGTAAATGTATTTTATTGGGATTTTTAGTGTGAGACCAACACAAAGTGGCACATAAGTGTGAAAATGACCAACACAAAGCATTTGTATTCAGCACCCATAATTGTGAAGTGGAAGGAAACTGAGTTGGATCAGAAGTGGAAACCAAGGTCTGTTTGGCCAAAAGGGAGCTATTGTCGCTACTTCCACCTCCTCTTTACAAATAAATAGCTGAAGTCACGGCGAGCTGGAGCGCAGAAGCGTTCCAGCCGCCATAAGGGGGAAAAACACCAAAAAACGCTCTGCATGATAGAAGTGACATCAAGACACACACAACACATAAAACTAAGAGGCGACTGCCATGGAGCATATACATGTGAAGAGTCCAGACCTTTGCCAGCCAGAAAAAAGACGTCCATGGTCCATGGTCCGACCGTCCATCCGTCAGGCACCCAGAGGCAACCACCCCACACCACAAGGGTATCAACGTGCCTCCCAAGCTTCTGCCCGCCCATGGCTGGGATCTGAGCTGCACCGCAAGGTATGCCGACTTTACTTGTATCCATCCGACCGGACGCCCGTAGAGTATAAATATGGTCCATTGGAGGAGGACAAAAAAGGAACGTAGTACCATGGGGTGAGTGCTCTTTTATTTGAAAGGGGTCCTATAGCATTGGAGAGGAGGCGGGGTTAACCACACGTAGGCTGCCATGGAGTCTGTCAGGAAAAATGGTTTTCAATTTTTTTTACAAATAAATAGAAAATAGTCCACCTGTGTGTAATTTAATCTCAGTATAAATACAGCTGTTCTGTGAAGCCCTCAGAGGTTTATTAGAGAACATTCAGCAGGGACAGGGAAGCTGGTCAGAGTTGATGGGAAGATAGTTGGAGCAAAAAAAAAGGGCAATCTTAGAAGAAGGCCTGTTAGAATCGGAAAAAGACTTGAAACCGGGGCAGAGGTTCACCTTCCAGCAGAACAATGACCCTAAACATACAGCCAGAGCTATAATAGAATGGTTTAGATCAAAGCATATTCATGTGTTAGAATGACCCAGTCAAAGTCCAGACCTAAATCCAATTGAGAATCTGTGGCAAGACTTAAAAATTGCTGTTCAGACGCTCTCTATCCAATCTAACAGAGCTTGAGCTATTTTGCAACGAAGAATGGGCAAAAATGTCACTCTTTAGATATGCAAAGCTGCTAGAGACATCCCCAAAAAGACTTGCAGCTGTAATTGCAGTGAAAGATGGTTCTAAAAAGTATTGACTGGAGGGCTGAATACAAATGCACGCCACACTTTTCACATATTTATTTATAAAAAATGTTGATAACCATTTATCATTTTTCATTCCACTTCACAATTATGTGCCACTTTGTGTTGGTTTATCACATAAAATCCCAATAAAATCCTTTTTACGTTTTTGGTTGTAACATGACAAAATGTGGAAAATTAAAAAAAAAGTTTATAAAAATTGATCAATCCTGATGTACTGACAGCTAATTTCTTGAGGCCTAAAAATCCCAGGACAGTACAAATATCTACCAGATGACTCTTTTTTGAAAGTATACAGTCCATGGTATTTAGTAAGAGGCATAGCAAGTTTTTTGAATTTGTAATTTTTCTGTCCAATTTTTTGGAAAAATTAAGAAATTAAAATGTTTTTTTTTTTTTTTTTGATTACTGTTACAGTACAGCGCAGTATAGCATCATAATATAACTGGTGTGGCAGTGATCAGAGACACTGACTGGGGACAGTGTGTAAATATATAGTATGCAGAGGCAGCAGTTGAAGGCTTAACCCTTTCACTGCCAAGTCGGTACACCATAACACCATACGGACCTACAGAAGTGCCTGCAGGTGGTCAAGTCCATACACTGTACGGACCTACATTCCTGCTCTAGGACCTCCATCTGTCTGTTTTTGAAAGGCAGGATCGGATAGCGGTGGATGTCAACGGACACGTCACCGCTGATATCCGCCGCTCCATAGGGGAGACTGGAGGGGCCAATCAAGTCCGCCTGAAAAAACTGACAGGTGGACCTGATCGGACAGCCTGTGTGAGAGAGCCCTAAGGGTAGATTTAGACAGGCATCTAAATCGCCCTTGCCTCTGAAGCCTGAGGCTACCCTCCAGAGGCTACCGACAGGTTGTGAGGGAGCGATGCAATGTCTCCTCACCACCTGTTTTAATCCCATTGTTGCCAACAAATGTGCTGCAACTGCATGCCACCCCCCCCCCCCCAACTGTAAGTCTAAACAAAGCCTAAGGCCTTGTTTACGCAGGGCATACCACTACAGGGTCGTGTTTAGCTACAGAGGAATGCACTTGTGTTCCGTGCATCCCTGTCAATTGGGATGCAGCAGCTGCAAGGACACAGCCACTGCTCCCAGCTTGACATCTGTGTGGGTGCATGTCCCTGAACTCACACTGTCTGCGTTTGGGTCAATGCACCTACATCCACATGGATGTCAGATCTGTGCTTGCAGCTGCTGTGTCCCACTTGACATGAATAGGACTGCCTGCACAGGGATGCACAGAATACCTCTGTATCCCCGTGCAGGTAAATGCAGCCCTCCATGGGCATACGCTTTAGCACACACCACTGAACGAGGCCTTAGTAGGAATTTAGCAGGAATTACATAAGTTATATTGTGTTTATGTGTGCAAATAAGGATCTTAGTTTATTTATTTTTTTGAAAATAGGGATTTGATAAACACTTGCGCAAAAATTGCACTGCCTTAAAAATCAGTAGCACCTTCCTTTTTTTCTACTGGTCATGTGCTTTCAGAAAATATATGGTTTGGGGGTGGGTCTTTCACAAATTCTGAAAGCTGTAAGGGAAAAATGAAAACCTTCCGATTTTTTGAGAAATTTTGATATTTACATTTTTGCGTACGTTCGATTTTCACCATTTTGCAAAAAGGTGCAATGTAAAAAATGTTGTTATTTATTAACTCTATACAGGTTAAGCTTTTATATTTAGTATGGATTTAGCAGGAATGTTGTCAAATTAGCTGTGTTTTTATCTGCTAATAATGGTTTTATACAAAAAATGTGCCATCAGAATGCATGTGCTTCCACTGTGGAGCCTCTTATAAGTTAGAGGTAGGGTGTACACATCACAGGGTGCCTTGCCGAGGCCTGTAGCTTATGCATGCATTTGCAAATTTGTGCAACTAAACCCGTTTTTAAAATGCATACTGTTATATCTGGTTGGTCGCAGGCTGGTTGGTAAGTAGAGATTTAAATTTTTCCAAGGATTTTTCCTTGGCTTTTGTTTAATAATGGTTTTAGTGTATTTTTTGCGACTGCAAAATAAAAAATCAGTAGCACTTGCTTTTTATTTTACAGGTCATGTGCTTTCAGAAAATATATGGTTTGGGGGGTGGCAGCGGGAGTGGCGCGGCATACCGCAGACTGTTCCATAGTACGGCGGTTCTCCTTCCATCGGCTCTCCTCCTACCACCCGACCCTCCCCCCACATGTGATCCGGTTGGATCAGAGGCCCGCTTGCGCGGGAAAACAATATTTTTTGAAAAGAGTTGGGGGGGCGCAGTGGGAAGTCGGAGAAAGGGGGGCAGGGCTTAGCCCGGCGTCGGCGTGCTTCAGCATCCACAACGCGGGGCTGTGTAGGCTATAAGTGCACCTTTTGCAGGTGCATTCAGCTGACGGAGGGACACAGAGCAGACAGGGGCATGTGAGTGTTGGTGACACAGGCATTCCCAAGGCACTTTACTTAATAGCAGCGGCAGTTGCTGGACCATTTGCTCAGCCGTGGGTGCATTTTTGGCATTACCTCTGCATTTGTGCTTAACACGATGTTCAGAAGGGGGAGGTACAAATACCTCAAAAAACAAGGGCTCAAAGGGATCTCCTTCAGGCTCTGAGGACCCTGCCTCTTCATCACCATCCCCCCGGAAAGGCCTAGGGAGGCTAGTCAGAGTGAGGCAGGTGTTGCAACTGCTTCCGACATTTCAGCCCCTGTCTATATTACTGAGGAGTTTTTCTCCTCAGCCATGATTGGATTGGAGGAAAGGTTAGCGGCTTTAATCGCATCTTCCCAGAATGGGAGAAAATGCATTAGGTCCCCTTCTACCACCCAGGACCCTCAAACAGAGGAACAGTGGGAGGGGGAAGATGTATTCCCCTCAGGGGACCGTAAAGAGGCTGATGACTCCTCTTCTGAGGGATCAAGTGGGGGAAGGACCTTCTTCAGCTTCACAAGCTGAGAAATTGCTGGTGCAATCTCTTACTGAAATGGTCCACTCCACATTTAAGCTACCCTTAACTGAGTCGGTTGAAAAGCCCACTTCTTGTTTGGGTTCACTAAAGCCTCCTCAAGCTTTGCGTGCCTTTCCTGTCCATTCCTTGCTGGAAAAGTTTATGTATTCTGAGTGGAATCACCCAGATAAGCATTTTTTCCCTCCTAATAGTTTCCAACAATTTATTCTATGGAGGAAAAATTTACTAAGATGTGGGGGTATACCAGCAATTGACGCTGCTATATCCTCTGTGAATAAAAGTTTGACTTGTCTGGTTGACAATGCACAAATGCTTAGGGATCCAACCGATAAATTGGAATTCCTATTGAAAAACATTTTCTCTTTGGCAGGTTCAGTAGCTCAACCTGCAGTAGTGGCAATTGGGGTATGTCAATCCTTGAGAGACCACTTGAAACAGGTGCTCAAGCAGGCCCATGATTTAGCAGAGCTGCCAGGGGCTTTGTGTTTTGCAATTGACGTGATCAGAGATTCTATTCTTCAGACCTAACGCCTTACGCTTGGGTGGGTGCATATGCGTAGAATCTTATGGTTGAAAAATTGGTCAGCCAAAGCGCCATGCAAAACACTCCTGGCTGGTTTTCCTTTCCGCGGTGAAAGGCTGTTTGGGGATGATTTGGACAAATATATCCAAAAAATATCAAGTGGAAAAAGTATCCTTTTGCCAGTTAAGAAAAGGAGTAAACCTCCCTCATTTAAACAAGCTCCTACTCCAGGGCCGGGGGCATCAGCCTCCAGGCAGTCGCGATGGCCTCCACTGTCAGGTTCAAGAGGTAAACCTCAGGGTCAACCCCAAGGACAAAAAGAAGTCCTGGGGGAGGAAACCTACAAGACAGAACACTAAAGCCTCTTTATGAAGGGGCACCCCCGTGGGGGAAGACTTCTGCAGTTCTCAAAGTTCTGGCAGGAACAGTTTTAAGACAGATGGGTGGTCTCCACAATAGCTCTAGGTTACAAACTAGAGTTTCGAGAATTTCCGTCTCCTCATTTGCTCAGGTCAATTGTCCCTAAAGATCCAGAGAAAAAGAAGTCTTTCTTTAAAGCATTAGACCAATTTTTGTCTCAAAAAGTGATCATGGCGGTCCCCATGAAGGAGCAGGGGTTGGGGTTTTATTCAAACCTTTTCACGGTGCCAAAACCAAATGGAGATGTCAGACCCATTCTAGATCTTAAGGATCTAAACCGATTCCTGAATATCCACTCTTTTCACATGGAATCAATCCAATCTGTTGTCTACATCCTGTAAGGAGTAGATGGCTGTACTAATAGGTGATTTTTTTTGCCTATCCTGGAGTCCTTCTTTAACAGTTTTATGCTGTCAGGCTAACTGAGCAAGTTTTCCTACCCTAACATGAGAAGCAGCTATATTAGTACAATATGGGTAACAATGTACATTGCTTCACAATACGATGCTGGTATGTTCAGTGGATGAAACTTAAGCTAGCTATACAACAGTAGATTTTTGAATAAACATTCATACAAATATTCATAAGAACATTAGTTTGAAAATTCTTTGTACTCTCGATAACTGGACAAATGTTGTTTGAAGGTTCCTCAAAATTCAATTTGCTTTAAACATTCAATTTTGGAATGGGTGTAATTTCCTAAATGTAAACTACATAAACTTAAAAATTCATCCATTTGATAAACAATTTTCCATCCTGCACCTTTGAATTTTCTTAGCAGTGTGGTCAAAAAATGAATGTCGATTTGAGCCCACTGAACATTACAAATTCAAACGAACATTCTACCAGTGTATAGCCATCTTAAGTGCTCTTGCACTTACTGCACTTCAGCCTTTTGAGAAGCTGTGAGGTCTCCTCTCTTGATATGGAGCACACTTGCACAACACAAACAAGATCCCAGAATGTATTTTGTAAGAATAGAAACGCAAACACTACTATGGCAGATGTTCAACATCACAGCAATAGTATAAACATAGCAGAGGCCAAACAAGTGGAGAAAAGCTATCTGAGACAGAAATGTAAACAAAACAAATATGTACACTTATTACAGATGTCGTTTTGAAATAAAAATACTTGTCTTTCAAGGCAACTATTTCCCAAAATATAGCTATCAAAGAGGTTCCTGTCTTACTTGTTTAGTGTACTGGAACTACATATCTTAGTGACACATATTATAGTCAACTCATTGAGACATACGAGAATTAATTTCTTATTAAGGTTGTGGTAACAGTCTCTGCGTAATGGTACAAGAATAATGCTTTGTCTACTAAATAAACCATCTGCAGATCAACAACAAAAGTAAGTGAATCTAAGCCCCATCACCATCACTTTTGATCCCTATCTTGAGCAACCCTGATTTCCTCCTGGGGTTACAGGACTGTTTCACTGTATAAAGTAAGAAAACACATGGTATGCTAAACACTTCTGACACTGATACAACTGGTTGTCCCCCACATTAACTTGCAACAGATCCAACATTCTCCTCACTAGGCCCTTTGCAGATACTGAAACCCATACATTTTTGACGCTCACTAAATACTCCAGATAAACTCTGAACATTAACTTAATTTGAACATGCATGCAAAGATGAATATCCTATTAGCCATGCCCTTTACATTCCCTACAAATGGCTTCTGATGGAATCTTAAAAACACCACTATACTACCTGTACCACTGGAAACAGGAGTTGGGAGTTGCTCTCTCTGCTGAGTCCTGCATAACGATGCTTACCATGTCTTTCCAATCATCTATATGTAACAAATATCAAATGCTGGCTACCTAAACAAGAGTTTGCCCCGTACCTCCAGATGTTTTTTAACTGGAACTGTGTGTCAAGCCCATAATCACTAAAGAAGAAAGTCTTCTCTTCTTCCCCGCCTGGTGCACATTACCCTCCCTGTTAACTCTCATTCACTGCTCTCTCTCCTACCCTTTCATCACCTCTCTACATCTCATTACAATTCCACAATTGATACGTCCAAGACTGACACCCCAGCCTCCTACTCACATGGGGTTCTTCTGTGTTCCCTTCAAAAGGCACAACCACTGTAACCACAGGACCATCAGTAACACCCCTTTAGTGCAGCAGCCCATATACTTCACAAGTAGTAGAATTCCACCCTCCTCATATAGGGGGTTTTGGGACTTTCAAACCATCTACTTACTACTTCGTTAATTGTATCCCTAAAGTTCAAATATACCCTAATTCTCTGTTTTCAAGAAAATGCTAACTCTTGTATCTTGGAATTGGTTATTTAAAATTGAAAGGAAAATAGTGGTTGTAAAGGCAGAAGGTTTTATTTTTATCTTAATACATTCAATGCATCTGTGCAGGTGCCCCCCTCAACCCCCCCTCAACCCCCCCTAATACTTACCTGAGTCCTATCTAGATCCCGCAATGTGCACCACAGTCTATACTCACCAAATCACCATCGCAGTATAGGGACCACACTTTAGAGGACTGCACAGGAACACAATTGTTTACCCCAAAACCCCTCTGTGGGTCAGGACCATGAAAATAAAAGAGATAAGGAGGACCTCCTCATAGTGTAAATCAATCCTCATTGGTTGAGATATCCTGGCGCCATTGGCTCCCGCTGCTGTCAATCAAAATCAGTGAGCCAATGAGGCAAGGGGGCGGGGTGGGGTGGGGGCGTGCCACAGCTCCGTGTCTGAATGGACACAGGGAGTTGCGGCTCGACCTGTGTGCCCCATAGCAAGCTGCTTAATGTGGGGGTACTTAACAGGAGGGAGGGGCCACGAGATCCGATGAGGGACCCGAGAAGAGGAGGATCTGGGCTGCTCTGTGCAAAAACACTGAACAGAGCAGGTATGTATAGACATGTTTGTTATTCTTAACAAAAAAAAACAAGACTTCAGTATGACTTTCAACACTTACAGACCGGAAGATTTTCCTGCTTAATGACCAGGCCATTTTTTTGTGATACGGCACTGTGTTGTTTAACTCACAATTGCGTGGTCATGCGATACGCTGTGATTTTCTATAATAAATATCCCCAAAAATGTTTTTAAAAAAAATAATTTCTTCATCAGTTTAGGCCAATATATATTCTACATATTTTTGGTAAAAAAAAAAAAAAAAAAATCGCAATACACTTATATTGATTGGTTTGCGCAAAAGTTATAGTGTCTACAAACTATGGGAAAGGGTTATGGCATTTTTTTTTAATAGTAATGGCGGTGATCTGTGATTTTTAGCGGTACTGCAACATTGCGGTGGACAGATTGGACACTTTGACACATTTTTAGGACCATTGACATTTATACAGCGATCAGTGCTATAAAAATGCACGGATAACTCTGTAAATGTGTCACTAGTAGGGAAGTGGTTAACACTAGGGGGCGATCAAGGGGTTAAATATGTTCCCTCGTGAGTGTTTCTTACTGTGGGGGATAGGATTGACTGGGGAAGGAGACATATCGCTGTTCCTACTTACTAGGAACCAATGATCTGTCTTCTCTCTCCTGACAGAACAGGGATTTGTGTGTTTACACACACACAAATCCCCATACTGGCTCTCGTGCCCGCAATCATGGGTGGCAGGTGGCGATCGTGCCCACCAGTTACGCGCATCGGGTCCCCTGCCGTGCAGCACGCGTGCCTCTTGAAGGGGAACGTGTTACTTTGCCGACATATATCGGCGTGAGCCGGTCGGCAAGTGGTTAATCAGTACACCATGTGCCTTCCCTAATTACTCCTAGTCTGTATGCTTTCTCTTGTTATGTATACCAAAAAATTTATAAATAGCGCACAAAAAAACCCGTAAGTAAATCTAGAGAGTGAAACATGTAAAAAAAATCATCGTCCTCTAGCGTGAGTTAACCTTTAATAATCTTTAGTTCCTAAAACCAATGAATCTGGAGATAAATAACTTTTCTAGAATATTGCTTTACATATATTAACTGAAGCATGGGAATGTGGATAGGTGGTGCAGTATACTCCAGAACTAATTACTGACTGGCTTTCCATCAACGAAAATCATACACATTTGTTTTTCCATACGTTCCTGACATGATGCAATACCTGCCACCTGTGTAAAAAGAGACATGCATTACTTTAACTACTTCAATACCAGGCACTTACACCCCCTTCCTGCCCAAGCCAATTTTCAGCTTTTAGCGCTGTCGCTGTTTAAATGACAATTGCGCGGTCATGCTACACTGTACCCAAACAGAATTTTTATAATTTTGTTCCCACAAATAGGGCTTTCTTTTGGTGGTATTTAAACACCTCTGCGTTTTTCTTGTGTTTCTGGTGAAACAACAGTGTAGCGCTAATATGCACACTAAATTAGAGTAGTGCATATGTCTAAATGCAATACATATAGAACACAAATTACATGTGTAAAAACAAAATTAACTGTGTTTGAACACAATAAGTGTATGAATCAGGCACAGAGCAACAGTCCACATAAATGTGAAGAAAAAAAACTCTTCCTGTTGAAGTGACACCAAACCAATGGGGAATGTGAAACTGATTGTGAAATCACACATTGCACAATCAGTTTCACATTCCCCATTGGTTTGGTGTCCCTGCAACAGGAAGAGTTTTTTTCCTTCACATTTATGTGGACTGTTGCTCTGTGCCTGATTCATATACTTATTGTGTTCAAACACAGTTGATTTTGTTTTTACACATGCAATTGTTTTCTATATGTATTGCATTTAGACATATGCACTACTCTAACTTAGTGTGCATAGTAGCGCTACACTGTTTCACCATTTACATTAAACTTTGTTTGTTTGAGTGCTGGCAGCTTTTTTTCTCACTTTACATTCATTTATTTATGTTGTAGCACAGTCTTTCCTCCACATTTTTCATCTCTTGTGTTTCTGTTATAACATTTTGTAAATAAGTAAGTTTTCTCTTTCACTGATGGGCACTGACGATGGGCACTGATATGCAGCACTGATGGGCATTGATAGGCGGCACTGATGGGCACTCATGGGTGGCACTGGTGGGCACTGAAAGGCTGCACTGATGGGTACTTATGGGTGGCACTGTTGGCATAGATGCAGATGCATAGATGCATAATTGTGACATAGATGCAGAATTCTGCTTTTGACAGCTCAGTCACTTGTTGCATGCTTGAGCTAGAGCTAGAATCGTATGCAGAGATATGTGTTAAAATTGCTTCCTGCTCCAGTGCAAGGGAAGCATGGAGTTTGAGTGTTGTGCGGGCCTTCAGCAGAGCGATTGTTCACCTGAGGTGTAGCAGTGGCTTCCCTTCGTTAGGTTGCTGCCATAGCTACAGTTGAGGGTATTCCTCTGTGTGGTACTGTGAAGTAGGGTGCGGAATATAGGGTAAGCATGTCCAGAAGAAATTTGCAGCAACCCGGGTATAGACTTAAAGTTGCAACAATTTATGAAGCGTTATTACGCCGGAGCCTGTTTTCTGCTTCCTCTGAATGGACCATCATGATTTAAACCATGCGCTGTAGTACTTCCAGATTGTGGTGAGTGGTGACAGCAGTATCCTCCATGTCCGATATGCGGGACTCAGCGGTGGTTAGGCGACTTTATCCTGATTCTGCCAGATGAGGCCATGCTTGATCGCCAGAGTATCAATCCAGCCCATGAGTGAGGTTTTACTGGCCTCTATAGCAGCCAGGATAGCGGAGGTGGAGGAGTCCTCCAGCAGATGTGCTGTAGACCCAGGCTGAGGTATCTCCTCCCTGTCCAGGTCCACGATAGGGAGCGGCCACAGGTCCGTGTGGACGGCAACAGCAGTCCTAGCTCCTGGAGGAGGAGGCAAGATGGCTGCCGCATGTGTCACAGGCAGAGAGCTCCAGGGCTTGGGAGGAGGCTGCTTTTTGCCCAATCTGCCTTTGGCTGGCATGGATGGCACGGGGGGGATACCTGATCTGGTGGCAGGAGTTTACTGAGCAGGATGGCTCAGATAGCAGGAGGATCCGGCAGGATTAATCGGTTAGGGAGCCGGAGCTCTCACCAGGAAGTCCTTGCTTCTTCGCATCTGGCCACGCCCCCCTGCCTGCACTACTTTGGTGCGACTTTTGATGCAACTTTGGTCCAGAGAATGTAAGGTCAGATCAAAGTTGCACCAAAAGTCTCATCAAAGTCGTGCTCCAAAGTTGCACTGGAAATCATGCGGCTTTGGAGACGCGCTAATGTGAATGAAGCCTAAAAACTCTTATGACTTCAGAACCACTTTAAAATCCTTTTTCTTTTTTTTGGGGGGGATACAGCATGACACACATTAGGAACGTGTAATGGTATAGATCCATTACCTGCAAACAGTTGTTTCTGGTAAAAATCTTCCTCGAAATGTTGCTTTCTGGTGATGTGAGCAGCTCATCTGTCCCCTTCACCATTCACAAAACTCATATTACTACCAGTGGCGTCGCTATGGGTGTGCTGTATCCTCCAAATAATACTAAACTTCAGCTTTAATGATCAGCTTCTATGACTTATAAATGCATTGCCAACCAGAGTTAAAAAGTAGTATACTTCAAACTGATTTAACCACTTGTGAGTCAGTAAGAATATTAACAGTCCACTATAACTTCATGTGTAAAACTAAAGTGACCCATACATGGGTCAATTCATTTTGCTCAGCCAGCAGGTGGAATGAAAAAACTTGCCTGTTTCCCCCATCCACACATTCAATGTAGATGCAGGAATCCTCCTCGCTGTGTCATTTTATTCTGACAGCAGGACTCCCCCACCTTCAGAATACACTGCTCAGCTATCAAATGGGAATTTCCCAGTAGGACCATTCATGAGATGTCGATCGACTTCTAATAAACAAGAACAGCTACAGATGATGCACCGCTGAATTTCAATCCATGTATGACCAGCTTAAGTATTGATTATGAAAGATTACTTCTGAAATTCTGCTTTTCAACATACTTATGTGGTACAGTTTACTTTTTTCAAAATTTTGCATCTATCTTCTGCATCTAGCTACTCCAGCTAATTTCCAGAAAAAATACAACCTAGTGTGTTTCATGATTCAGGCCCTTTAGTTATATTCCATGTTCAGATGAAGGTTAGACAGACAGAAAGCAGTAGAAAAAGCAACATTACTACCCAGAGACATAGCAAATAGCCCCAAAAAACTGACTGTTTTTTTATTCAGGCTAAAGGAAAACTGTATGTGTTGTCTGTCAAATAAATGCGATGTTTCCTAGACAGCGTTAGAAGTTTACAGGTTGATTTCATGCATTACTTGCGATTTCTCTATATCACATAGACTTACCAAAACGTCTACAGAACACTCCAAAGATTGCACTTTCTTCCACAACTCGAAGGTCAGCCAGAAGAGACAACTCAAGACCCCCTGCTACAGCGTAACCACTCACAGCAGCAATTACTGGCTTAGAAAATTGCATCCTGCTAGGCCCCTGGGAAGAAAAGGATCCTCACTCACATGTTCATATTTAGACTAAACAATAAAACAGAAACCAATAGTTCTAATTGACAAATTTATCAAAAACATTACATTTAAGTAGTCTTGCATACCATGGGTCCTGGTCCTTTGGTTACATTTGGCTCTATCTTCAGAGAGTTAGCGCTGTGAGCTATTTCCTTCAGATCAAAGCCAGCACAGAAATTTCCACCTGTGGAAGGTAATAATGAATGTCATATCAGTCACTGACAGCTGCTAGTTTGTGGTATAAGAGAAGCTGTTTGATCTTTGTTCACCTTGTCGATGCCAAAGCTCATCTCCAGGTCTAGAGAATGTCATCATCTGACCCACAAAATGGTACTAGAACCAGGGAAGGCACATTAGTGTGCATAGAGGTGGACACATGAGCAATGTGTGCAGGGACCGTCCTGTCATCCGCCGGCTCCTCGCGGATCAGCTGATCGATCCCCGTTGAGCAGCAGATCTTCACAGGGTGGATCAATACGGATCCGTCACGTGTGAAAGGGGCCTAATGGCTTTCAATCATATTTTTGTTACTGACATTTTTCAGATGATACGCTAAACCTAAAATTTGTTTTACATCTCATCCAGCTCAACAGTGCTTGCAAACCTTGAAAAGCCTAAAATTGCCTCACTGAGAAAACAGAGATTTTTATGAAGCTTTTTTACAGCTGCTATAATTAATGTGGCTTCATTAACCAGTTAAAGGCTTGCCTACCACAGATATACTGTGGCAGGGCGGCTCTATTGCAATAGCAACTGGGGGCCGATTGGACAGAGGGGGAGCCAATCAGCGGGTCCGGCGGACCCCATGTACTCTGGCCACCCATGATCTCTCCCCAGAGAGGCAGAACGGCAATCTGCCTATGTAAACAAGATAGATCGCCTTTCTGACAGGGATGAAAATAGAGATCTTGTGCTAAGCAGGAACACGGATCTCTGTGTTTATCCAGTCAGTCCATCCCCCACACAGTTAGCAAGAGCATCCTAGGGACACACTTAAACCTTTGATCGCCCCTGATGTTAACCCCTTCCCTGCCAGTGTCATTAGTACAGTAACAGTGCATTATTTTAGCAATGTCACTGGTTCCCAAAAAAGTGTCAAAAGTGTCAGTTAGGTGGTCCACCGCAATGTCGCAGTCCCAGTAAATGCCATAAACCTATCCCATAGTTTGTAGACTCTATAACTTTTGTGCAAACCAATCAATATACGCTTATTGGCATTTTTTTCTTTACCAAACATATAGCAGAATACATATTGGCATAAATTGATAAAGAAATTGGATATTTAACTTTTTTTTTATTGGATGTGTTTTATAGCAGAAAGTAAAAAATAGTTTTTTTTTTTCAAAATTGTCGCTGTTTTTTTGTTAATAGCGCAAAAAATAAAAAACGCAGAGGTGAGCAAATACATTTTTGCATAGCAATTTTATTTGGATACAGTGTCGCATGACCACGCAATTGTTAAAGTAACGCAGTGCCATATTGCAAAAATGGCCTGGTCATCAAGGGAGTAAAACCTTTCGGGGCTGAAGTGGTTAAAATACTTGCCAATGTAAAAGAAAAAAAAAGGAAAAAAAATTCAAGTAGAAATATACTAAAATCATTTCAAATTCCTTAATAAAAGCAGTGTGTGTGTGTGAAAGAGAGAGAGAGCGAACATAGATGAGGCAGTTAGCATTGTCTCACGGAGCTGAAGAATGGGGAAATGCTAAAGTATACAAGCATTTCCCCGTTCTGCCTAGTGACACTGTCACTGATCACAGCTCTCTGTAATCGGGAGCGGTGATCAGTGTCGTGTCACACGTAGCCCCTCCCCCCACAGTTAGAACACATCCCTAGGACACATTTAACCCCTGAAGTGCCCCCTCCTGGTTAACCCCTTCACTGCCAGTCACATTTACACAGTAATCAATGCCTTTTTAATTGCACTGATTGCTGTATAAATGTGAATGGTCCCAAAATAGCACCAAAAGTGTCCAATCTGTCCGCCATAATGTCACAGTCACAATAAAAATTATTAATAAAAATGCCATAAAACTAACAAATTGCGCAAACCAATCGATAAATGCTTATTGCGATTTTTTACCAAAAATATGTAGAAGAATACGTATCGGTCTAAACTGAGGAAAAAAACTTTTTAATATATATTTGTTGGGGATATTACAGCAAAAAGTTAAAAATATTGTGTTTTTTTCAAAATTGTCGCTCTTTTTTGGTTTATAGCGCAAAAAATAAAAACCACAGAGGTGATCGAATACCATCAAAAGAAAGCTCTATTTGCGGGAAAAAAGGGACGTCAGTTTTGTTTGGGAGCCACGTCGCATGACCGCGCAATTGTCAGTTAAAGCGGCGCAGTGCCGAATCGCAAAAAAGTGCTCTGGTCTTTGGCCAGCCAAATGGTCCAGGGCTTAAGTGGTTAAAAAAATAAACAAGCTCTCCGGCAGATTTAGCAGTTACATGGTTAAAAAAAAAACATTTACCACTGACAGTGGTGGTGTTTATGTAAAACCATTGCCCCACTGGATTTAATACCTCTTTAATTCATACACCTAATTCTGATCGTTTTTCTGTAAACTAACCATATACATCTGCTCAGATCTGATGAAAAGAAACTCCTCATACTGCAGCAGCAGTGGCATTTCTGCCACAAACCACCCTAAGATGTTGGAGATCTGGAGGTCCGGAGAACTGTAATGAGAACTGGTGACTCAATCCAGTTGGACAGCATAAGTTCGAACTCCTCCTTACTGTACTATGGAAAATGCTATAACTGCTTCACATGCCATCATTGTGACCACACAGAAAGAACCCCCAATGGAGTCTAAGACAGAAATAAAAAGTTAGAGAAGTTTTAACCCTTATCCATTCTATCCAAGGCAAAAAATGTTATAAACGAAACATAGATGACACAAACGGGTCATCCCTGGTTTTTAATAACTCCACTCTGGAAGAATAGATGAAGCACAGGATTTCTCGTAACATCTTACTACATCACAAAGTAATTTGTATTAACACTAGTTGATATCCAGATACTTTCAAACAGCTGCTTCAAATTTCTAAATGAAAACACACTCAAATTTTGGCACCCTTAAATTTTTTTGTGTGTTAGAAGAGTGTTCTAATTAATTCTTCACAAGCCTTTTCCAAGAAAAAGTAATTCTCTTTCTCATAACTTATTCTTGGTCTGCCTGTAAAGCGGTTGTTACGATACATATGTTGGGTCGAGGATACCAACTTCACAAATACGTTCATTAAAAGTTTTCAGAAGTACAGCTAATAAGGAAAAAGGTTAAGGAGAAATTTGTTCTATTGACTGTATCTCTTATGCCGCGTACACACGAACGGACTTTCCCGCGGGATTGTCCGCCAGACAATCCCCCCGTGTGTGGGCGCCGGCGGACTTTTTGGCACCAAAAGTCCGGCGGACTAGGTTTTAAGTTTTGTTTTAAAATTATCCGCTGGACTTGGCAGTATGCTAGTCCACTGGACTTTTGGAAATGAACGGACTTGCCGATCATCGGAAAGTCCGTTCATTTAGCACGTGACTTCAGGTAGATGGCGCTAGCGAAGGCAGTGAATGCCTCTGCGCTAGCCCCGTCACCTGGCATGGATATAATGGGAATCCCCAGTGGGGGTCCCCCCCAAATCCATCTCAGACCCTTATACGAGCACGCAGCCCGGCAGGCCAGAAAAGGGGTGGGGACGAGCGAGCGCCCCCCCTCCTGAGCCGTACCAGGCCGCGTGCCCTCAACATGGGGGGTGCCCTGGGGAAAGGGGGGCTGTGCGGCCCCCCCACCCCAAAGCACCTTGTCCCCATGTTGATGAGGACAAGGGCCTCTTCCCGACAACCCTGGCCGTTGGTTGTCGGGGTCTGCGGGCGGGGGCTTATCGGAATCTGGGAGCCCCCTTTAATAAGGGGGCCCCCAGATCCCGGCCCCCCACCCTATGTGAATGAGTATGGGGTACGATGTACCCCTACCCATTCACCTAAGGTGTAAAGTGTAAATAAAAAAAACACACAATTTAAAAAAAAATTTTATTGCACTGCTCCGGGGGTCTTCTTCCGTCTTGGGGGGTCTTCTCGCCGGACTCCTCTGCTCATTTACCTAGCTCTTTTACCAAGCAGAGGAGCCCAACTACCTTCTTCGTCGTCGCCGCCGTCTGGGGGTCTCGATCCGCCTTCAGGGGTCTTCCGGGGTCTCTTCTGTTCTTGCCGCTGTCGTTGTTTACTGCGCCACCGCCGGCGCCTTCTTCTTCTTCCTCTTCTTCTTCTTCCGATGTTGACTCGTCGCTCCCTCTGGCCGGAATGCCAGAGCCGAGCTGTGCTGGGACTTATATAGGGACAAGGGGACAGGGTCACATGCTCATGTCACATGGTGACCCCGCCCCCTTGCGATGTCACAGTCCCGGGGGATGCTGGGACTGTGACATCACAAGGGGGCGGGGTCACCATGTGACATGAGCATGTGACCCTGTCCCCTTGTCCCTATATAAGTCCCAGGAGGAGTCCGGCGAGAAGACCCCCCAAGACGGAAGAAGACCCCCGGAGCAGTGCAATAAAAAATTTTTAAAAAATTGTGTGTTTTTTTTATTTACACTTTACACCTTAGGTGAATGGGTAGGGGTACATCGTACCCCATACTCATTCACATAGGGTGGGGGGCCGGGATCTGGGGGCCCCCGTATTAAAGGGGCTCCCGGATTCCGATAAGCCCCCGCCCACAGACCCCGACAACCAACGGCCAGGGTTGTCGGGAAGAGGCCCTTGTCCTCATCAACATGGGGACAAGGTGCTTTGGGGTGGGGGGGGCCGCACGGCCCCCCTTTCCCCAGGGCACCCCCCATGTTGAGGGCACGCGGCCTGGTACGGCTCAGGAGGGGGGGCGCTCGCTCGTCCCCACCCCTTTCCTGGCCTGCCGGGCTGCGTGCGCGGATAAGGGTCTGAGATGGATTTGGGGGGGACCCCCATGCCGTTTTTTCGGCGTGGGGATTCCCTTTAAATCCATGCCAGGTGATGGGGCTAGCGCGGCGGCATTCACTGCCTTCGCTAGCCCCGTCTACCTGCAGTTACGTTCTAAATGAACGAACTGCTCCGTGTGTAGGCAAGTCCGTTCACATATATGTAATGATGCTGTGAGTACTCCTTGCTCCAATAGTAAAATAGGGCTGCATGTCAAAATCTACCTGACAGACCTCAGAATCAGAGCAGGGTACACAGTAAAGGGAAGTCTTTTAGGCCCCTTTCACACTGGGGCAGGAGCCGCGGCGACGGTAAAGCAGCGCTATATTTAGCGCTGCTTTACCGTCGTTTTAGCCGCGGTATTCGGCCACTAGCGGTGCGGTTTTAACCCCCGCTAGCGGCCGAAAAAGGGTTAAAATCCCTCGCAAAGCACCGCCGTAGCGGCGCTTTGCCGTGGTATTGCCGCGGTATTACCGCGGTGTCCCATTGAAATCAATGGGTAGGAGCGGTATAGGAGCGGTGAATACACCGCTCCTATACCGCTCCAAAGATGCTGCTAGCAGGACTTTTTTGACCGTCCTGCTAGCGCACCGCTCCAGTGTGAAAGCCCGCCGTCTTTCACACTGGAGTGGGTGTGGCCGGATTTTTTCAGGCGCTGTACAGGCGCTATTTTTAGCGCTGTACCGCCTGAAAAACGCCCCGGTGTGAAAGGGGCCTTAGGGGTTCATTTTAGCACCCTAAGCTTTTACCTCTGAAACTGGAATTGTGGACACCTGTTGACAATATAGGCCTATATACTACTGCCATTCATATTTACTAAAATAGTTGCAGTTACATGTCCTGTGTACTGTGGGAGACCAGATATACAGAATGCAGGGTCCTGGGTTTAGTAACATAATAATTGCCTAGAGCTGTGATGGTGAACCTTGGCACCCCAGATGTTTTGGAACTACATTTTCCATGATGCTCATGAACTCTGCCGGGTAGTGGAGCATCATAAGAATGTAGTTCCAAAACATCTGGGGTGCCAAGGTTCACCATCACTGGCCTAGAGAATATGCCTTCTTGCGCCACATCGCCAGAATGTTATGTTACAACGATCTGGAGTGGAATTGTGTATACTGAACTACCTTGAAAAAAGCAGCCATCAAGCCCATAACCCTCATGAAAAAGTGGAGGTTTGGCTGGCTATTGGACTGCAGAGTCTGAACCCAAGAAAAAAAAGTCAGGAATTTGTCTTGTATAAGAAAAACCCTGGACTGAACCATATCTAGGAGACCCAAATACTCCATGTGAGGAGTTGGTTCCAGCACTAAATTCTGAAGGTTCAGGTTTGGGATGCAACTGAATCCCTGCATAATCTAAACAGTTTATTGGCCATTGGCAGAAAAGATCAGTGCTGACTGTTCCCTCAGGAGAAGATCATTCAAGGTATGCCCTGTGAATGAGGCAGAACAGGTACAGGGAACAGAACTTTGGTGAAAACAAGAGGTATAGTAAACAGACTAAAGAGAAGGGCAATGAACTGGTAAAGATGCGTGTCCACAGCAAAAAAGCAGGTAGTGTTTAAAATATGGGGATATGTAAGTAGGGATCCTTGATGTCCACAGAGGGCAGAATGCCCCCCCACCCCCAAAGATGGAGGGAAGGAATGATCGGCAAGATAAATTTCATGCAGAATTTTAGGAATAGGGTCAAGTAGAAGCCCTGAAAAGCCTTCTTTTTCCAGGGCCATTAATATCTTCCCAGAGAGAGGAGTTGTGTTAAAGCAGCATGGTGGTCTGCTAGTCATTTCTTTCAGGGCTTCTGTGATCCATCATTCATGTGGCTCAGCCATTGGGAGCTGACTGTCTACTTTAGGTAGCAAGCCCCTGATGACACGCTCAGCTGCACTAACATGCCACTCTGTGCTCTGACTCCGGAAGCCTCCTGGGATATGTGACAGGGTTATCTCAGGAAGCTGCAGGAGCAGGAACACATTATTCTCACATTATAAAAAAGGTGGCAGGGCGTGCGGCCGTAATAAAAAATAAAAAAACAATTATTAACATTTTTTTATTTTTTAAATAGTGGAATGGGGTATGGTTGTAGTGCAATTTAAAAATAAGAAAACTGGAAGACAATGATAAATGGGGTTCATCCCATATATACACCCACTCATGCTAGTAAAACATTTAATAATTAACATTTAATATTAACATTCTATGAGGAAGTGAGCTATCATCTGAACAAAGGTAGGCTGGTAGATGTGGTGTATCTGGATTTTGCAAAAGCATTTGATATAGTTACCCACAAACGCTTAATCTACAAACTGAGGTCTGTGGGTATGGACCATAGGGTTTGTTCTTGGATAGAAAACTGGCTACAGGGGCATGTCCAAAGGGTGGTAAAAAATAACGTGTACTCAGAATGGTCTAGAGTGGTTAGTGGGGCCCCCCCAAGACTCTGCCCTGGGACCAATTCTGTTTAATTTATTTATAAATTATATTGAGATTGGAATAAATAGCTCAATCTCAGTGTTTGATGACACAAAAATAAGTAGGGCAATAACATCACAGCAGGATATAGAAACTTTACAAGAGGACCTGAATAAAGGTAACTAGATGGCAAATAAAGTTTAACATTGATAAATGTAAGGTTTATAAAAGGTAATGTTTCACCTGGTTCACACTGGTGCAACACGCTTTGGGAGCACATTTTGCATGACGTGTATAAATCAATGGTTCCCTATGAGAGCCTTCTTAACTGGTCTGACACAAGTTGGTCCAACTTTGAAAAAGGTTCCTGAACTACTTTGGTCTGACTTTGGTCCATTTTCAGCCCATTCAATATCATTGAAGTCGAATCAAAGTCGGATCCTCGTCCTAAACATCCGATTTGTGACATCCGACATGTTGATTACAGCAGAAGGAAAAGGAATTCATGTCACGCTGGGATTGTTTTGATTGGTCAAAGGACAAGTTGGACAATCTCAAAGTCGGAGCAAAATTGTATCCTGTTCAATCAAGTCAGATGGAAGTAGGACAGATGTCGCAGGGCAAAGTCAGATCAATGGTCGTACAACAGTCGTGTCGTATCAGTGTGAACCAGGCCTAAGGCGGTTCACACTGGTGCAACATATGCTCTGACTTTGGGAGCACATGTCGCATGAAGTGTATAAATCAATGGTTTCCTATGAGAGCCTTCTTAACTGGTCCGACACAAGTCGGTCCGACTTTGAAAAAGTTTCCTGCATGACTTTGGTCTGACTTCAGCCCATTTATATCCTGTTACTCTCATCTACCTTTAACTGAACACAGACTGACTGCTCAAATATCTTTTTGGTAAACTGCATTTATATTAATGCTGTTTCACATCCATCTGTAGTCATGTTCACAATATTTTGATGTTTATTTCGTTTTTAAGTCTTATCTAAATGTATGGGTTCCCTTATCTTTACAATATTGGCCTTTTGGTCCTCTTGCAGTTTGATTGTGTTGTGAAAAGTTTGCTGTGCTAGCTTTGAGCCTAATATTACCTCCTGATTGATTAATAGCCAAATTCCATCCACACCCATCACAGTATAAAACAGAGCCTTCTTTATGGGGAAGCGCATGCAGGGGTTCTACCAAAGAAGTTTTTTTTTTTAACAAGTTGGACTTCTGCTCTTGCACTTCAGTGATTTGCACAAAACAAATATCAACAGCAAACTACTTTAGAAAACACCAGACTGCAGGAAACCTCTTTTCCAAATCAACTCTACTTCCTCTCTGAACCATGCAATCTTTACCTTTCCTTTTCACAATAGCAGCCTGTCTCCTCAAACTCTTTTCTTCACCCCTCTTCTCCACCCCTCAATCTGTACATATCACAGTCACTTCCCCCCTCTCCCTATTACTGCACTCATCACCTCTTTCTAACTCTAAGCCCATATGCTAATAAAACCGGCTGGACGCTGAAGCACGTCTCTTCATATAAATCGTATTCTCAGATTACCTCCCTTACTCTTCTGCTTCTACTAACCTCTGGAGATCTATCCCCAAACCCTGGGCCTTCCTTGCTTAACTGTACCAAACACACCCATCACCCCACATCCTCTGGCAGTAGTCGCAATCTACGCAATTTAGTGTCCATTTCTCTTCTTCCCAAAACCAGCCTCCCCTTCTCCTGTGCCCTCTGGAACCACGCTCGCTCTGTCTGCAACAAATTCACCGCCATTCATGACCTCTTTGTCACTAACTCTAAATCTACTTGCTATCACCGAAACCTGGTTCATGAATTGGACACTCCCTCTCCTGGTTCCCTCTCCCATGGTGGCCTTCTCTGGACTCACTCTCCTAGACCTAATGGACGCAAGGTAGGTGGAGTGGTAGTCCTCCTATCTCCACAGAGCACCTTCCAGGTTCTTCACTCCCCTCCCTCTCTGTCCCTCTTATCATTTGCAGTTCACTGTATATGTCTATTCTCTCCAACTTCCCTAATAATTGCTGTGATCTACCGCTCCCCTGGACCGTTATCAACTTTCCTTGATGAGTTTTCGGCCTGGCTACCCTACTTTCTCTCTTCTGAAATTCCCACAATCCTTCTTGGTGACTTCAACATCCCTGTTAATACAAACACTCCTCCTACTTCTAATCTTCTTAGTCTAACCTCCTCATTTGACCTGAAGCAATGGGTACAGGCTTCTACTCACTCTGATGGAAACACCCTTGACCTTGTATTCTCCAGCCCATGCACTCCACGTAACCTCTCCAACAATCCTTTTTCGCTCTCTGATCACCACCTTATTAGTTTCTCTCTCTCCCTGTCTTCCACCACCTTTCCCATCAATCGCCTAACCATCACCCGTAGAAATCTTCGCCTTCTCTCCTCTATTCTGCTACTAACCACCTCTATGACAAAATCTCACCCCTGTCCTGCCCCAACCTAGCTACTTCTGTCTACAATAAATCCCTGTTCTCCACTCTGGATGAGCTAGCTCCCTTCACTACACACAGAATCAGGCCCCGACCCCTACAACCCTGGCAAACAGATGACACCAGAAATCTCAAAAAACATATTGCCGTGCTCTTGAGCGTCTGTGGCATAAGACCAAGTCTCTCAAAGACTTCAACCAATACAGATCTGCTCTCCACAAATACACTTCCTGCCTCCACACTGCCAAGCTATTTTACCACTCTCATTAACACCTTCTCATCCAGTCCCCGTCAACTCTTCTCTACCTTAAACTTTCTACTTCGTCCTCCACTGTCTCCCCCCACCAACTCACTCACTGCCAAGGAGATTGCTAATCACTTCAAAAATAAGATTGACACAATTCGTGATGAAATCTTCACCCTACAGGTATCTCCCCCAGTTAAAATGGGGTGTTAACAGGTACAATTGACACTCCCCTTATTCAAACCTGCTACTATAGACAAAGTTGCCAAACTCCTTTCTAACGCCCACCAAACCACCTGTCCCCTGGATCCTATTCCCTCCTAAATACTACGGTCACCCTCTCACTCTATCCTACACTCTCTAACCCACATCTTCAATCTCTCCCTCTCTTCCGGCATCTTCCCCAATGCTCTTAAAACATGCACTGGTCACCCCCATACTTAAAAAGCCATCCTTGGACCCTACCAATCCTAAAACTCTACACCCTATCTCCTTGCTCCCCATTTCTTCTAAACTCCTTGAACGCCTGGTCTACAACCAACTGAGTGACCACCTCATAAAGAATAACCTTCTTGATCCCCTTCAGTCTGGATTTCACCATCAACACTCCACAGAAACTGCTCTTCTAAAACTCACAAATGACTTACTTGTTGAGTAAATGCCCAAATGTTGGGATTGTACGGGAAAGCATCTAGATTTGGGTTTGTACATAGAGGGTAAAGGAAAACAAGTTCCCAAACCTGTATCTAGTGAAGGTAGAGGACATAAAGATGGGTCTTCGATGGGTCTACGCTCTGTTCTGGGGCCTGCAGTGAGTGATCTCTGAGCAGGAGGCCCTTAACCACTTTCAGACCGGACCAATTTGCAGCCAAAGGACCAGGCCCCTTTTTGCAATTCGGCACTGCGTCGCTTTAACTGACAATTGCGCGGTCGTGCGATGTGGCTCCCAAACAAAATTGACGTCCTTTTTTCCTCACAAATAGAGCTTTCTTTTGGTGGTATTTGATCGCTCCTGCGTTTTTTTTTTTTGCGCTATAAACAAAAAAGAGCGACAATTTTGAAAAAAAATGCATTCTTTTTTATTTTTTGCTATAATAAATATCCCCCCAAAAATATTTAAAAAAACATTTTTTTTTTCCTCAGTTTAGGCCGATACGTATTCTTCTACATATTTTTGGTAAAAAAAAAAACACAATAAGCGATAATTGATTGGTTTGCGCAGAAGTTATAGCGTTTACAAGATAGGGGATAGTTTTATAGCATTTTTATAAATAATTTTTTTTATTAGTAATTTATTAGTAATGGCGGCGATCAGCGATTTTTATTGTGACTGCGACATTATGGCGGACACATCGGACATTTTTGGGACCATTGTCATTTATACAGCAATTAATGCTATTTAAATGCATTGATTCCTGTATAAATGACACTGGCAGTGAAGGGGTTAACCACAAGGGGGCAGTGTAGGGGTTAAGTATGCCTAGGGGTGTGTTTCTTACTGTGGGGGGGGCGTGGCTGTCAGCTAGTGAATGCTGATCTCTGCTCCAATCACAGGGAGCAGAGATCGGCGTCACTAGTTGCTAGGCAGAACGGGGAGATGCTGTTTATTTCCGCATCTCCCCGTTCAGCCTTCCCGTGAGACGATCGCGGGTGTCCCCGCGGCGATCGAGTCCGCGGGACCCGCGACCAGCCTCACGGGGGTCCCCGACCGGCGCGGGAACGCGCCGCTCCCAGCACGCTCCCGATGGTACGGACGGCATTAAAGAGGGACTTATATATACGCCCTCCTGCCTGTCCGTGCCATTCTGCCGACGTATATCGTCGTGCGCTGGTCGGGAACCGGTTAAAAGACCCAGTACTGGTGCATTCCAAAGGACTGGATTAATAGATACTGGTTCAGGGATCTTAGATCCGAAATGGGCCTTGTGTCCCCATTTGGTTTTAGAACCGTGAACAGGTTTGAATAAAACCCTGCACCCCTTTCGGATACAGGGACCTGAATAATCACTCTATGATGCACTAAATGATCTAGTGCCTGAAACAATAAGTCTCTTTTTGGAGCATCCGAAGGAACGCTGGATCTTAAAAACCTCTGAGGAGGAAACCCCCGCAACTCCAGCTTGTAACCGTGGGATACTGTCGAGGTGACCCACTCGTTCTTAACCATTGTTCTCCAAATGTCCGCAAAGTTCAGTCTTCCCCCCACCTGACAGAGTGGGTGTGTCCCCTCAAAAGGAGGGCTTAGTGCCAGGTTTAGAAGAGTTTTGGACCCAGGGTTTCTTCTGGCCATGCGGATTGCCCCTGGCTCTAGCGCCCTGTTGGCGGCAGAACTGCCTTGGGGCTGAGACACCTGAGGAAGCAGTCGGTCCTTCTCACAGGAAGTAGAGAGCTCTTCCCTCCAGAAATCTTTTGAATATATTTGTCCAAATCATCACCAAACAGGTGTTCCCCATGGAAGGGGAACCCTGCCTACAATTTCTTACAGGGAAGCACAGCTGACCAGTTCTTAAGCCACACAAGGCTGCGCATGTGTACAGACAGGAAAGCCAGACAAGAGACTTGCTGTATCAAATCCTTCAAGATATCTACAGCAAAACACAGTGCTCGAGGTATATCCTCCCTATTTTCAGCAGGATCCTCCTCTTGGTTAGGCTTGTCAGGCCGTCTGACCTGATCCCTTAGGGACTGGCAGACTCCTATTGCTGCAACAGCTGGCTGAATTGCTGAACCAGCCAAAGAAAAGGAAGCCCTTAATAGTGACTCCAGTTTCTTGTCAACAGGGTCCTTAAGGCCCTGTGCGTTATCCACCAGACAAGTTAAGTTCTTGTTTAAGGAAGAGACTGCAGCATCTACGGCTGGCATGCTCCTTTTCTTAACAAACTTTTCCTCCATGGGATATAAAAGGGAAAACCTCTTAGGAGGAACAAAAATCCTGTCAGGATGTTCCCAATCAGCATACACCACCTTCTCCAACAGTGGGTGCAAGGGGAAAGTCTGTGCAGCCTGAGGAGGCCTCAGTGACCCCAAAGAGGACCAAGGAGGCTCAGAAACCTCTGCAGGAGGTAACTTAAAGGCAGAACAAACCATCTCGGTAAGAGTCTGGACCAAAAGCCTCTGAGACTGAGAGGCTGATACCAACTAGACATCTTCTGGCCCAGATTCCTCAGAACAGACTCATCTGCCTTGCCCTCCACAGAATCCTTAGTATTTAACTCTTCCCCTTCATCAACCCATTCCTGCTCCAAGTTAGGAGGATCAGGGGAGGGGGATCTGTCACATTTCCTGCCACCCTGCGAGATGAAGGCATTCATGCCAGCAATCCTGTCCTCTAACCCGGCTAGAGCTGAGGACAGATCATCCCTGGTGACAAAGGCTGAAGCAGCAGTGTTGGCAGTCAGGCTCTCAAGTTTAAACGTGCCCATCCACCTTGCAGACACTGGTAGAAAAACGGAAGTACGTCCTGTACGGGAGGGGTTGAATAGGGGCAGACTTCCTATCTAAGACTTCGGTCTGCCAGTGTCCATTCACCTAGAGATGGTGTATAACCCAGTAAGTAAGGTATAATAGCCTAACTCTGTGTCCCGTGATATACAATAAAGAAAAGTGCACCCTATCCAGTCTAAATATGGGCAGTCTAATCCACCATAAAAGGGTGTAGTCTGACACATTTCTTTGGTAAAAATTACCCAAACCAGTGTATATTATTTAGTTTGTGTGAAAGTTATAGATTCTACAAACTATGGTATATAAATTTGGAAATTGATCAGTCCGGATATACTGGCAGACAATCTCATTTCTTGAGGCCCTAAAATGGCAGGACAGTACAAATACTAAATACTAATAGCTGTGTTATGGTATTCTGATGGCAGGAACTTCTCTGCTGTCAGAATGCACTAATCAGCGCTGCAGCCAATTGGCTGCAGCACTGATTGAAGGAGAACTTTCCAACAATCAAGTTTAAAAGAAATCAAACATTGAATTGGGAACGGCCAAAGATGGATCAAAATTCAGCCGGTTCCTGCTGAACTGGCTGAATTTTGAACTACAGTATCTATGGCCAGCTTTAGATGCAAATTTTTTGCTGTTCCGTTGTAGCCTACATAAAACTATTATGATGTATTTATTGTTTAAATTTTGTCCATCATGCCCTTTGCCTTCCATGGCCAGGAGGGTAAGCAGATATTTAAAGATGAATTAAGCCTTGCCTTCAGTCTTGTACAGGTGTCTCTGCTGTACTGGAATTACTTAGTTTGATTTTACTGCACAATGTATGTACCTCACAATGTGCATTAGAAAACACAGCAAGTCAGATTGAGCCAACCTAATTTCCTGCTGGAGGACATCCTGCATCATCTTGTCCTTTCATCTGATAGACTTACTATCCCTGGCCTGCCACTTTCATTCATTGTATTTCAAGTATTTCCCTCATGGAGGCTCAGCATTATATGTGAGTATCACCTAGGGCAGTCTGTATGCAAATGCAGCCTGCCTAGAATGTCCACTTCTCTACACAAATATCCACTCATCAAGACATTTTGATATTTGCAGAATTTGTCTTAAAGTGGTTGTAAACACTTACATGTACCCAGTGAAGTCACTTGCCTCAGGTGATACACAGAGATTAAATAAAGAGAATCCTACATATCTTGTAATTGTGTATCTGCAGTCTTCTCTTCTCTACATCCATACAAAGTGCTACATTTTCTAAGTCTGAGAGTTAAGAAAAAAGGGGCAGAGAGCTGAATTTCCACTCTGTAGTGCTCAGTGAGGAGAGCTCTGAGAGCTTATTAGAGTGAAGAGACACGCTCCCCTTTCACACAGCACACATATATAGAGCTAAGGCTGGAGATCCCTCCACTCCCACCATTTTTCTCTTGCTGTCATGAAAACTTGTCATAAGTGATTCATACTGATGATTGGAGAAGAACAAGGCAGCAGACATAAATTACACTTCGTGCTCTTAATTGAGACAGGTACACACTATAAAGGGATATGCTTTGTTCATAATTTCATGTCTGAGGTTTACAACCACTTTAACTGCTAGCTGACTGATTGCCTGATTACTGATGGATCTTTAAGAAAATACTGAGGCTATGAGTAAGCACGGATCTCAGTGCAAAACGCGTCAGTTTTTTGTACCCCCTTTGCTGTGGATTATTTGATGTGATCTTTGTTTTTGCAATAAAAAGCACAGGATAATAATTCTTCTCGGTGTGCGGCTATCCAGAGTTTTTTGCTGCTACTTCCAATTTGTGTATGTATCAGCCAGCACCTGGGGCTCCCTGATTATGAAGACGAGCAGTTGCCTTGGCGGGCTGTCCTGGAGCGGTGGTTCTTTTTTCTTTTGAGGCAGGGTGGCCGGGAAGGCAAGATAAAAGAAGATTATACTATACCAATTCTAAGCTAAGTACCTAACAATACTATTTTCTTGGCATGCAAGGGCAAATAATCAGAAAATAGGTTGTTCTTGTGAGTTACCTCTATTTCCCTCAGAGAACTAACTGGAATGCATCAAGTGGGGCAAACCAAGCTAATCAACTAACTCTGAAACCAATCCAGTCGCTGCTCATAAGGAAATTGATTTGTGTAGGTTTAGTTTTCAAGAGTCAGATTTTATTACAACCAAAAGGCAGATGGGCTGGTTTCAAGCTCCTATCTGGGTCTCAATTGGCTGATCAGTGGAGGTCCTACCCTGGTGATGGACATGGCACACTGATGGAGATGAAATTACAATGTTTAACTTCTACTGTACATAAAAACCCTATTTATTATTTGATTTGAATTCTATAAAGTGAGATCATCGAACATCCACAAAATGTTTCATATGTATGATGAGAAATTGTCAGATATCAATAAAATGATTCACACTTTCCACTGAAATGGCTCCATGCTAAGAACCAAGTCTGGTTACTGTACATAGTATGGTTTAATCAGACAGACAGATGAAATTAAACTGATTAACTAAGCTTTACTAAAAATAGCTATTAAAATAGCAATTTGGAGAGAATGGGTTAAATATGACTTCACCAATGATGTAATCTTGTTTGCACTCACAACAAATCCATCTAAGCAGGTCTTTCACAAAGTCAGGGCCCAATTATCAAAGATTTCTTTCCATGTATGAAAAATGTAGGATGTGAAATAATAAAAACAAGTTTCTTAGGAAAGTTTAAACCTAATAGCTTCCCAACTCAGCTTTCTGACTTCCTGGTCATGTAACAAAAGGTGCAAGTCATATTTTCTTAGCAAACACCGAAAAAAGGAGCCTGTATCTCATTTTGAAGTAAAGTGAAGGGGAACGTGGAAACTTAAACTTGGCCCCTCTACTTATACGTCAGAACGACTACTGGGATTAGTGTGCTTAGGGTAGAGTTACTGTGCCTGATGGCAAATCTTTGCAAAAACTCAGCTTACATTTTGTGTAGCTGATATTTAGAGAATACAAATTAGCTTCTGTATTTTTCATAAAAATTTGTCAAGGGCTCAAAATATGCATACGGGTTACATCCATGCTTTATGTGCACCTGTCTTCTAAATGCACTAGTATCAACACATTTCTAACAGTTCTACTGACTGAAGCACTTACTCTAAATGTTTGAATACAATGATATATACTGTATGCCTTCCATAGGATTCAAGGGACCCTAAACCCAGTGCTGGGCAAACTCATGGTGCCCGTACTATGCGTACAAAACATATACTTACTGCATGGGACATGAGATAAATGAATCCAGTTGTCACTGCTACATACTCAAACTCGTGTCTAACTAGGTGAGTATTAAATTCAATATACTGTATGTAGCTCCATAATTTGCAATACATGTGCGACCAAGACTGCACTGTAATCCCCTATAGCTTAGCACCTACATGTGCTACAAGCTATAAAATTCTAACAAAAAAACTGCTTTCTTCTACACATAGATGAGATTTTATACCTTAAAATTATACAAACATTCACCAGCAGCCATTTGGTTCCCAGGGATTTTAAACTATAGATGGCATTTTAGAGGCCAAGTTAACCTTTGTGAAAAAAAATCATAAATGCACATACTTTTGCATAAAAAAGTTCATTTATATTTTTTTTTACAAGAGCCTGAAGATCATTGCACTTGTGATCAGTAGATCGCGGGTGCAATGTCAGGCTCCTGCAGACAAGCCCTACAGCTTTTTGCCTGTACCTAGGTACAGGCTGTCAGTTTGGAAGCTGCAGGTCTTGTGAATTAACTACTATGGCACTCATCAGTGCCCTCGCAGTTCATTGAGAACTACAAGATGCCTGCCAGTGGTGGACAGATCTTGTAGTTTTCTCATTCACAGCTTGCTGTAAATGAATGACGCAGCTGTGTGGGAAGAGCCCCACACAGTCACACTGATTTTGAAATGTGACAACAGGTGGGGGGGGGAGTCACAGGGAGGGGTGCTCTGACAGTGGGGAACAGGTGAATGGGGGCATGTTACACCCTAAATATGGGTGTAATGTAATATGTTCCTATAGGTGAACCTATGGTTTAACATTGTGTGTCAAACTGAGGAAATGTCATTAGGGTTTTGTTTAACCACTTCAATACCAGGCACTTATACACCTTCCTGCCCAGACCAATTTTCAGCGCTGTCACACTTTGAATGACAATTGCGCGGTCATACAACACTGTACCCAAACAATTTTTATCATTTTGTTCCCACAAACAGAGCTTTCTTTTGGTGGTATTTAATCACCTCTGGAATTTTTATTTTCTGCTAAACAAATAAAAAAAAGACAGAACATTTTTTTTGTTTCTGTTACAAAACTGTGTTAATAAGTATGTTTTCTCCTTCACTGATGGGCACTAATGGAGCTGCACTGACAGGCACTGATAAGCACAGATGAGGTGGCACTGATAGGTGGCACTGATATGCAGCACTGATGGGTACACATAGATGGCACTGATGGGCACTGAAAGGCGGCACGGATGGGCAGTGAAAGGCAGCACTGATGTACAGTAATTGATGGTACAGATAGATGCCAATCAGTCCCAAACAATAATGCCTGCCAATCAGTGATGCCCATTGTGGGCACTGATTAGCATCCATTGTGGGCACTGATTGGCATCCCTGGTGGTCTAGGGTGGCATACCTGGTGGTGACATCCCTGCTGGTCCTAGTGGCGTCCCTGGTGGTCCAGTGTGGGCATCCTCAGGGGGGGGGGAACCGCACTGAAAATCAATCAGCACAGACCCCCCTCTCCTCTACTCGCGTCTGACAGACGAGTGAGAGATAAAAGATACTATAGAATCCGCGCTCAGGATTAGAACTGCAGCCTCCCAAAGAGGTACTACACACTGGTGTGTAGTAAAGAAATGGTATTAAATTAAGGGATGGTGGCGCTGTTCAGGGTAAATATGGGGCGAAGCAGGAAAAAAAAATGATTATAAATATATAAATATCGGATGGGTACGTATGAATGGTAAAAGTGAATAAAAAAAAATATTACCGCTTATCATATGACTGCACACATCTAAAATAGGGGTGTATTTATATATATATAAATAAAAGAGATATTAAGGCAACTACATTCAAAACAGAAAATAAATGAAATGACTATGTGCAATACCTCATGAGCAAAATTATGTGTAAACAATTATAAATAACAAGCTAAAAAATATATAATGTATATATGTATATATGTATATAGAAATAAAAAATATAAATTATAAATGAAATGACTGTGCAATACCTCATGAGCAAAATTATGTGTAACAATTATAAATAGAAAATATATATAAAATGCATAAATATTATGTAAATATTAGTGATATACAACAATCGATTATTTGTGTCCTCCTGAAAATAGTGGTGCAAGTGCACAAAAATCCCAAACAATGAAAAAACAGATGGATAAAAAAGTAGATGGATAAAAAATATATAGATGGATCAAAAAATATATAAAAATAAATGAATAAAAAATGTGATGCTTGACAATTGTCCCAAGTGTAACAAAAGAGGAAATATATAAATAAGTGATCAGTGATCAAAGTGGTGAAGTCCTGTGCTGTCCTTTAAATCTCAGCAAACTTGTAACAGCATATGGCATTATGGCATATAGGCAAACAGATGATGGTGACTGTCCTAGTGCTCCCCTCCTTCCGTCGAGTGACCCCTAATGTGGAAACACTCACCAGAGTGCCTAACCCCTGCAGGGGTAGTAGGCATATAATATCCTGGGTATGCAGTAAGGATCCTCCTCTGTGCGGACGGTTTCCACTGAAAAGCCTCCTCTGTGGGGATGTTCCTCCTCTATCACTCTCCAAGAATGGGGGTAAAAACACCAATTGGGTCCGTGTGTGTAAAAAATAAAAAACACTAATAGTGTGATATTGCTAAAATCAATATAGGTTTTTTATTAGCAAAAAAAAATTGATGAATCGAAGATACAGTGTACCCAATAGGGTTAAAGAACATTAATACATGCAGTAAATTAAAAATATATAAATAAAAAAGCAGAGTGCACAGCTGGAGAGCAGAGCGATGAGGCACCGCAAAGCCCCGGACTAGCGTGCGTTCCACTGGCGGTGATTCCGAAACCGGAAGCCGCAGACAAGGGGGGAAGTGACGTGTTGTGTACCAAGGGTATCGCCTGACGTACGTTTCGTCAATAGGACGTCGTCGGAGGCGATACCCTGTTGGTACACTTCACGTCTAAAATAGACTGGGAAGGAGCCGTGGTAGCCAATGGGGTGGTGGTGGGCGTATGGAAGGCACGAATGCCGGGCCAATGGGGAAGCTCAGGATACGATCTCGAGGAAAAAGTAAATAGGTAGAGGCAGCCTAATAGAGAGCACAACCACCCCCAGAGTACTGAGCGTTAACCCATCCCTTAGTATCCAATAAACCAAAACAAGGAAAAACCGCAGTTCCTATCCCAGCTGATTGTGCAGAAACAAGGGGATGTATCACAGAAGAAAAAACGATATGGGTATAGAGTAAATGCAGGCAATGTTCTCTGTGTACATGCAGTAAATTAATGAATAAAATAGTGTGTTTAAAAACGGAATTAGTCATTTATATTGCATGTGGCTGTGATTAGCAACTAGATAGGAAGCTGCAATCTCGATCATGCAGTAACATGAGAGGGAATATACCATTAAAATCAAGTTGGGAATAATATATTAAATAAAATAATTGTGTCTGGGATATGTATCAAAACGTATAGATAAAATACACAAAAATGGAATACATAAAATAAAGGTAAAAAAGGTGGATAATTAATAGAGGAATGAAGTAATGTCAAAAATGCGACTTCCAATAAAAATTATTATAAATATACATCAGACACCAGTGGGGGTGTTATATTAAAATGCATATATAAGTATAGAGAAATATATGATACATAATACATGTAGGTGTGGGAGTATAGGAAGGATCGGTGTAGTATGAGTGGAAGTAAAAGTAAAAGGGGGGACGTATATGTCTGGATAGAAAACGATATAATTTATATGTGCAATATACATTCTAGATACAGATTCAGTACCATATGATTAAAAAAGTATATGTATATGCCGGATAAGATAAATGGGATAAAAACATGAAGAAATAATAATTAGCTGGAAGATATACATAATTAATAGTGCGTCTATGGAAGTGGCCTCAAACAATGTCTATATTATTAAATATTGTATATTGTAAATACACATATATATATGTATAGAGATGACCATGAAAAGAAGAAGTGGATATGTGTAGGCCCCATGCGATAGTAAAAACTCAGAACCGCATATAGTGAGAATAGAACCAGGGGTATTAAAAATTGGATAAAAAACAATTGAGGTCTATATCAACGTTTAACCCCTTGGGCACCAGGGACCCCAAGCGATATATCCATTTGGTTTCGTTTTGGGATACCTGTATCGTTTTATTGCCTCCTCGCCAGTGATTATTAATAATATCTATACCATAAAATACTAAACCTGACGGGTCCCTTTTATGATATTGATCAAAGTGTCTAGATAGGTTATGTTTGGGGAAACCAGTTTTTATATTATTGATGTGCTCTCTGATGCGGACGCACAAAGGCCTGGTGGTTCTACCCACATATTGCAACCGGCATGGGCATTCAATTACATATGTAACGTGGGTGCTGTTACAAGTGACGAGTTCCTTAATCTCAAATTCCTTCCCTGATCTGGACCTGAATTTAATCTTTCTTCTAGGCTGTTTCTTGGTCACTCGGCATGCTAAACATCTCTGACATTTATAAAAACCTTTTAATTCAGAATGTATTCTCACTGGTATGGGTGGATCTATTACATTTTTCACTAGTTGATTTCTCAACGTAGGTGCCCTCCTATAGATGAATCTAGGTTTTTTTGCAAGCAGATTCCCTAAAGTACGATCTGCTTTAAGTATAGGCCAATACTTCCGGATAATATGTTCTATAGACCTATATTGTGTATTGAATCCGGTAATAAAGGCAACATTTGTTTGTTGGTCCATTCTATTCTTCTTGTCTTTGGTAAGTAATAATGAATTTCGATCAGATTTTCCAATTTCTTCTTTTAGTTGCACTAAAGGTTCCAAAGAGTATCCCTTATCCACAAATTTTGTGATTAAAGTATCAGCTTGTATCTGGTAATCGTCTAGTCTCTGGCAATTCCTACGTACTCTAAGTAGCTGTCTTTTCGGGACATTTTCTTTCCATTTTGGATGATGGCAACTTGAAGTAGGTATATAGCCATTCCGATCCGTCTGTTTAAAAAATGTTTTAGTTAAAATCACATCTCCTTCTTTAAAAACCTGCAGATCAAGATAATCTACCTGATTAAAATCATTTTTCCCAGTAAAAGAAATTCCGTATTTATTCGTATTTAGTTCAGTTAAAAAAATTTCAAAGGATTCTGGTGTGCCTTCCCATACTATAAAAATATCGTCAATATATCTACGATAAAACTTGATCTCTGGGTGACTCTTTCTATAGATGTACCGGTCCTCCCACATGTCCATAAAAAGGTTGGCTACACTTGGAGCATACTTGGCCCCCATGGCAACACCTTTAGTCTGTACAAAAAACTCCTTTTGGTACCAGAAGTAGTTACTTTCCATGGCAAGTTTTAGTGATTCCAAAATAAAACCAATTTGTTCCTGGCGGAGATCGGTCTTATCGTGCAAGGCCTTCTCAACACCCTCTAGCCCGTCCTTTTGTATGATGCTGGTTTATAATGAGTTAACATCAATAGTTGCTAATATACATTTACTCGAGTCCGGAATCTGACGGAGCTCATTAATCAACTGTGTGCTGTCTCTTAGGTATGATTTCCCTTCTCTCACCAGGGGTTTTAGAAATTGGTCAATATATTCACCGAGCCGGGGAAAAAGCGAGTCCATTCCACTAACTATGGGTCTGCCCGGTGGTTTGTCCAATCTTTTATGTATTTTGGGTAAAAAATATATTACCGGAGTTCTGGTAGAATCTGGTATCAAGTATCTGGCCTCTTTTTTATTGAGGATGCCGATTTCCTTCCCTCTTTTAACCAGAGCTTTCAATTTTTTCACATAATGAGGTTTCGGATTGGATTTAAGTTTTTTATATGTGTTAGGTACTTTTAATAAATTCTCCATTTCTGTTTCGTAATCCTCTTTTTTTAGAATCACGAGGCCTCCTCCCTTATCAGCGGGGCGGATAACAACTTCCTTCCTTTTACCCAGGGCTTTTATGGTTTTCCATATATTTCCACCTTTTTTCTTTATTGGTAATTTGTTGAGATCGCTCTCAACCATCCTTTTAAAAGCTCCTATGCATTGATCACCTGGTACCTTGGGGTTCATAATGGAGTTATTTTTGAGTTTAGTATGTGAAAAAACTGAAGTATCAACATCACTCGGTAGATCTCCATTAAGTGCAAAGTGCTTCTTAATTTTTAGTTTCCTAACAAACCGTTGTACATCAATAAAAACCTCAAACTTATCTATATTTTTGTCTGGTGCATATTTCAGTCCCAAGTCTAAAATTCGCATTTCTGCTTCCGTAAAAACAACATCGGTTAGGTTAAAAATTCCTTTCCCTAATATTCCCTTCGTCTTTTTCTTCTTTCTTCTTCCCTCCACGTCTTCCTCTTGTCTGTTTCTTTCTGGATTTCTTTGCATTTGTTCTTGCTCCCTCTCTGGTCCATTCATCATCCATCCATTCCTTATGTTCGATCGTTGATTCTGAGGGTGTCCTTGATTCCTGTTCCTTCCATCTTCTCTGTTCATCTCTCCGGTGGTCCACCTCTCCTCCAGGGGGCGCCTTGATCCATTCTCTGATTTCTCCATCCGGTAGTCCTGTAGGGAACTCTTGTATTCCATCTCCCAGGGGGTCTTCCTCTAACCACTTCAGCCCCGGACCATTTGGCAGCCAAAGGACCAGAGGTCTTTTTTCAATTTCGCACTGCACTACTTTAACTGGTAATTGCGCGGTCATGCAATTTTGTAACCAAACGAAATTTGCGTCCTTTTCTTCCCACAAATAGAGCTTTCTTTTGATGGTATTTGATTGCCTCTGTGATTTTTATTTTTTGCGATATAAACGGAAAAGGAGCGAAAATTTTGAAAAAAAAAGAGATTTTCTACTTTTTGTTATAAAAAAAATCTAATAAACTCAATTTTAGTCAAACATTTGGGCCAAAATGTATTCAGCCACATGTCTTTAGTAAAAAAAATGCCAATAAGCGTATATTTATTGGTTTGCGCAAAAGTTATAGCGTCTACAAACTAGAGTACATTTTCTGGAATTTACACGGCTTTTAATTTATGACTACCTATCTCATTTCTTGAGGTGCTAAAATGGCAGGGAAGTACAAAACCCCCCCAAATGACCCCATTTTGGAAAGTAGACACCCCAAGCTATTTGCTGAGAGGCATGTTGAGCCCATTGAATATTTTTTTTTTTAGTCCCAAGGGATTGAATAAAGACAAAAAAAAAATAGTTGTCACTAAATGATATATTGCTCACACATGCCATGGTTATATGTGGAGATGCACCCCAAAATACATTTTGCTGCTTCTCCCGAGTATGGGGATACCACATGTGTGGGACTTTTTGGGAGCCTAGCCGCGCACGGGGCCCCGAAACCCAATCAACGCCTTCAGGGTTTCTAAGGGTGCAAATTTTTGATTTCACTCCTCACTACCTATCACAGTTTTGAAGGCCATAAAATGCCAAAATAGCACAAAACCCCCCCAAATGACCCCATTTTGGAAAGTAGACACCCCAAGCTATTTGCTGAGAGGCATGTTGAGTACATGGAATATTTTATATTTTGCCACAAGTTGAGGGAATATTACAAACTTTTTTTTTTTTGCCCAAAGTTGTCACTAAATGATATATTGCCCACACATGCCATGGGCATATGTGGAATTACACCCCAAAATACATTCTGCTGCTTCTCCTGAGTACGAGGATACCACATGTGTGGGACTTTTTGGGAGCCTATCCGCATACGGGACCCCGAAAACCAAGCACCGCCTTCAGGATTTCTAAGGGCATAAATTTTTGATTTCACTCCTCACTACCTATCACTACCTATCACAGTTTTGAAGGCCATAAAATGCCAAGATGGCACAAAACCCCCCCAAATGACCCCATTTTGGAAAGTAGACACCCCAAGCTATTTGCTGAGAGGCATGTTGAGCCCATTGAATATTTTTTTTTTTAGTCCCAAGTGATTGAATAAAGACAAAAAAAAAAAAAAAAAAAAAAAAAAATGTATTCAAAAAGTTGTCACTAAATGATATATTGCTCACACATGCCATGGTTATATGTGGAATTGCACCCCAAAATACATTTTGCCACTTCTCCTGAGTACGGGGATACCACATGTGTGGGACTTTTTGGGAGCCTAGCCGCGTACGGGGCCCCGAAACCCAAGCACCACCTTCAGCATTTCTAAGGGTGTAAATTTTTGATTTCACTCCTCACTACCTATCACAGTTTCGAAGGCCATAAAATGCCAAAATTGCACAAAACCCCCCCAAATGACCCCATTTTGGAAAGTAGACACCCCAAGCTATTTGCTGAGAGGCATGTTGAGTACATGGAATATTTTATATTTTGCCACAAGTTGCGGGAATATTACAAACTTTTTTTTTTTTGCCCAAAGTTGTCACTAAATGATATATTGCCCACACATGCCATGGGCATATGTGGAATTACACCCCAAAATACATTCTGCTGCTTCTCCTGAGTACGGGGATACCACATGTGTGGGACTTTTTGGGAGCCTATCCGCATACGGGACCCCGAAAACCAAGCACCGCTTTCAGGATTTCTAAGGGCATAAATTTTTGATTTCACTCCTCACTACCTATCACTACCTATCACAGTTTTGAAGACCATAAAATGCCAAGATGGCACAAAACCCCCCCAAATGACCCCATTTTGGAAAGTAGACACCCCAAGCTATTTGCTGAGAGGCATGTTGAGCCCGTTGAATATTTTTTTTTTTAGTCCCAAGTGATTGAATAAAGACAAAAAAAAAAAAAATAAAAAAAATTTATTCAAAAAGTTGTCACTAAATGATATATTGCTCACACATGCCATGGTTATATGTGGAATTGCACCCCAAAATACATTTTGCTGCTTCTCCTGAGTATGGGGATACCACATGTGTGGGACTTTTTGGGAGCCTAGCCGCGTACGGGGCCCCGAAACCCAAGCACCGCCTTCAGGATTTCTAAGGGTGCAAATTTTTGATTTCACTCCTCACTACCTATCACAGTTTCGAAGGCCATAAAATGCCAAAATAGCACAAAACCCCCCCAAATGACCCCATTTTGGAAAGTAGACACCCCAAGCTATTTGTTGAGAGGCATGGTGAGTATTTTACAGCTCTCATGTGTTTTTGAAAATGAAGAAAGTAAAGAAAAAAAAATTTTTTTTTTATTTTTTTTTCAATTTTCAAAACATTGTGACAAAAAGCGAGATCTGCAAAATACTCACCATACCTCTCAGCAAATAGCTTGGGGTGTCTACTTTCCAAAATGGGGTCATTTGGGGGTGGTTTGTGCCATCTGGGCATTCCATGGCCTCCGAAACTGTGATTGGCAGTGAGGAGTGAAATAAAAAAATTACACCCTTAGAAAGCCTGAAAGCGGTGCTTGGATTTTGGGGTCCCGTACGCGGCTAGGCTCCCAAAAAGTCCCACACATGTGGTATCCCCGTACTCAGGAGAAGCAACAGAATGTATTTTGGGGTGTATCTCCACATATGCCCATGGCATGTTTGAGCAATATATCATTTAGTGACAAGTTTTTGTAAAAAAAAATATTTTTTTTTTTTTTTTTCATTATTCAATCTCTTGGGACCAAAAAAAAAAATATTTAATGGGCTCAACATTGCTCTCAGCAAATAGCTTGGGGTGTCTACTTTCCAAAATGGGGTCATTTGGGGGGGGTTTGAACTGTCCTGGCATTTTATGCACAACATTTAGAAGCCTATGTCACACGTCACCCACTCTTCTAACCACTTGAAGATAAAGCCCTTTCTGACACTTTTTGTTTACATGAAAACATATTTTTTTTTTGCAAGAAAATTACGTTGAACCCCCAAACACTATATATATTGTTAAAGCAAAGGCCCTACAGATTAAAATGGTGGGTGTTGCATTTTTTTTTTTTCCACACAGTATTTGCGCAGCGATTTTTCAAACGCATTTTTTGTGGAAAAAATACACTTTTTTTTATTTTAATGCACTTAAACACACTATATTGCTCAAATTTTTGATGAAATAAAAAATATGATCTTAGGCCGAGTACATGGATACCAAACACGACATGCTTTAAAATTGCGCACAAACACGCAGTGGCGACAAACTACATACATTTTTAAAAGCCTTTAAAAGCCTTTACAGGTTACCACATTAGATTCACGGAGGAGGTCTACTGCTAAAATTACTGCCCTCGATCTGACCTTCGCGGTGATACCTCACATGCATGGTGCAATTGCTGTTTACATATGACGCCAGACCAACGCTTGTGTTCGCCTTTGCGCAAAAGAAGGGGGGGCAGGGGTGCTTTTTTTTTTTTTTTTTTTTTAGTTTTTCTTTTTATTTAGCTTTTTTATTTTATTTTTAAACTGTTCCTTCCATTTTTTTTTTCTTAGTTGTCATTTTTATTGTTATCGCAGGGAATGTAAATATCCCCTATGATAGCAATAGGCAGTGACAGGTACTCTTTTTTTGAAAAAATTGGGGTCTATTAGACCCTAGATCTTTCCTGTGCCCTCAAAGCATCTGACCACACCAAGATCGGTGTGATAAAATGCTTTCCCAATTTCCCAATGGCGCGGTGGGTATGCCCACCATTAGAATACCTCCCTTCATCCACCCACTTCTAATGATGGGCATACATGCACCATTTATATATGCCGAAGCATGGGGGCATCCTCCCGCAAAAAAAGTTATGCCACGTACACATGGTCGGACTTTTTTCGACCGTATGTACGTGGCATTAGGAGCAAAATCGCTCCTCCGCCCTCTGCTGCCCCCATGCTTCGGCATATATGCTCTTTTTTTTAACTGTGGTGGTGAAATCACCTCCTACAGCATTGGAGTCGCGGCTTTATGTATCGTGGGAGCAAACGCTGTTGCTGTCAAGATAAATAAATCCACGCTGCAACTGAATGGCGTACCTGCTAAGCAAATAATGGTTAACATTAAAACAAAGTAACATTACAGTATAACAGTAAGACCTTACCATACCATACCTGCAAAGCAAATACCAAAAAAAAAACATAGTAAAAAATAAAACATTTTGTTAACGCAACCGGTGCCTAAAATATATATATGCCGAAGCATGGGGGCATCCTCCCGCAAAAAAGTTATGCCACGTACACATGGTCGGACTTTTTTCGACCGTATGTACGTGGCATTAGGAGCAAAATCGCTCCTCCGCCCTCTGCTGCCCCCATGCTTCGGCATATATGCTCTTTTTTTTAACTGTGGTGGTGAAATCACCTCCTACAGCGTTGGAGTCGCGGCTTTATGTATCGTGGGAGCAAACGCTGTTGCTGTCAAGATAAATAAATCCACGCTGCAACTGAATGGCGTACCTGCTAAGCAAATAATGGTTAACATTAAAACAAAGTAACATTAGAGTATAACAGTAAGACCTTACCATACCATACCTGCAAAGCAAATACCAAAAAAAAAACATAGTAAAAAATAAAACATTTTGTTAACGCAACCGGTGCCTAAAATATATATATGCCGAAGCATGGGGGCATCCTCCCGCAAAAAAGTTATGCCACGTACACATGGTCGGACTTTTTTCGACCGTATGTACGTGGCATTAGGAGCAAAATCGCTCCTCCGCCCTCTGCTGCCCCCATGCTTCGGCATATATGCTCTTTTTTTAACTGTGGTGGTGAAATCACCTCCTACAGTGTTGGAGTCGCGGCTTTATGTATCGTGGGAGCAAACGCTGTTGCTGTCAAGATAAATAAATCCGCGCTGCAACTGAATGGCGCACCTGAAAACAAAAAAATGGTTAACAATAAAACATACCTGAAAAGCAAGCATGATAAAACATAATAAAACATTGCAGAATAGAATAGAGTAAAAAAGAGCAACAATAGAGAGAGAACAATAAAACGACAACTATTTTTGTTTTTTTATTTTATATTTTTTTTGTTTTTTTTTTTTTTTATTTTTTTTTTTTTTTTTTTTTTTTTTTTTTTTTACACTTTTTTTTTAAACTATAACTATAATTTTAACTGTAACGGTCGGGTCTCAAAATGCGATGGCATTCTTGAGACCCTGTAACTATAATTTTAACTGCAACGGTCGGGTCTCAAAATGCGATGGCATTCTTGAGACCCTGTGAAAGTGTATCCTAGCCTGTGAAATGCTGTACCCTACGCTAATACCTCACTAGTTCGTGGTAGCGTTCAAAGCATTCACCAACGCAGAGACCAGGATTGTCAGGACAGCGTGGACAATAATAACGGGTGTCACGCCTAAATCCGCGCTTGCTACAGACACGACATCTTCTTTGGGGGGCTCGTTGGGTAGGGGTACTCTGGAGGACATGAGGATAATGCCTCTCATGCAGCCGGCTTACTGCATTTGGTAGGGGATGGTGAGGTGTGGAATCGCCTGGATACAGGAGTTCCATGACAACCGCTCCCTGGAATTCAAGGAAGGGTAACGTCCCGCCTGAAGCTCCGTATAGCACATGAGCATTCAGCAAAGCCAATTGGAATAAATAAATAGACACTTTTTTGTACCAGCGTCTAGCCTTACGGACAACTAGGTACGGCGCCAACAACTGGTCGTTGAGGTCCACCCCCCCCATATTAAGGTTGTATTCGTGGATACAGAGGGGTTTCGTCACAACACCAGCCGCCGTACGAATTTGGACTGTCGTGTCTGCATGAAGGGAGGTAAGAACGAAAACATTCCTATTATCCCTCCACTTCACAGCGAGCAAGTTATTACACTTCAAGCAGGCTCTCTCCCCCAGCCTAAGACGGGAATCTACAAGCCGCTGGGGAAAGCCCCGGCGATTAGGTCGCACGGTGCCACATGCTCCAATCTGATGATCAAACAAGTGACTAAACAGTGGCACGCTCGTGTAATAATTGTCCACGTACAAGTGGTACCCCTTTCCGAATAAGGGTGACACCAAGTTCCACACTATCTTGCCAGCGCTCCCTATGTAATCTGGACAGTTCTCCGGCTCTACGTGACTATCTTTTCCCTCATAAACCGAAAAGCTCCACGTATAGCCTGTTGCCCTGTCACAGAGCTTGTAGAGCTTGACCCCGTATCTGGCACGCTTGCTGGGAAGGAACTGTTTGAAAGACAAGCGGCCAGAAAACTTAATCAGGGACTCGTCAACGCAGACAACTTGATTGGGCGTAAACAAGGCTGCAAAACATTGGTTGAAGTGGTTTATGAGGGGCCGAATTTTGTAGAGCCGATCAAATTCAGGGTCTCCACGAGGACGACAAAGTTCATTGTCACTGAAGTGCATGAACCGCAAGATCTGTTCGTATCGTGCCCTGGACATGGAGGCAGAGAACACGGGCATATGGTGGTGCGGTGAGGTGGACCAATAAGACCTCAGCGTCGGGAATTTGTGTATGCCCATGTTGAGGGAAAGGCCCAGAAAGGTCTTAAATTCGGAAACCGTAATTGGTTTCCAATCTCTGGCAAGGGAAGGCACTTGGGGATTAGCGGCGATGTGTTGACCAGCGTATATATTACTTTGGTCCACAATAGATCTATAGATATCTTCCGTGAAAAACAGCGAATAAAAATCGGATGGCTTAAAATCAGCTGTTTCCACCTGAATACCGGGTTGGCCAGTGAATGGGGGAAGTACGGGTTCTGCAGAAGTGGTGGGCACCCAATCAGGATTGGCGAATTCTGCAGGAAGGACACTATGTGATCGACGGGCCTGCCTTTGTCTTCTTCTTGGTGGCAGCGGGACACTACTTGTGCTTGCCACCTCGCCAGCTTGAACTGCACTTATGGGACTCGCCACGTCACCAAGTGTTACTGCAGTGCTGGTTTGACTACGTCCAGGGTGTACTAGGCCGCTGGTGCTTGCCAGTTCACCAGAAGGAATAGCGGCGCTAGTACTTCTCTGCTCCATACGAGAGACCTGCGGTTCCTGCACCTCAACAACATCAGAAGATCGGGATCGGGTACGCCTGACCTTAGCAGGGACCACACCTTCGTCGCCAGAGCTATCTGTCATGGAGCCGCTGTCGTCTACTGGATCGTATTCTGAGCCTGATTCTGACAGATGAGTGACCTCCTCTTCACTATCTGACATACTCAGAAACAAGTAGGCCTGTTCACTAGTGTACTTGCGATTTGCCATTTTGGGCTCTAAATTTAGTAGTACACTAGTGAGATTCACAGGAAAAAAAGCTCCTAGGCTGCTGGCGAATGAATCAAAACGCTACCAAAAAAACTGTTAGCGATCGCAGGGATCAGGCCTGACTCTGCGAACGCTGCAGTTATGTGTGCTTAGTGTTTTGGAAGTGACAGTGATCGATCGATACTGCACTTGGGTGGGCTGGGCTGGGCTGGGCGGAGGGGGAAAACGCAGGTGCTAGCAGGTATCTGGGCTGATCCCGCTAACAATGCGTTTTTTGGAACCCTAAACTGCTGGGACGCTAGTATAGATCTGATCAGATCAGATATTGATCTGTTCAGATACTATACCACTAAGGGAGGTGTATGCTTTGCGCGTGGGTGTTTGCGGTACTGGCACTAACCTGGGGCGACGCAGACCTTATTTGACCCTAACACCTAATTGATATCACCCGCCGGGCGATCAGGGGGTTAAACCGATAGTTGGGTAATAAATGGCGGGTGCCCTGACAGTATAAAAAAACAAGCTAACTAACCAGCGTCACCCGTAACAGTTATACGGTGATCACTGGTGAAAGGGTTAACTAGGGGCAATCAGGGGGTTAAAACCTTTATTAGGTAATATATGGGGGTACCTGACGCTATATAAAAACCTGACGGGGAACCTAAATAACTAAATAACTAACTGGCTAACCAGCGTCACCAGTGACACTTATACTGTGATCACTGGTGAAAGAGTTAACTCTAGGGGCAATCAAGGGGTTAAAACCTTTATTTAGGTTGTAATATGGGGGTACCTGACCTATAAACCTATTTATAATCCTATATAAACCTGGCGGTTACCTAAAAAAAAAACTGGCTACCTAGCGGCACCAGTGACACTAATAGAGCGATCAAAAAAAACGATCGCTTAGTGACACTGGCAAAAGGGGGTGAAAGGGTTACCTAGGGGGCAATCAAGGGGTTAAACCTTTATTGGGGGGGGGGGGTAGGGGGCTACCTTGGACCTAAAGGGGCCTAAAAACTAACTGCCCTGACAGTTATTGCAGTCACACTGACACTAAATGCAGTGATCAGTAAAATAAATGATCACTGCAATCAGTGACACTGTGACAGGGGGGGCAGGGGGTGATCTGGGGGGTGATCAGGGGGTGACAGGGGGGTGAAATGTGTGCCTATGTGTGCCTGGTGTCAGTGTAGTGTTTGTGCACTTACTTGATGTCTTCTCCGCTCGGCGTCCCGGTCAGAAAGACCGACACGAGGAGCGTGACATCACTTCCCCTTGCCTGTGTTTACAATTACACAGGAAGGGGAAGGAAGCGGACGAATCCCATTGGCCAGAGCGATCGGGAGGGGGTGGCCAGAAACGACTGGCCGTTACCTCGTCCCGCATCGCTTCTGAAGCCATCCCGACCGTCCCCGCCGGCGGAGGGGGGTCCGATCGGACCCCCCAACCGCCGGAAGAATGTCACGTACAGGTACGTGATTCTGCCTGTACGTGCCATTCTGCCGACGTATATATACAGGGGGGAATCTGCTTGCAAAAAAACCTAGATTCATCTATAGGAGGGCACCTACGTTGAGAAATCAACTAGTGAAAAATGTAATAGATCCACCCATACCAGTGAGAATACATTCTGAATTAAAAGGTTTTTATAAATGTCAGAGATGTTTAGCATGCAGAGTGACCAAGAAACAGCCTAGAAGAAAGATTAAATTCAGGTCCAGATCAGGGAAGGAATTCGAGATTAAGGAACTCGTCACTTGCAACAGCACCCACGTTACATATGTAATCGAATGCCCATGCCGGTTGCAATATGTGGGTAGAACCACCAGGCCTTTGTGCGTCCGCATCAGAGAGCACATCAATAATATAAAAACTGGTTTCCCCAAACATAATTTATCCAGACACTTTGATCAATATCACAAAAGGGACCCGTCAGGTTTAGTATTTTATGGTATAGATATTATTAACAATCATTGGCGAGGAGGCAATAAAACGATACAGGTATCCCAGAACGAAACCAAATGGATATATCGTTTGGGGTCCCTGGTGCCCAAGGGGTTAAACGTTGATATAGACCTCAATTGTTTTTTATCCAATTTTTAATACCCCTGGTTCTATTCTCACTATATGCGGTTCTGAGTTTTTACTATCGCATGGGGCCTACACATATCCACTTCTTCTTTTCATGGTCATCTCTATACATATATATATGTGTATTTACAATGTACATATAATATTTAATAATATAGACATTGTTTGAGGCCACTTCCATAGACGCACTATTAATTATGTATATCTTCCAGTTTATTATTATTTCTTCATGTTTTTATCCCATTTATCTTATCCGGCATATACATATACTTTTTTAATCATATGGTACTGAATCTGTATCTAGAATGTATATTGCACATATAAATTATATCGTTTTTTATCCAGACATATACGTCCCCCCTTTTACTTTTACTTCCACTCATACTACACCGATCCTTCCTATACTCCCACACCTACATGTATTATGTATCATATATTTCTCTATACTTATATATGCATTTTAATATAACACCCCCACTGGTGTCTGATGTATATTTATAATAATTTCTTATTGGAAGTCGCATTTTTGACATTACTTCATTCCTCTATTAATTATCCACCTTTTTTACCTTTATTTTATGTATTCCATTTTTGTGTATTTTATCTATACGTTTTGATACATATCCCAGACACAATTATTTTATTTAATATATTATTCACCAATTGATTTTAATGGTATATTCCCTCTCATGTTACTGCATGATCGAGATTGCAGCTTCCTATCTAGTTGCTAATCACAGCCACATGCAATATAAATGACTAATTCCGTTTTTAAACACACTATTTTATTCATTAATTTACTGCATGTACACGGAGAACATTGCCTGCATTTACCCTATACCCATATCGTTTTTTCTTCTGTGATACATCCCCTTGTTTCTGCACAATCAGCTGGGATAGGAACTGCGGTTTTTCCTTGTTTTGGTTTATTGGATACTAAGGGATGGGTTAACGCTCAGTACTCTGGGGGTGGTTGTGCTCTCTATTAGGCTGCCTCTGCCTATTTACTTTTTCCTCAAGATTGTATCCTGAGCTTCCCCATTGGCCCGGCATTCGTGCCTTCCGTACGCCCACCACCACCCCATTGGCTACCGCGGCTCCTTCCCAGTCTATTTCAGACGTGAAGTGTACCAACAGGGTATCGCCTCCGACGACGTCCTATTGACGAAACGTACGTCAGGCGATACCCTTGGTACACAACACGTCACTTCCCCCCTTGTCTGCGGCTTCCGGTTTCGAAATCACCGCCAGTGGAACGCACGCTATTCCGGGGCTTTGCGGTGCCTCATCGCTCTGCTCTCCAGCTGTGCACTCTGCTTTTTTATTTATATTTTTTTTATTTATATTTTTTATTATATATTTTTTAATTTACTGCATGTATTAATGTTCTTTAACCCTATTGGGTACATTGTATCTTCGATTCATCAATTTTTTTTTGCTAATAAAAAACCTATATTGATTTTAGCAATATCACACTATTAGTGTTTTTTTCATTTTTTACCTACACGGACCCAATTGGTATTTTTACCCCCATTCTTGGAGAGTGATAGAGGAGGAACATCCCCACAGAGGAGGCTTTGCAGTGGAAACCGTCCGCACAGAGGAGGATCCTTACTACATACCCAGGATATTATATGCCTACTACCCCTGCAGGGGTTAGGCACTCTGGTGAGTGTCTCCACATTAGGGAGCACTAGGACAGTCACCATCATCTGTTTGCCTATATGCCATATGCTGTTACAAGTTTGCTGAGATTGAAAGGACAGCACAGGACTTCACCACTTTGATCACCGATCACTTATTTATATATTTCCTCTTTTGTTACACTTGGGACAATTGTCAAGCATCACATTTTTTATTCATTTATTTTTATATATATCTTTTGATCCATCTATATATTTTTTATCCATCTACTTTTTTATCCATCTATTTTTTCATTGTTTGGGATTTTTGTGCACTTGCACCACTATTTTCAGGAGGACACAAATAATCGATTGTTGTATATCACTAATATTTATGCATTTTCTATATTATTGTAGCACAGAGTCACTTTTAATTTATATTTATGCTTTCTTGCCTGTTATTTATAATTGTTACACATAATTTTGCTCATGAGGTATTGCACAGTCATTTCATTTATTCTATTTTGAATGGAGTTGCCTTAATATCTCTTTTATTTCTATATACATATATATATTTTTTAGTCTAATGCACATTCACTTTTACCATTCATACGTACCCATCCGATATTTATATATTTATATCATTTTATCCTGTTCGCCCCATATTTACCCTGAACAGCGCCACCATCCCTTTATTTAATACAATGATAGGAGTGGATCATATGAGCAGAGGGTAGGGACCTGTGTCCTGTAATGTATTCTAAGAAAAGGATTATACAGGTAAAACAAAAATCCTATTTTCTTAGGTCCCTTTCACATGGGATGGATCTGATTTTGCTCACCAGGGGATATGTCCACTGATCCCCTGCTAAGCTGAGCACAGAGGCCAGATGATAGGTCCGTGCCCACTCCACTTATGAAGTGCAGAAACTAACACAGCCCCCTCTGCTCTATGGGCAGCCGGATGTAAACGGACCGACTGTCTGTTTATACCTGACTGCCCTCCGATCTAGCCAGATGGAAGGGAACAAATCCTTTCCATTTTTTTTATTTGCTGGATAGGACCCAGAGGTAGCAAGGTATAAACGGATACAAGTCCCTTTACATCCAACACTCCATAGGGAACAATGGAGGGTTTGATCGAGTCCAACTGAAAAACGAACAGCTAGTCCCGATCGAACATCTTGTGTGAAAGGGGCTTAACCACTTGCCGCCAGCCCACCGAACAAAAGAAGGTGGGCTGACGCAGCTCTCGTTCTGGGTGGAAGTCATGACGTCATCCCAGAACGTCCGCTCTCGCGGGGGCACGCATCGCATCGATCGCGGCTGCGCTGTGTTGCCAGGACACGGCGCAAATCCAATCTGATTAGTGCCCTGATTTCAATAAAGCCCCAGCCGTGCCAGCAATCAGTGCCCACCAGTGCCACCAATCAGTGCCCATTAGTGATGCCAGTCAGTGCTGTTTTTCAGTGCCCATCAGTGCTGCCTATCAGTGCTGCCCATCACTGTCCATCAGTGCCGCCTTTCAGTGCCCACCAGTGCCACCTAACAGTGCCGCCTATCAGTGCCACCTATCAATGCCTCTTCATCAGTGCCAGCTCATCAGTGCCCATAAGTGCCGCCTCATCAGTGCCCAAAGGTGCCACCTTATCAGTGTCCATCAGTGCAGCCTATCAGTGCACATCAGTGCAGCCTATCAGTGCACATTCGTGAAGGAGAAAAATTACATTTATATTTATATTATATTTACAAAAAATGTACTGTCTTTTTTTTTAATGTTTGTAATTGATGTGATTAAATACCACCAAAAGAAAGGTCTATTTGTGTTTAGAAAATGATAAAAATTTCACATGGTTACAGTGTAGCATGACCACGCAATTGTGATTCAAAGTGTGACAGTGCTGAAAACTGAAAAATGGCATGGGCAGGAAGGGGGTGAATGTGCCCCGTATTGAGGTGGTTAAAGGGGTTGTAACCCTAAAAAAATAAAATAAATGGATTCTGTTCCTTTAAAGCATGTCATACAGCACAATGCTTGTGCTATGCAATTTGTCCCTTTCTATCACCTAAAATACCTGGCTGATCCTGCCTGGTGCTGCCCTCCCCTCTGTAAACTGATCACGTTTATCATGGATGCTGAGACCTGATACCGTGGTCAGTTTATGTGCCTCCATCATCCCGCTGTCTCTCCTTGCTCCCTCTCCCTCCCTGCCTGTCAGCTGTGTCAATGCTGATCTGCTCCCCTCCCCTCCTGCTGCAAAAATAACTGTGTTTTGTTAGTATAATTCCCTGTGTTAGATTACAATATGTGCCCTAATGTATGTACTTTATAAAAAATATGTAGCTGTATACTTTATTTCAGAGCACTGCTCGGCATTCACGTGACCACCCGCTGCTCTGCTCCCCGCCTCCCAGCTGAAGTCAGTGGGGGATTCTCAGCCCCTCCCACTGTAGTTATCGGATCAGATAAGACAGCGGTGGGCGGTCACAAGAGAAAAGAGGCATATTTTTTATCAAGAACATACAATGGGGCACATAATGTAATCTAACGCAGGGGGTTATAGCTAGAAAAAAGTGGCTTTACAACTACTTTAAGTCATACATGGGGACACAAGATCGTATTGTAAAACATTGGAGTTTCCGAAAGCAATCCAACTGGGGTGGGCAATAGCAAATGAAAGGCTAATGGGCTCCCAAAGACAAAATCAACAGGTTAAAAAGGGCAGCTTGGGGTAGCCAGCTGAAGCTTGAACAGTCACCTGGTAAAATGTATAGAACATGTGGGCAGAAGACCATATGGCAGCCTGGCAAATCTGAGAAGCAGCTGCTTCATGCTGAATAGCCCATGAAGCACTAAGGCCTTGGTTACACTGATATGATTTAAATGCGACTTGGGTTGCACTGGATTAAATGACAATGGAAATAACATTGCTTCCAATAGTGCCCGTTCACATTCATGTAGCGCAGCTGTGATGCGACTTTTAGGAAAGGGTCCTGTGCTACTTTGGTGTGATTTACAGTGTAATTTAATTCCACAGAATATGCAAACCACATCCAAAATGCAACCAAAGTCACACTACATAATCACATTCACAGCCATTTAGCACTCGATCGGCGTGTCCAATGAGAGGTGATCTCATATGTAAACATATGAGATCATCTCTCATCGCCGGCTCTCCCTCCTCACACAGAGACAGTGTGTGAGGAGGGAGAGCTTCCGTGCTGCAGCATCAGTGAAAAGTAAGTTAACACTCACACAGTGAAACACACACACACTCACACATGCCCACCTGTCCCCAGTGCCACCTATCAGTGCCATCTGTCCCCTGTGCCACCTGTCAGTGCCCTCTGTCCCCAGTGCCACCTGTCAGTGCCATCTGTCCCCAGTGCCACCTATCAGTGTCAACTGTCCCCAGTACCACCTGTCCCCAGTACCACCTGTCCCCAGTGCCACCTATCAGTGCCACCTGTCCCCAGTGCCACGTGTCATCAGTGCCACCTGTCAGTGCCACGTGTCATCAGTGCCACGTATCAGTGCCACCTGTCAGTGTCACGTGTCATCAGTGCCACGTATCAGTGCCATCTGTAACCTTGAAATGATAACATTATTCTTGGGTTTACTGTATATACATTTTGATACAGGTCAGTGACCCAGTATTCTACATTCCAACAGTGAAGGTCTGTGCAGAGAAACTAGGTGAATTGCTATAACCACCTCTGATACACAGAGCAGAAGCTTTGTTTTTTTCTTTAGAACTTTTTCCTTATCTAGATAGTTTTTTTTAAAGCCAAAGTCCCACCTTACTTTTACCTTGCACATTTGTACAGGCTCCTCTCCTGTATTGTAATTGCTTACTCTGATTTCACTACAAACAATGAGCTTTTCACATTGTATATTAGAAGCTGCAGCAAGTCGGATAGGGCCCGCCTCATTGGTTGGCTGGAGGACATCCAACATCATCTAGCTTCTGATTCAGCAGGCTAGTTTTACAGAAGTTGAGGGAAGGCATTGCCTGGGACAGCCTGTGAGCTGATGTGTCTCACAGAGCTCCTGCTGATTACCCTGCATCGATCCTTCCCTCAACAATATTCCTGCTCTGCCCCTGAAACCTCCTGGTTCCACCACCGATACCATCCACCTGAATGATAACCCAAAAAGGCAGGTAAGAAGCAGCGGCCTTGGAGCTGTAAGATGGCGTGCAGCGGCCTTACCACAGTGTGCTCCTCAGGGAGTGGAGACATCCAATGAGCCCATGAGTAAAGCTTCCTGACTGCAAGGAAAGTAGCCGGCTAGAGACATGTTGTATTCTACGCAAAAGCTTTTCGGGGACACAGGGGGCATCATTCCTGGATGACTCTGCTCCCTTTCCTGCTTCAGAGCAACATATACAGGAGACGGCAGCCATGTCAAGTGCACAGCTTCCGTTAATAACCTTAAGGAACATTTTGGTAGCTTAAAGGGAGTTAGTGTTCCTATTACGCTAGATCAGGGGGTGTACCACTGCTACAGAAAGTCACATTAGCGACATTGAAGATTCCCTGGCTAGAGATGCCCACATCACTTCTCAGATGGCTACTACCACTAACAATAAAACATATGACACTGAAAATTGGCTCAGTCGTAACAATGTATGTATTGTGGGCCTCCCTAAATGTGTTGAGGGTAGGGACCCCACTGAATTTGTGGAGCGATGGCTACTGGAGGTATTCAGCAAGGAAGCATTCACCCCTCTCTTTGCTGTTTAGCATGCGCATAGAACACCACCTCGGCCTTTATCATTGGACCACCCATGTTGGCCCACCTTTTGAAATATAAAGATCGAGAAATTATACTTCATCTCACCAGAGACAAAGCCAATATCCAGTATAATTGGGCAAAAGTATCTTTTTATCTGGACTTTTCAGGCAAAGTCCACAGCAGGCAAAATTTTCAGAAGTCAAGAAAATGCTCCAATGTCTTCAGCTGTCCTATGCCATGTTATACCCTGCCAAGCTGAGAATCACTGCAAGGGGTCAAGCTCATTTCTTTAAAATGGCTGCTGAGGCATCCTCTTGGCTTGACAATAATGAGCACAGTCTTCGCTACTGAAATGTAGAAATGTAGAGGATGACTGGCACCTGTCCCATATTCGCTCTTCCTTGGTATCACATGCGGTGCAGTACACTACCTGAAACATATTCAACTCCTATCTAGGTGATTGTGAATTATGTTAATTTATGCAAGAGGTATATTTTATGTGTTAACACTATCAGTGCCCATCAGTGCCGCCTATCAGTGCATCCTCATCAGTGCCCATCAGTTCAGCCTATCAGTTTCCATCAGTGCCGCCTAATCAGTGCCCATCAGTGCAGTCTCATTAGTGCCAATCAGTGCAGCCTCATCAGTGCCCATCAGTGAAGAAGAAAAAAATACTTATTTGCTATATTTTTATAACAGAAACTAAGGACAATTTTCCACAATTTTAGGACTTTCAAAAAATAAAAACCCCAGTGGTGATTAAATACCACAAAAAAAAAATCTCTATCTGTCTCAAAAAAATTATAATAATTTCAGTACAGTGTTGCACGATTGCGCAATTGTCATTCAAATTGCAACAGCGCTGAAAGCTAAAAATTGGCCTGGGCAGAAAGGGGTGAAATTGCCCCGCAGTGGCGATGCGTCCATTAAGGGCGCACGGGCATGGCCACTTCTGCAACGCCACCCCCCTCTGTGTAGAATGGATAGATTCATGCATAGCATGAATCTATCCATGGCCGCTGTAGCCACCCCCTATCCAGGTGTCCGGCCCTTTTTCGGAACAGAAGAAGACACACACGGGAGGAAAGAGAACCAGGGCCGATCCTAGGGTCACAGACGCCTGGGTGCAGAAATATTTCTGGCGCCCCCCACGTGGGCGTGGTCATCTTACCGACTACTCCCCTTTACAAATGTTTCTATGACCACGACTTCAACACAGAGATGTTCCTGTAAGAAGTCTTCATTACCCTGGGATCCTCATATGATCTTTTACCAATAAAGAAAATACAGGAAGAGCGTACACTAATGAGACCTGGAGGGGAGTCTCTCTGATGCACACAGAGGGGGCTTCTGTTAGAGAGTCTGTTAGAAAGAGCCCCCAGACATAGGGGATGATCAGAGACTGTATACATGATACTAGAGACGGTCAGAGACTGTAATCATAGTATAGGAGATGGTCAGGCTGCACACATAATACAGGAGATGGTCACAGACTGCAGACATGTTACAAGAGATGGTAGTAAATAATGGCCGATCGGCCCTCTCACCTGACCCAGCGATACAGCAACAACGGTTCCTCTGATCAGGAGTCAGCTCACTCTGAATTGCCCGTGGCGACTCCGCTGGGTAGAGCCCAGATCTGTATTCCTGCAATGACTCCATTCCTTTCTCCACCAGGGATGGCGCCAGGCTGTGTGGCTTTTTTTCTCTCTGATGGTGTTCTCTCAGCACTGCCCTCTCCCTCTGGAGTCCTGGGTGCCCTTCCCTGAAAGCTTTCCCGGGCTCCTGGCTTTCTCTCTCCCATTCAGCGGAGCATGCTGTGTGGGCTGCAGTTTCCGTGTTACAGTGGGGATGCCAGTCCTTGGGACCACATGTCCCACAATCCTCTTATTTGCTCCTTTGTTTTTTCTTCCCTGGCCGTTATGAAGGCGGGGGAAGAAACATAGTGCGCCGCTCACTAGTACAGCAGCGCACAAGGAGGAGAGGGGAAATAAGAGCCCGCGGCTGCAGTGGCATCACTAGGGTTGGTGTCACCTGGTGCAGTAAAACATGGTATCACCCCCCTCCACCAACTATAGTCGTCCCTCAGTACAGACCCCCCTCCGTCAGTGCAGACCCTTCACTAAGTATAAATAACTCCCTCAGTACAGACCTCCCCATCAGTATAGACCCCAGGACAAAACACCCTCCTTTATCAGTATAGACCCCCCTCAGGACAAACCACCCCCCTCCATTAGTACAGACCCCCCAGGACAAACCACCCCCTCCATTAGTATAGACCCCCCAGGACAACCCCCCCCCACATTAGTATAGCCCCCACAGGACAAACCCCCCCACATTAGTACAGACCCCCCCACATTAGTATAGCCCCCCCAGGACAAACCCCCCCCCTACATTAGTATAGACCCCCAAGGACAAACCAGCCCGCCACCCACATTAGTATAGACCCCCAGGACAAACCACCCCCCCACATTAGTATAGACCCCCTCAGGACAAACCACCCCCCGCCACATTAGTATAGACCCCCCAGGACGAACCCCCCACATTAGTATAGACCCCTCAGGACAAACCACCCCCCCACATTAGTATAGACCCCCCAGGACGAACCACCCCCCACATTAGTATAGACCCCCCAGGACAAACCACCCCCCCACATTAGTATAGACCCCCCCCCCAGGACGAACCACCCCCCACATTAGTATAGACCCCCCAGGACGAACCACCCCCCACATTAGTATAGACCCCCCAGGACAAACCACCCCCCCCCCACATTAGTATAGACCCCCCCAGGACAATCCACCCCCCACACATTAGTATAGACCCCCAGGACGAACTACTCCCCACATTAGTATAAACCCCCCAGGACAAACCACCCCCCCACATTATTATAGACCCCCCAGGACAAACCACCCCCCCCACATTAGTATAGACCCCCCCAGGACAATCCACCCCCCACACATTAGTATAGACCCCCCAGGACAAACCCCCCCACATTAGTATAGACCCCCCAGGACAAACCACCCCCCACATTAGTATAGACCCCCCCAGGACAAACCCCCCCACATTAGTATAGACCCCCCAGGACAAACCCCCCACATTAGTAGACCCCCTAGGACGAACCCCCCCACATTAGTATAGACCCCCCAGGACAAACCACCCCCCCCCACATTAGTATAGACCCCCCAGGACAACCCCCCCCCCCACATTAGTATAGACCCCCCAGGACAAACCACCCCCCTACATTAGTATAGACCCCCCAGGACAAACCACCCCCCACATTAGTATAGACCCCCCCAGGACAAACCCCCCCACATTAGTATAGACCCCCCCAGAACAAACCACCCCCTACATTAGTATAGACCCCCCCAGGACAAACCACCCCCGCCACATTAGTATAGACCCCCCCAGGATAAACCACCCCCCACATTAGTATAGACCCCCCCAGGACAAACCACCCCCCTACATTAGTATAGACCCCCCAGGACAAACCACCCCCCACATTAGTATAGACCCTCCAGAACAAACCACCCCCCTACATTAGTATAGACCCCCCCAGGACAAACCACCCCCCCACATTAGTATAGACCCCCCCAGGACAAACCCCCCCACACATTAGTATAGACCCCCCCAGGACAAACCCCCCCACATTAGTATAGACCCCCCAGGACAAACCACCCCCCCCACATTAGTATAGACCCCCCAGGACGAACCACCCCCCACATTAGTATAGACCCCCCAGGACGACCCCCCCACATTAGTATAGACCCCCCAGGACAAACCACCCCCCCCCACATTGGTATAGACCCCCCAGGACAAACCACCCCCCCCACATTAGTATAGACCCCCCCAGGACAAACCCCCCCACAGTAGTATAGACCCCCCCAGGACAGACCCCCCCACATTAGTAGACCCCCTAGGACGAACCCCCCACATTAGTATAGACCCCCCCAGGACAAACCACCCCCCCCCACATTAGTATAGACCCCCCAGGACAAACCACCCCCCTACATTAGTATAGACCCCCCCAGGACAAACCACCCCCCACATTAGTATAGACCCCCCCAGGACAAACCCCCCCACATTAGTATAGACCCCCCCCAGAACAAACCACCCCCCTACATTAGTATAGACCCCTCCAGGACAAACCCCCCCCCCACATTAGTATAGACCCCCAGGACAAACCACCCCCCCACATTAGTATAGACCCCCCCAGGACAACCTCCCCCCCACATTAGTATAGACCCCCCCAGGACAAACCCCCCCCTACATTAGTATAGACCCCCCAGGACAAACCACCCCCCCACATTAGTATAGACCCCCAGGACAAACCACCTCCCCCCACATTAGTATAGACCCCCCCCGCACAAACCCCCCCCCCCCCCCACATTGGTATAGAACCCCCCCACTAGGCTAATTAAAACCACCCGGGCGGCAGCTGGAGAGGACAGTGTGCAGCCGTTCTGGAGAACAGAGCGTGTGTGAGGCTTGTGCTGGTGGGCAGAAGGCGGAAGTTAAACACAGGAGGAGTCCTGTGTTTAACTCCTGCCTGCTGCCCACCAGCACAAGCCTGACACGCTCTGTTCTGAACAAGTCGGGCTCGGGCACGGAACCCCCCCCCCGTGGCGTCACTGCGCGGCCACGGCGGTGACAGGCGGAGAGAGCCGCCTACGGACAAGGAGAGGAGGGAGCGGAGCACTCTGGCGCTCCAGCGCCCCCACCTCTGTGGCGCCTGGGTGCACTGCACCCCGTGACGGATCGGCCCTGGCCATACACCTATAGATTATCTGCAGATTTTCTATGGTTAGATGGAAAAAGTTTAGCGAACATAGAGAAATCTGTTGCCCTTTTTCCATCTAACCATAGAAAATCTGCAGATAATCTATAGGTGTATGGCCAGCTTTACAATGCATTGCATTTGCAAAAAATTAAACAAACAGCAAAAAAACAATTTGTAAGTGGCTCATCACCATTCAAGTGTCTAGATATACTTTATTATTTTGAAGTTTAATGTTGAAAATATTATTTTCAAAATAAAATAAAATCTTTCCTGAACACTGACTTTTAACAAATTTAAAGGTGGCAAATCAGTATTTTGACTTGATTTGTGACTTGACCAAAATAAATGACTTGACTTGACTTGCTTGACTTCTAGCAGGGACTTGGGACTTGCTTGTGACTTGAAGGTTAAGACTTGAGACTTGCTTATGACTTGCACATGTGTGACTTACTCCCATGTCTGGTTCATGCCCCAAAAGGGTGGGCCGTTTAGGTTCCAGAAGGGGGGGCTTTTTAGGCTCCAGCAGAGTGGGCCTTTCAGGCTCCAGCAGAATGGGCCATTAAGGCTCCAGAAGGGTGGGCCATTAAGGCTCCAGAAGGGTGGGCCTGTCAGGCTCCAGAAGGGGGGCCATTCGGCCTCCAGAATGGTGGGCCTTTCAGGCTCCAGAAGAGTGGGCCATTCAGCCTCCAGAAGGGTGGGTTGTTCAGGCTCCAAAAGGGTGGGCCATTCAGGCTCCAGCAGAGTGGGCCGTTCAGGCTCCAGAAGGGTGGGCCTTTGAGGCTCCAGAAGGAGTGCCACCATGTTTTTTTACAGGCGTGTGTTGGACCAGCTATGAGGGGAGGTTGGAGGCTGATACTTTTTAGGTGTGTGTTGGACTGGCTATAAGGGGAGGTTGGAGGCCATTTTTTTTTATCATCTGGTACTGTCGAACCAGCAATAAAACAGTGGCTGGAATAATATGAATTTTTTTCACAATAAGTGGAAATAATCTTTTCGAGTGCTAGAGACTTTCTAAACCTAACACCAGTATCACTACAAGCAGAAGGGTGGGCCATTCAGGCTCCAGAAGAGTGGACTGTTCAGGCCCCAGAAGGGTGGGCCGTTCAGGCTCCAGCAGGGAGGCCCCCAATCATACAAGGTCTCACTGTGACCAAGCACAAGCCATAAGGAAGATCCAATGGGATCCCTGGGAACTCTATGTAGCTTCACTTATGAATGCAAATATATAACAAAGACCTCTGTTGTAACATTTTTGAACTAGTTTTGACACTCAATTTATTTCTTGCTATATATTTCTCAATTTGGAAACGTTAGAGTAAGGCCCCTTTCACACTGGGGCTGTTTTCAGGCGGTACAGCGCTAAAAATAGCGCCTGTGCACCGCCTGAAAAAAAAAGGCCCCATTCACTCCAGTGTGAAAGCCCGCGGGCTTTCACACTAGAGTGGTGCGCTAGCAGGACGGTAAAAAAAGTCCTGCTAGCAGCATCTTTGGAGCGGTATAGGAGTGGTGTATTCACCGCTCCTATACCGCTCCTACCCATTGATCTCAATGGGACACCGCGGTAATACCGTGGCCATACCGCCGCAAAGCGCCGCTACGGCCACGCTTTGCGGGGGATTTTACCCCTTTTTCGGCCGCTCGCGGGGGGTAAAACCGCACCGCGAGCGGCCGAATCCCGTAGCTAAAACAAAGGTAAAGCGGCGCTAAATATAGCGCCGCTTTACCATCGCCGCGGCTCCCGCCCCAGTGTGAAAGGGGCCTTAAGGACGGCAATTTGCAGAGGGGCCTTGACGTGGCAGTGCGGCTTCACATATATTTGCATCCAATCTAAATTGTGGAAACAGTTTAGACTTTTTTCTTTATATTATGCTGGCTAGCTGGTAAGTATGCTGGGGAATTTTGTGTTTGTTCTGTGAACTGCTATGCTTAAGCGCCAAAGCACACCTTTGTGTTGTGGTAAATGTGCATTACTGCAACCATGGGCGTAGCATAAGGGGTTGCAGGGGTCACAATTGCAACCCCGCCCCTAGCTCCTGGGTGCCCCAGCAGCCTCCCTGTCATATTATCATATCCTCCACAAAGTCGAGCTCCGATCTGCCCTAGGGCCCCACAGCCAAGCTCCAGTACTGGGCTTCTACTTTGCCTTCTACAGTCCACACCCCTCCAATCTCATTGGCTGGGGAGAAGCTGTGAGGCATTTCCTGAATGGAGAGGAGCACGAGGTGAGAACAGCCCAGGATGGGGAAGTGTCTGTGCTGTGTGCTGGCAACATGGATTGGTAACCGTGCTTAGCGAGGCAAGAGGAGGAGAGTGCCGTCCTATAGCCACGATGGGACTGATGCCACTGGTGAGGTAAGACACCACTCACTGTCTTCTAGTCACCAGCTGGGATTCTCTGTACCCCCCACTCGGGGATGTCCGCTTACCCCACTTCCCTGACAACTGGGGAAAGGACACACACCTCCGGGAGGTGACCTTCCCCCATCACCCGCCAACACTGACAGAGAAACCTTCAGAAATTGCTAAAACAAATCCCTTGACACCTCCTCAGGGGGCCCCTGAAGGGCTACAGGCCCCAGACTTTATGTCACATGGCTTTGCCCTCCCAGATCTAAGTTGAACCCCCTCCAAAGCCCCCTGACCACCCCCTCTGCCCTGGATGCTATGCCCGGCTGCTGAGCTCCTTTCCCATTACAGCACTCTATACTTCTCTTCCTCCTCTGCAGCGCTGAAATCACATTCCTTTACAACACAGCCAGTTAGCCATGATCTGCATAGGGAGTATCTGCCTACTGCAACTACACTGCCTTTCTGACCAGAGAATTTCACAGGTCAGAAGGGCAACATAAAAGTCAGAAACAGCCTGTGAAGATTGAGAGACTGTGTGTAAAGGAATGTGATTTGTTTTATTTTCTGTTTGTTTTCTGCGTAGTGATGTGTTTTTTTAATGTTGTGTATTAATGTGTCTGGATCAATTGTATGGCTTTCCACTCCCGGTATCAGAGCTCATATTTTAACCTACTGTCAATTCGATATTAATAAAAGCTAAAATATTTTACTCTATACGAGTCACTGTTACAGAACCGATTTGTGGACTATATCGGTACCTGAACACAATGTGCAAACCAAAAAATATATATAAAAAATAGTTTATTGAATACAAATATATAGAAAAAGTCTACAATCTCATAAATCATATATACATAAACATAAAAAGAAAAACTTTTGTGAGTGTCATATGATAAGTCATTAATGCTAGATGACGCGTTTCGCCCGGAGGCTTCTTCAGAACCAGGTAGACAAAATCATAATGTTTAAGAGGATCACAAAAGTCTGAAAGATATAAGGCATAGAGGCGTTATGCCCTTAAATAAAGGTATAAGTAGGTAATGTCCATACAGGCAAGGGACCCAAGTCAATCCCTGTCGTGAATCTGTGGGCAGAAGCAAGGAGGAGTAATAATGATACCTCCTTATATGAACCATATTAAGGTAGCAATGGATCAAACATAGAAAAATAGAGGGACTATCCAAGTAATAAACAAAAGAAAATAAAAGGCTATAACCCACTTACATAAGTGACTGCTAGATAGATTTCAGGTTTACATATGGCCTAGATAAGTAGGCTGGAACTGGGTTTTACAGAAGGTGCAGGTATTGCCAATCCTATAAAAGATAATAACCAATATGTCAAAAAAAATAATTGATAATAATAATAATAATAAATAAAATGAAAAAAAAATAAAAAAATAAAAATACCTGAATATTGAATTTCACGAATTGGCCCAATAGACTATCACAGTCCAATAATGGAAATGGGTAGTTGGAAGAGCCCATGCATCTAATCAAGTATGCAAGGAGAGCCTTAAAATAGGAATACAGTTCCAGATCAAAAAGATCCTCAGGACCCTGCCAGTCACTAAGGAAAAGAGGGGAGAAAAGTATAGTAGTATAATCTCCTATTGAATGGCAGTGAAAAAGCTAACAATATCTGCCACCAGTAACACAATGCCAAGTACTGAAAAATAGTTTACCTTCCACCTCTACTGTCTCCAATGCACGCTGCTCACCATGACAGTGTTGAGGCTACCTCCTTATATAGGAGTGTTTTGGCGCCAAACTCAAAAGGAAAACTTTCTAATGGGGACAGCTGAGAGCCGTCCACCAATGTCCACAAGGGGTGCACAGGCGCGCGCATCTGACGTGATCGGCTCACTGAATGCCGATTACAGAGCGCACCGCAAGCCACAAAGAGTGCGGCGCGTGCGCACCAATAAGCGAGGCGCGTTACATATTGGTGCGCATGCACCTCCTATTTTGGTGGCCAGGTTAGACTTGCATATTATCTGAAGGTAGGCTTATTTTCACATCACTTATAATGATTGATGCTATTGATATATGTTTAGACAGAACACTAATATTGCTGTGCTTTATATGGACCTGACCTCTATGCCTTATATCTTTCAGACTTTTGTGATCCTCTTAAACATTATGATTTTGTCTACCTGGTTCTAAAGAAGCCTCGTCAACTAGCATTCATGACTTATAATATGACACTCACAAAAGTTTTTCTTTTTATGTATATGTGATTTATGAGATTGTAGACTTTTTCTTCTATATATTTGTATTCAATAAACTATTTTTTATATATATTTTTTGGTTTGCACATTGTGTTCAGGTACCAATATAGTCCACAAATCGGTTCTTTCCCCTCTTTCCTTCTTTTTTTCTAATGTTACAGGATGAGGTACCGCCCATAGCTTTTGTTTATACCAATTTTTTCTTAAGAGTCACTGTTACAATTATTGCTGCCTAGAAAACCCCATTCCTGGGGGACACTTCCCTTTTTGATACAATTCAGGGTGTGCAGCATTGTTTCTTTGCTCACATAAGTGCCTTCCCTATACAGTGTGCTGGCTAATTCCAAAGGTGGAGGCAATGGAGGATAGCCAGTAATATTTATTGTCTTTTGGCTTCTTTTGGTTTAATGACTCATTAACTACTTCCCACCCGGCCACTGTACATATACGGTCGGGTGGGAGCCGTCTACTTCTGATAGGACGTTCCGGAACGTCCTTCAGAAGTAGAGGGATCGCGCGCGTGCGTGCCCGCGCAGCGGCGCGATCCCGATGCGGCTGTGCCACCCGGACACGCCGCATCTCGGATCGGCAGGAGGGCTCGGTGATTGGCCCTCCTGATCACATGACGGCCGTGTCCAATCACAGCCGTCATGTGATGTAAGCAAACAGCCGGTTGCTAGGCAATCGGCTCTCCTCTCCTCACACGGAAGTCGTCGGTGAGGAGAGGAGAGCGGATCGCTGCAACCGGCTGGTGATCAGTGAGTATTAGCTGTTTTTTTACAGCTTTTTACTCACTGATCACCAGTATAGTGTCCCCACAGTGTAAACACACATGTCCCCACACATGTCCCCAAAACACACATGTCCCCAAAACACACATGTCCCCAAATAATAAAAACACATGTCCCCAAATAAAAACACATGTCCCCAAATAATAAAAACACATGTCCCTCACATATGTCCCAGTAAAATAACATGTGCCAATGATTATCTGCACACATATGTCTGTGATCACCTGCACACATCTGTACATGATGATTTGCGTACATATGTCCGTGATCACGCAAACCAATTATTATACACTTAACAGAATTTTTTTTACTAAAAACATGTAGCAGAATACATTTTGGCTTAAATTTATGACAAAATTTGATTTTATTGGATTTCTTTTAAAATAGAAAGGAGAAAATATTGTTTTTTTTCAAAATTTCCGCTATGTTTTCGCTTATATCGCAAAAAATAAAAAACGGAGTCACGAATAAATACCACCAAACTAAAGCTCTATTTGTGCGAACAAAATGATAAAGAATTCATTTGGTTACAGCATTGCATGACCGCGCAATTGTCACTGAAAGTGCGAGAGCGTTGAAAGCTGAAAATTGGTCTGGGAAGGAAGGGGGCGAAAGTGCACAGTATTGTAGTGGTTAAAGGATGATACTAAAGAAGAATTCCAGGTATGAATATTTTTACATCATTACATTGATTCAGCTTGGACTAAATGTAACTATGCATACACCATGCCTTTGTGATCCCTACAAAAGCTGTAAATCACTGTAGTAGACCCCGTTACTCCAATGAACTCCATTTGCTTCCAGGTCGGGGGCTGAGCCTCTGCCCTGCTGCATTCTGAACATAGGAGGTTGGCTGCTAGTCACCGACACCATACAGGGAACACTTTGCATTTTCTCAATGAATGCAAAACATTATGTGGTTGGATGAGTTAAAATGCAGAGCTGCAATGACATGATCTCCACCATGTCCAATCAGAGAAATCTTTGCATTCATTTCGAAAATGCTAAATGTTCTCTGAATGGTACTTAAGCCCCATACACATGCGCGGATTATCCGAGGACCAGGTCCGTCGGATCATGTCCGTCGTACTTTGTCCGATGTTGGTTTTGCGTACACACGGTCGGACAAAGTTGTCGGAAAATCCGATCATTCTGAACGTGGTGACGTTTGTTGCCTACGACGGGACTACGTAGAGGCTAGTAGCCAATAGCTTTGGTCTTGTAATGTGATCTGAGCATGCGTAGCACTTTGTCCGTCGGAATTCGCTACACACGATCGGATTTGGTGTGATCGGACTTTGTTGTCAAAAAATCTATCCAGCAGGAGATAGGACTTTGTCCGTCGGACAATCCGATGGAAACTGTCCGATGGTGCCTACACACGGTCGGAATTTCCGACAACATTGTCTGATAGGACAGAATCCATCGGAAAATCCGACCGTGTGTATGGGGCTTAATGCCGGGTGACCTCCTGTGTTCAGTAAGCAGTAAGCAGCAGGGCAAGGAAAGAATCCATGCATAGAGAAGAAGGGTGGATGCTGAGAATTACACCCAGCATATAGGACAGAACAAGTGACACTACACTATATTACCAAAAGTATTGGGACACTTGCCTTTACATGCCAATCCCCAAATTAATTGCATCCCTGTCTTAGTCGGTTCAATATTGAGTTGGCCCACCCTTTGCAGCTATAACAGTTTCAACTCTGCCGGGAAGGCTGTCCACAAGGTTTAGGAGTTTTAAGGTTTAGGAGTGTGTCCATGGGAATGTTTGAGCATTCTTCCAGAAGCGCATTTGTGAAGTCAGGCACTGATGTTGGACAAGAATGCCTGGCTTGCAACAGCGCCCACTCAGCAAAGGAATTCCTCCGAACTACACAATACAAATATTAACAATGGCAATATTATATACACACACACACATATACAGTGGTGTGAAAAAGTGTTTGCCCCCTTCCTCATTTCCTGTTCCTTTGCATGTTTGTCACACTTAAGTGTTTCAGAACATCAAACAAATTTAAACAATAGTCAAGGACAACACAAGTAAACACAAAATGCAATTTGTAAATGAAGGTGTTTATTATTAAAGGTGAAAAAAAATCCAAACCATCATGGCCCTGTGTGAAAAAGTGATTGCCCCCTAAACCTAATAACTGGTTGGGCCACCCTTAGCAGCAACAACTGCAACCAAGCGTTTGCGATAACGTGCAATGAGGCTTTTACAGCGTCCTGGAGGAATTTTGGCCCACTCATCTTTGCAGAATTGTCCTAATTCAGTTACATTAGAGGGTTTTCGAGCATGAACGGCCTTTTTAAGGTTATACCACAACATCTCAATAGGATTCAGGTCAGGACTTTGGCTAGGCCACTCCAAAGTCTTCATTTTGTTTTTCTTCAGCCATTCGGTGGTGGACTTGCTGGTGTGTTTAGGATCATTGTCTGCTGCAGAACCCAAGTTCGTTTCAGCTTGAGTACACGAACAGATGGTCGGACATTCTCCTTCAGGATCTCTTGGTAGACAGCAGAATTCATAGTTCCTTTTATCACGGCAAGTCTTCCAGGTCCTGAAGCAGCAAAACAGCCCCAGACCATCACACTACCACCACCATATTTTACTGTTGGTATAATGTTCTTTTTCTGAAATGCAGTGTTCCTTCTACGCCAGATATACTTGGACACACACCTTCCAAAGAGTTCCACTTTTGTCTCATCGGTCCACAGAATGTTGTCCCAAAAGTCTTGGGGATCATCAAGATGTGTTGTGGAGAAATTGAGACGAGCTTTGATGTTCTTTTTGCTCAGCAGTGGTTTTCTCCTTGGAACTCTGCCATGCAGGCCATTTTTGCCCAGTCTTTTCCTGATGGTGGAGGCATGAACGCTGACCTTAACTGAGGCAAGTGAGGCCTGCAGTTCCTTGGACGTTGTTGTGGGGTCTTTTGTGACCTCTTAGATGAGTCGTCGCTGCGCTCTTGGGGTAATTTTGGGCGGCCGGCCACTCCTGGGAAGGTTCACCACTGTTCCATGTCTTCGCCATTTGTGGATAATGGCTCTCACTGTGGTTCGCTGGATTCCCAAAGCTTTGGAAATGGCTTTATAACCCTTTCCAGACTGATAGATCTCAATTACTTTCTTTCTCAATTGTTCCTGAATTTCTTTGGGTCTCGGCATGATGTGTAGCTTTTAAGGATCTTCTGGTGGACCTTACTGTGTCAAGCAGCTCCTATTTAAGTGATGCCTTGATTGTGAACAGGTGTGGCAATAATCAGGCCTGGGTGTGGCTAGTGAAATTGAACTCAGGTGTGGACAACCACAGTTATAGTATGTTTTAACAAGGGGGGCAATCACTTTTTCACACAGGGCCATGATGGTTTGGATTTTTTTTCACCTTTAATAATAAACACCTTCATTTACAAATTGCATTTTGTGTTTACTTGTGTTGTCCTTGACTATTGTTTAAATGGGTTTGATGTTCCGAAACACTTAAGTGTGACAAACATGCAAAGGAACAGGAAATGAGGAAGGGGGCAAACACTTTTTCACACCACTGTGTATATATATATATATATATATATATATATATACACACACACACAGTGCCTTGCAAAAGTATTCACCCCCTTGGCATTTTTCGTGTTTTTTTTTTTTTATTGTGAAGCAAACAACAAATAGGACAAAATAACAAGTCAAAAAAAAAGTCAATGTGCATAACTATTCACCCCCCTAAAGTCAATATTTTGTAGAGCCACCTTTTGCAGGGTCGCTTTGGATAAGTCTCTATGAGCTTGCCACATCTTACCACTGGGATTTTTGCCCATTCCTCCTTACAAACTGCTCCAGCTCCTTCAATTTGGATGGCTTGCGCTTGTGAACAGCAATCTTTAAGTCTGACCACAGATTTTCTATTGGATTGAGGTTTGGGCTTTGACTGGGTCATTCCAACACATTTACATGCTTCCCCTTAAACCACTCAAGTGTTGCTTTAGCAGTGTGTTTGGGGTCATTGTCCTGCTGGAAGGTGAACCTCCATCCTAGACTCAAATCATACACAGAGTGGTACAGGTTTTGCTCAAGAATATCCCTGTATTTAGCACCATCCATCTTTCCCTCAACTCTGACCAGTTTCCCAGTCCTGACTGCTGAAAAACATCCCCACAGCATGATGCTGCCACCACCATGTTTCATGGATGGTGTTCTTTGGGTGAAGTTATGTGTTGGGTTTGCGCCAGACATAGCGTTTTCTTTGATGGCCAAAAGGTTAAATTTTAGTCTCATCAAACCAGAGCACCTTCCTCCATAAATTTTGGGAGTATCTCACATGCCTTTTCGCAAACTCAAAACGTGCCATTTAGTTTTTTTGCTGAAAGTAATGGCTTTCGTCTGGCCACTCTGAAATGTACCCAAAACTATATGGAGCGTACGGCTTATTGTTGTCCTATGTACAGATACTCCAGTCTCTGCTGTGGAACTCTGCAGCTCCTCCAGGGTTACCTTAGGTCCTTCTGTAGGGTTGAGCGAACCCGAACTGTAAAGTTCGGGTCCGTACCGGACTTTTGGGTTTTTGGGTCCTGGACCCGAACCCGAACAATTGACTGTATGTTCGGGTTCGGGTCCGGTGTTTGGCGATGTAATGGAGCATTTTTAAAAGCTGCAGGGCAGCCAATCAACATTTGTTTAACTGGTGTGCCCTTAGAAGCCATCACAGCCATGCCTACTAATGGCATGGCTGTGATTGGCCAGTGAAGCATGTGACCCAGCCTCTATATAAGCTAGAGGCACACAGCAAAGCACGTCACTCTGCTTTAGACAGTGTAGGGAAAGGATTCTGGCTGCGGTTGCTGTGAGGGAGAGAATTACATGATAGGAGTCAGTCCAGATTCATGAAATCTATTCTAATTAGTCAGCGATCTACATAGATTTAGTTGTGTGGGTGCAGTGCACAAGATTTTTACACTGCACTGAGATAAAAGATAGAGAGTGTAGGGCAAGGTTCCTGTGGCTGCTTTGAGGGAGAGAGAATTATCTAGGAGTCCAGATTCAGAAATCTATTCTAATAAGTCAGCGATCTACATAGATTTACCTGGTTGGGTTGCAGTGCACAGTCTTTTTACACTGCCATGAGCCCAGTGCCAGAGAAAATATAACTTTTTTCTGCAAGCTCAGTTCACCAGCACTGCATATGTTACTGTGAGATACACCCTGTACGTACTGTGGGTGTATTCTGCTATTCCAAAAACACCCATTTAGGGCAAAAAATATATTTAGCAGTGTTTTCTACATATCTGCAGGTGTGACATATTCAATTTATATATTTTTCTCCTATTGTGCTATTAAAATAAAACATTTTTAGGGCAAAAACATTTTTTTTAATAGCATTTTCTGCATTTTTTCAGGTTTTGCGATACACCGTTTACATACTCTGGGTGTATTCTGCTATTGCAAAAACACACATTTAGTGCAAACAAATAACATTTTGCAGTGTTTTCTGCATATCTGCAGGTGTGACATACCCAATTTATATATTTTTCTTCTATTGTGCTATTCAAATAAAAATTTTTTAGGGCAAAAACATTTTTTTTGAATAGCATTTTCTGCATTTTTGTAGGTTTTGAGATACACCATTTACATACTCTGGGTGTATTCTGCTATTGCAAAAACGCACATTTAGTACAAAAAATAAAATGTTGAAGTGTTTTCTGCATATCTGCAGATGTGACATACCCAATTGATATATTTTTCTTTTATTGTGCTATTCAAAAAAAAATTTTTTAGGGCAAAAACATTTTTTTGGAATAGAATTTTCTGCATTTTTGTAGGTTTTGAGACACCGTTTACATACTCTGGGTGTATTCTGCTATTGCAAAAACACACGCTGCAGCCTGGCACACATGAGCGATTACATGCTGCAGTGTCTCCGCAACGACCGCCGAGTTACCCACATTTTAACTGGTGCTGATTACTGGGTGGCAACCCTGCTGGATCCCCGTTACAAGGACAACGTACCATCCTTAATTACCTCACTGGAGCGTGATCGTAAGATGCGCGAGTACAAGCGCACGCTGGTAGACGCGCTGCTGGTGGCATTCCCACCTGACATCGGGGGTACGGTGGAAGCACAAGGCGAAGGCAGAGGAGGAGGAAGAGGTTGCCAATGCAGCCGGGGCACCGCCAGCACCTCAGAAGGCAGGGTAAGCATGGCCGAAATGTGGAAAAGCTTTGTCAGCATGTCACAACAACCAGCACCACCAGCTGAGATGGAACGTCTTAGCAGGAGGCAGCATTTCACCAACATGGTGGAGCAGTATGTGTGCACACGCCTACACGTACTGGATGACGGGTCTGCCCCCTTCAACTTCTGGGTCTCCAAATTGGGCACATGGCCTGAGCTTGCCCTTTACGCCTTGGAGGTGCTGGCCTGCCCTGCAGCCAGTGTATTATCTGAACGTGTATTTAGCACGACAGGGGGCGTTATCACAGACAAGCGCAGCCACCTGTCCAGAGCCAATGTGGACAAGCTCACGTTCATTAAAATGAACCAGGCATGGATCCCACAGGACTTGTCCGTACCTTGTGCAGAATAGACATGTATACCGGTGTTCTGACAAAAACTGTCCGGCCATCGGATTGTGTCCGGCCACTTACTGCGCAGGCGCAGCGCTTGCGCAGTACGGAGGACAAGGAGATTCACAAAATCTCTGAAGATGAACAGCACCTGCGCCGTGAGTGCAGGTTCAAGCCCCACCATCCAAGTGGACATACGGTAGCACATAGTAACAGGGCCCCTCACGGGCTCGCTTCGCTCACCACGCTTCGCTCGCCACGCTTCGCTCGCCACGCTTTGGGCATGGCCTCGCTTTGCTTGGCTTCAACCTCGGATGGTGTGGCTTGAACCTGGACTCACCGTGCAGGCGCCGTTCGTCTTTGGAAAATTTTGAAATCCCCTTGTCCTACGTACTGAGCAAGCGCAGTACAGGGCAGACACTATCCGACGAGGGACAGAATTTGACACATCACTGGCCTTACCCAGCCATTGTTGTATTTTTGAACCAGTGTTGGCTACCTCGTCCTTCTCCACCATCGCTTCCACCTACACAGCCACATCCACCGCCACCTCAACCTCCTACTCCATATGGACCTCGTCCTCCTAGGCCAACCCTCCCACCTCCCTCCTACTCCATATGGACCTCGTCCTCCTAGGTCAAGATTTATAATTTTTTTAGTTTTTTTATTTCAAAGTATTTTATTTTCCCACTAGCTTATCCATTAAATTGAATAATTTTTTTCCAGAAAGGGCGTATTCTGGGGCATTCCCACCATATGTGTGGCATCGTTCCGTTGAGTTTCTGAGGTTCTTAATGACTTCCTGTACCTCTTCTGCTGAGAAGGGGTCTCCAGCATATTATTTTTATTTTTTATTTTTTTTATGTTATTTTAAGCTATTTCCCTATCCACATTTGTTTGCAGAGCACTTGCCATGCTCTTAACAACATTTTGTTGCCATTTGCAGCCCTCTAGCCCTTTCCATTACTTTTTTAAAGCCATTTTAGTCCTCAAAAGTTTGGGTCCCCATTGACTTCAATGGGGTTCGGGTTCGGGGTCAAGTTCGGGTCAAGTTCGGTCCCGAACTCAAACTTTTTTCCGAAGTTCGGCCGAACCCGTCGAACCCGAACATCCAGGTGTCCGCTCAACTCTATATTATAAAGCCTTCTTTTGAATTTTACCAGGCATTAAAAAAAAAAAATGGAATATACATTAAATGGTTTAAAGCATATAGTATGCGTGCATGACCACCGAGTCATAAGAGAAACGACAAACAGACACTTATGTCTGTCTACAAAGCCAGCCTTAATGAGAACTAATTATCTGCTCTTATTTCTATGCTGCAGTCTGGAAGATCAACGAATCTGATTTGTGGAACTATGTTTTACCATTGTTCATCTGTGCTGCTCCATTATAACAAGTTCCCCACGTCAAACATGGAGGTGGAAACATACTTTGGGGGAGTTCTTCTGCTAAGGGGACGGGACAACTTCACTGCATGAAAGGGGCGATGTACTGTCAAATCTTGGGTGAGAACCTCTTTCCCTCAACCAGGGCATTGGAAATGGGTCGTGGGTGGGTATTCCAGCATGACAATGACCCAAAACACACGGCCAAGGCAACAATGTAGTCGCTCAAGAAGAAGCACGTTAAAGTCCTGGAGTGGTCTAGCCAGTATGCAGACCTTAAACCCATATAAAATATGTGGCGGAAGCTGAAGGTTCGAATTACCAAACATCAGCCTCAAAACCTTAATGACTTGGAGAAGATCTGCAAAGAGGAGTGGGACAAAATCCCTCCTGAGAGGTGTGCAAACCTGGTGGCCAACTACAAGAAATGTCTGACCACTGTAATTGCCAACAAGGGTTTTGCCAACAAGTACTAAGTCATGTTTTGTGAAGGGGTCAAATACTCATTACAATGCAAATCAATTTATAACTTCTTTGAAATGTGTTTTTCTGGATATTTTTGTTGTTATTCTGTCTCTCACTGTTTAAAAAAAAACCTACCATTAAACTTATAGACTGATCATTTTTTTTGTCAGTGGACAAACATACAAAACCAGCAGGGGTCAAATACCTTTTTCCCTCACTATATATAGTTTATGGAGTTTTTTTATGTATTTATTTGGTTGTGCTGCACTTTGGATATTTAAGCAACACATTTTTACACATATATCTTTATTGGTGGTGACTTAGGCCCCTTTCACACTGAGGCGCTTCTAAA
>CM053030.1:220616809-220644403 GCA_028564925.1 Lithobates sylvaticus | reverse complement strand
CGCTCTAGATAAATAAACTGCCTACATTAGTACATGTGTAAATGAAACATTCACAAAACAAAGTATCAATTATAAATTCAACAAATACATGAAAGCAACTTATTGAATTAAACCTGTCAATATAAATAATAAAAAGTCTGTATGTAGTGTGCCAATAGACATCCAGCAAAAGTGCAATATAAAATTCAAAATATTGTGTTTAAACATACAGTGAACCTTCAAGCCAATGAAGTCCAACTTCTAAATACTCCTTCCTTCACCAAACTCCAGAAATTGCACTCATCAGATTTGTGTGCCTATCTTGTTACAGATAAGACAAACATAGCTTGCATAGACTCAGCCACAATAGGAGATCCTTTAGAACAGTGCCCAGGAACTAAATCCTTTACTGGTCTCCTCCCAAATGTGTAAACGCAGCTCAGGATGGAGTCATGACAGAAAAGTTACACTAATGCAGGTCATACATGGAGCGAATTTCTTTCCTGCAACACAGACAGTGTTGACAGGGAAATCCCCACCGCCGAGCAATTGTATTCTCCCCGTGGGGGAAGCTGTCCCCACCAGGAGAACTCAGTGATTATTACTAGTGGCTATACCAGCTGCTAGTGATAATCGCATGTAAAATCCTGCAGGCTGGTTGTACCCAAGTTGATCAATCGATTCAGCCTGCCCATACATGGTTTGAATCTCCGCTGGTCCCTGCTGAACCGGCCAAGATTTGTACGGTCTATGGTTGGCCTAATAGTGTGATACGGCAGAACAAATCTTTATTTAAATCAATAAAAAATTACTCACACATTAACAGAAGAAAATATCACCATAAACAAATTACAGCCCTGTGCAGCTGTATCAGTAAGGCAGAAGGGACTGAGAAATCCACTGACTGCCAGCTTCACAGACCCTGCCCACACAAAAGTACTGCAATCTCCACAGTTCACAACTGACGGCATTATCCTCTGCCCCCAATGCGTTTCCTATTACGGACTTTATCAAGGAGATACCCTTGATGAAGTCCTGATGACGAAATGCATAGGGGTGGAGTGTAACGCTGTCAGCCGTGAACTGTTGATATTGCATTACTTTTGTGTGAGTGGGCAGGGTCTGTGAAGCCAGCAGATAGTGGATTTCTCAGTCTCTTCTGCATTATTGATCAAGCTGCACAGGGTTGTAATTTGTTTATGGCAATATTTTCTTAACCTCAATAATTCTATGACTTCTTGCCTACCCAAATAGATATTAAACATATTTTTTAAGGACATACAACATTTTCATCTGTTACTGCTCTTGTCTTCTTACAGACCGACAGGCCAATCTTATATGTTCATTTAACCACTTCAGCCCCGGAAGAATTGGCTGCTCAATGACCAGGCCATTTTTTTGCGATACGGCACTGCCTCGCTTTAACTGACAATTGTGTGGTCGTGCGACGCTGTACCCAAACAAAATTTACATCCTTTTTTTCCCACAAATAGAGCTTTCTTTTGGTGGTATTTGATCATCTCTGCGGTTTTTATTTTTTGCGCTATAAACAAAAAAAGAGTGTAAATTTTGAAAAAAATACAATATTTTGTACTAAATAGCCTCATTTTTTTTGAAAAGCACATTTTTTCCTCAGTTTAGGCTGTTTATCTAGGTATTCTTTTACATATTTTTGGTAATAAAAATCGCAAAAAGCGTATATTGATTGGTTTGCGCAAAGGTTACAGCGTCTACAAAATAGGGGATAGATTTATGGCATTTTTATTATTTTATTTTTTTACTAGTAATGGCGGTGATCTGCGATTTTTATCGGGACTGCAACCTTATGGAGGACATATTGGACACTTCTGACACATTTTTGGGACCATTGGCATTTATACAGCGATCAGTGCTATAAAAAATGCACTGAATACTGTGTAAATGTCACTGGCAGGGAAGGGGTTAATTCAAAAATGGGGAAAAACTGCGCTACCTTGGTGAACAATACGTGAAAGCAGCTAACATATAAAACAAACAAAGTCTAAGAAATATAAGTGGAAAAAATGTAGCTCTAAAATAAACACACTGTATGGGAGTGAGTTATACCAAAAGCCTGAAAAGTGTGTCCACAGAACACACGATGGAAGGCAAATATCAGCAATATTGTGACATTACTATTGTGTGCCACTGAAGGCGAAACAATATAACATGTAAAACAGTGTAACGTATATAAGTGCCCATAAAACACCATAAACCAAAATAATGTAATGTAAAGTCAAGTCCGTATTGAGTGAAACGCTGGGAACAGCGAATTCTTCAAGGTATCTCAGGACCAGGAGGAGACTGGATAAGGATGATAAAACACAGCTTGACTGATGAGAAAGATGGGGTACTCTTACCGGAATGGTTGGATACAGCTACCATACGGTATTTGTATCAGAAAGGCTTGAGCACTTGAGCGCTAGACCTCTTGCGCCAACAGGTGCCAGATCAGGTAAGCAGGACACTACAGCAGGTGGAACCCGAACAGCAGAAACCACAACCAAACGACCTCTGATGGACAAGTTGTAAGAGCTCAAGGCAGTCCACCCAGTAAGATCCCAAATTCCAAGGGAAAAAAAGAAAGATGGAAGCGACTCCAATGGTGCAGGTCAAAAATGTTTAAAATGTATTCACATTGGCATGTGACAAATAAAATCTCGAGAATGTAAAACAAAAATAGGTCAGCAATGTGAGAAGTATGAGACAGCTGGCCCGACGCGTTTCGACACAAATCGGTCTTCTACTGGGGCATATCTCTCAAATCAGAGACCTGGGAGTTGATTCTAACTGAAGGGGGAGTGGACTGACTAGATAAAGTGACAGATCGCGGTTCCTAGCTAATAGCACGATCTGTCACTCCTCTCAGAGCAGAACAGGTTTCCGTGTTCTGTCTCTGGTGCTAGCGATCGCTCGTGGCCGCCAGTCATCATGACCTTCAGCCATGAGCATTGGCACCCCCGCTGTGCAGCGGGCGCATGTGCGTGCCTGCTATCCCGATCCCGCAAGCCGATGTATAGCTACGACAGTTCGTGGGATCATGCCGACCTGCCTCAGTATAATGACATAAAATCTAAAGTGTGGCGCAGTGAGTGAAGAAATATAAAAAATGTTTTTTTATAAAAAATAACCAAACATATAATAGTCCATCAGAAAATGTTCATTCAAACAAAGTGACGGCAATTTCTATGTGAAGCAAAATGTTCCATGTGGATAAACAAAACGAATAGTGAACAATCCAAAACTGTGCTCTTGATCTGCTTACCAGAACCCGGTGGTATATGAGCGATGTTATCATATAATGCCAGAGGTTGATGCGATTTCCCACATGGACGAAATCCAGAGCCCAGTGCTATATAAATGATGTGGTCATATAGGGTTGGAGATGGATACGATATCACACATGAACGAAATCCCTCAACGAATGGGGCAGGATTCACAGGATGGATAGAGGTGTACTAGAGGGATCTCCCACAAAATGAAGGAAAGGAAACAGCCAATAGTGAAGCCTGTATGGTCAACTCAAATTTATTTAAAAAATCTACTTACATCAAATAGGTTGGTAACAGGGCATGCATGAAATAAAATCCGCGTACTTGCATCGGCCAGCCTGACATGTTTCATCCAATGGTGGATATCATCAGAGGCCTCTGATGATCCATCCTGTGAATCCTGCCCCATTCGTTGAGGGATTTCGTTCATGTGTGATATCGTATCCATCTCCAACACTATATGACCACATCATTTATATAGCACTGGGCTCTGGATTTCGTCCATGTGGGAAATCGCATCAACCTCTGGCATTATATGATAACATCGCTCATATACCACCGGGTTCTGGTAAGCAGATCAAGAGCACAGTTTTGGATTGTTCACTATTCGTTTTGTTTATCCACATGGAACATTTTGCTTCACATAGAAATTGCCGTCACTTTGTTTGAATGAACATTTTCTGATGGACTATTATATGTTTGGTTATTTTTTATAAAAAACATTTTTTATATTTCTTCACTCACTGCGCCACACTTTAGATTTTATGTTTTACTAGTTTGCTTATCAACAAACCATGTTGGCTGCCACTTTTTTCATTCACCTTTAAAATAGCGCAGATATTTGGTTCCACCTTATTTTCAGTATAATGACGGCAGCTGGTCAGCAATCTTTTAATTTATAATGGCAACAGAAACTACCCAGGTTTACATACCCCAGTTCTTAATACCGAGTATTGCCCCCTTTAACATCAATGACAGCTTGAAGTCTTTTGTGGTATTTGTGGATGAGGCTCTTTATGTTCTCAGATGGTAAAGCTGCCCATTCCTCTAGGCAAAAAGCCTCCAGTTCCTGTAAATTCTTGGGCTGTCTTGCATGAACTGTATGTTTGATATCTCCCCAGAGTGGCTCAATGATATTGAGGTCAGGAGACTGAGATGGCCTTTTCAGAACCTTCACTTTATTCTGCTGTAGCCAATGACAGGTCAACTTGGCCTTGTGTTTTGGATAATTGTCATGCTGGAATGCCCAGGTAGTCCCATGTGCAGCTTCCTGGCTGTTATAAAAGTGTAAACTTGCTGTCCCCTCAAAATAACTCAACACACAGCCATTAATATCTAAACCGCTGGCAACAAAAGTGAGAACACCCCTAAGTGAAAATGTCCAAATTGGGCCCAAAGTGTCAATATTTTGTGTGGCCACCATTATTTTCCAGCACTGCCTTAACCCTCTTGGGCATGGAGTTCATCAGAGCTTCCCAGGTTGCCACTGGGGTCCTCTTCCACTCCTCCATGACGACATCACAAAGCTGGTGGGTGTTAGAGACCTTACGCTCTTCCACCTTCCGTTTGAGGATGCCCCACAGATGCTCGATAGGGTTTAGGTCTGGAGACGTGCTTGGCCAGTCTATCAGCTTTACCCTCAGCTTCTTTAGCAAGGCAGTGGTTGTCTTGGAGGTGTGTTTGGGGTCGTTATGTTGGAATACTGCCCTGCGGCCCAGTCTCTGAAGGGAGGGGATCATACTCTGCTTCAGTATGTCACAGTACATGTTGGCATTCATGGTTCATGGTTCCAGCACTCATACAGGCCCAGACCATGACACTCCCACCACCATGCTTGACTGTAGGCAAGACACACTTGTCTTTGTACTCCTCACCTGGTTGCCACCAAACACGCTTGATACCATCTAAACCAAATAAGTTTATCTTGGTCTCATCAGACCAAAGGACCAGTAATCCATGTCTTTAGTCTGCTTGACTTTAGCAAACTGTTTGCGGGCTTTCTTGTGTATCATCTTTAGAAGAGGCTTCCTTTTGGGATGACAGCCATGCAGACCAATTTGATGCAGTGTGCGGCGTATGGTCTGGGCACTGACCGGCTGACCCCCCCACCCCTTCAACCTCTGCAGCAATGCTGGCAGCACTCATACGTCTATTTCCCAAAGACAACCTCTGGATATGATCCTGATCTGAGTGGAACCTGTCCTGTTAAACCACTGTATGGTTTTGGCCACCATGCTTCAGCTCAGTTTTAGGGTCTTGGCAATCTTCTTATAGCCTAGGCCATCTTTATGTAGAGCAACAAATCTTTTTTTCAGATCCTCAGAGAGTTCTTTGCCATGAGGTGCCATGTTGAACTTCCAGTGACCAGTATGAGAGAAGGAGAGTGATAACACCAAATTTAACATACCATTCACACCTGAGACCTTGTATCACTAACGAGTCACATGACACCGAGGAGGGCAAATGGCTAATTGGGCCCAATTTGCAGTTTAGACATTAATGACTGTGTGTTGAATTATTTTGAATTATTTTGAGGGGACAGCAAATTTACACTGTTATACAAGCTGTACAATCACTACTTTACATTGTAGCAAAGTGTAATTTCTTCAGTGTTGTCAGACACTTCTTGAATGCAGAGATTTATTGTCTCAAACATGAAAAGATATAATAAAATATTTACAAAAATGTGAGGGGTGTACTCACTTTTGTGAGATAGTGTATACATATATATATATTAATTAATAGGAATTCACAATACTGTGGAACAAAACGAAATTTGCTAAATTACAACAGTTCGCATTTTGCAACTCATATACAGCAGTTTTCGTATTTTTACCCATTGTTTTTTAGTTTAATCACTTTTACGAATAATCACCAATTAACAGAAAATCAAACACATTTATATGCCTGTTTGGATTCTCAGAGTAGATGTTAGGACCTGAGATAAAATTAAGATTCCTAACTGTTATAGCTTTACATTTTAAAATTCTAATAAGGTCAGTAATGCAGTTCTCACAATAACAATCTAACAATAAATACTGCCATGGTAGTACTAAATATTTTTGCAAGAAGATATATCACATACAAAATATACCTGACTGAATAGATCACTTTAGAGTTCAGCCTTTGAGAAAAGTGTATTCTGTAAACCTCAGAAATCGCTAACATGGACAGAGTTCACACTACTAAGCTATCCACAGTTCAAATGCTCGCCTGATAACAATCTGCACTGTCATTCTCACTGTATACTTCTGTAATGTTCTACCTGCGTGTGTAAGGGCACAGTTCTGGGCCACAGTGCAAGTCAGGCATCACAATGGCACCAACATCCCACTTTTAGTGCACAGAAAATATGTAAGTCCAGTCTAGCCTGTAGCTGGCTCTGTACTGACTATGGCGCACATTTTATGGTACTACCATTGGGAGGCATTCTACAGGAAACAACACACAAACAACTCATGTACTGTTTTGTGTGCATTTTGTAACAAGTTGCACTTGCTGAGCTCTAGGCAACAACTAACATACAAAATACTACAAATAAGGAAGCGATTTGAGTGTCAAAGGATTTTTTATTCTGTTTATCCATTTCTGAGATTTAACCACTTCAGCCCCGGATCAATTTGCAGCCAAAGGACCAGGCCCCTTTTTGCGATTCGGCACTGCGTCGCTTTAACTGACAATTGCGCGGTCGTGCGACGTGGCTCCCAAACAAAATTGACGTCCTTTTTTTCCCACAAATAGAGCTTTCTTTTGGTGGTATTTGATCGCCCCTGCGGTTTTAATTTTTTGCGCTATAAACAAAAATAGAGCGACAATTTAAAAAAAAAAAAAACAATATTTTTTACTTTTTGCTATAATAAATATCCCCAAAAAATATATAAATAAACATTTTTTTTCCTCAGTTTAGGCTGATACGTATTCTTCTACATATTTTTGGTAAAAAAAATAGTGATTATTGATTGGTTTGCGCAAAAGTTATATCGTTTACAAAATAGGGGATAGTTTTATAGCATTTTTATTAATATTTTTTTTTTTTTAGTAATGGTGGCGATCAGCAATTTTTATTATGACTGCGACATTATGGCGGACACATCGGACATTTTTGACACATTTTTGGAACCATTGTCATTTATACAGAAATCAGTGCTATTTAAATGCACTAGATAAGTGAGAGTGTCCTTCGCACTACTATAATATATGAAATAGGATTAGGAATGTATATTGAAAAATAAATAAATAGATAAATATAAGTGAATATGTGATATAACACAAACGTGTTAAAACATAAATACGTGGTATAAAACCTACTCAAGGTGCTAAAATTATATAGATCATCAAATCTAAAATAAATACCAGCAGCAAAATCTAATAGTGTACACAACCCACAAATAAATGAATGAAATAGAAGTGATTTTGCGCATACAGTAAAAGCACACACCTATAAGTAATAAACAATAAAATAAATCATAGGTACTGGTATCCACATTATAAAAACATAATGTATAAAAATGTGATAACAAAGTGGCGATCAAACGCCAATCTCACGGCACGGCACGGCAGGAGACCCATTCTGTGATACCGGAAGTGTAGTGAGATTGGCGTTTGATCGCCATTTTCTTTGCTTTTAACTGTTCACATTTTTGTAAGGGTTTAATCTACTTTTATTCAATAAATTATTATACAATTTTTACATACTACACTATGGAAGGCTTTCTTTCCTCCACCCCCCTCTTTCTCTGGTGAGTTCATCACCCAGGTTTAGCTGACAAGCACTCGACACTTTAAAGATATACCCTAAATATAAGGAGATATTCAGAAGCTTGGAAGAAAAACCAGCCTAGTGGATTGGATTTATATGCGGTTTACAAGTAAATCTGAGGTGAGAGTCTAGTGAGCACATTTAAGGATTGCTTTGGCTTTAAACTCCATGTTCCTCAGTTGCCAGTTATAGAAGAGCCTGTATACAGATAGAGACTGTCTCATATGCGCGTTCTCTCCTGGATCGCTGCATATATTTATTTATTTACCTCTATGGACTCTATATACCTATTAGTGCCCTTTATATATATTTTTTTCTGGCACGCTATTTATTGATTTTGTCACTTTGTTATCACGTTTTTATACATTATGTTTTTATAACGTGGATACCAGTACCTATGATTTATTTTATTGTTTATTACTTATAGGTGTGTGCTTTTACTGTATGCGCGAAATCACTTCTATTTCATTTATTTAAATGCACTGATTCCTATGTAAATGACAGTGGCAGTGAAGGAGTTAACCACTAGGGGGCGGGAGGAGTTAGTGTGACGTGTGTGTGTTTTTTTTTTTTTACAGTAGGGGGCGTGGATGATGTCTGACATCACTGATCGGCGCTCCCGATGACAGGGAACAGCCGATCAGTGACAGGCAGTGTAGGAAGCGCGGGGAGAGGTTTGTTTACACAGACCTCTCCCCGTTCTTCAGCTCTGTGACCCGATCGCGGGACACCAGCGGCGATCGGGTCCGCTGGTCCCGCGGCCGTGGAGCTCCCGACCGGGTCGCGAGCCCGCCGGCGGCGGCGTGTGCGACCCCACGGCTAGGCAATTAAAGGGGACGTATATATACGTGCTTTTGCCTAGCCGTGCCATTCTGCCGACGTATATGTGCAGGAGGCGGTCGGGAAGCGGTTAAACAACCCCAAGACACTGCACAGTCAGGTGGATAACACCTAGGCCCCTTTCACACAGGCCAGACTCTGCTTAACTCTGTTTTTCTGAGCTGAGCTGAGCAGCCGGATGACAGGTGTTTACAAAGCAGACACAGTCCACTCTGCTCTGTGGGCAGCTTGATGTAAACGGTACATTTACACCCGACTGCCATCCGATCCAGCCAGATGGATCCCCATCCAATTGTTTTTGCCAGTTTGGGCAAAAGTCCGTTTACATCTGACTAGCCATAGAGAAGAATGGAGGGTCCAATTGGGTCTGCCTGAACAACAGACAGGTGGACACGATCGGACCTCTAAAGCGATATTGTGGTGTTTGCTCCCCTCCCTGCTGATTAGACAGTGAAAGAGCAGCACTGTGAACTATAAATGCTGTCAAAAGAACAAGAAAAGTAGCAGCCAGCACAGCAGTGGATTAAGTTGCAAAATGTGACAAAAGGTAAAAAAGTGACAAATAAAGTGTCATAAAACCGCTGTGAACAATATAAGTGAACTAGTACTGTGCACAGTGAGAAAATGTACAACAATTTGTAATTGAAACACAAAATGTCTTTAAAAAGGAAGAGAGAAACTTCAAAGCGCAATGTCCAAAGAGATCAGTGATAATCTTCAACTTCATGAGTGTACATCGAATATTGAGAGAATGTGTGGCCTCACAAGATACACTAAAATACATGACAAATATTACCATATGTACCATCATCCGAGTTGAATAGAATAAAAATTTGGGAGTCTGGACCCCAACCAGAACCCGCCAAGAACAAAGGAGCATGCGGACTATCTCGGTACAAATTGAAAAAAAGAAAAAATATATAAACAACAACAATTTATTAATACAAAAAAAACAAAATTAATTCCTTAAAATTACAGATGGTGTGGTATTTCAACTAGTTTCGCGGTATGGCCGCTTCATAAAGTAAAGACAGGTATCTCTCGGAACAGAAATAAATTAACTGACATCACTTTGAAGGTTTAGGCGCTAAGGTTAACGTCCTTATCTTTGCTTGACTTTTTTAGAATACCTCATTTACTAAAGCAGTGGTGTCCAACTTAAAGATGAACTCCAGGCTTACCTTCACTCCTGCACAGTTGTACAGTCTCCTCTCTTGTACAGAAATTGCTTACTCTGATTTCACTGCACACTGTAGCTTTTCACAGTGTGCATTAGACGCTGCAGCAAGTCAGATACAGCCAGTGTTACTTCTTGGCTGCAGGATATCCAAAAACCTTGCACACCCATTTCATTCATTGAATTTCACTTATTTTAATCATTGAGGCTCAGCAAGTGGATGTTACCTAGGGCGGTCTGCATTCAAAAGCAACCACTCCTCCAAGCTGATATCCACCCATCAAGGCACTTTGATATTTTCATGACTTCTCCCAAAAGCCATCCCACTGCTTGCATCAGGGCTGATGGCTCCTGAGAGGGGTACTGAGGTAGGGTGCTGTTTGTGTGAGGTTTTCTATGTACAGAACCCTGCGGGCCCCTTCCACAAGCCTTCATCTGCATGCATTGCATAGAGATCTACAGCACCCCTGTGATGGAATTACTGGTTCTGAAAAAAAAAAAAAGGTATGTAATGAAAATAGAAAGATTGTATTTAGTAAGTTTATTAGCATGTTGATGAGGTGAAAAAGACAAACCAGGGAAGGCAAAATATAACCAAATTAAACGGCAGCTTTAAAAAGGCCAACGATTGTATCCACAAGTTCAGTGGATGGCCACATCTAAATGAAAACTAATGCATGGTTGAAATAATCCACGGCAGGAATACAGCAACGACAAAACATATTGTTTAAAAAATATAACAGGGAGAGACCCCAGGAAGCTTCAAATTCAGGAGCCCCTCACCAATGTATTGTTGCTGTATCATGCTCATCATCCTTATTAATGTCAGGGGGAGTAAAATAAACTCCATTGTTAGTGTCAGTAAAAGTACTGTGAAATAGGACCAATTGTTGGTGTCAGTGGATGTAAAATTATTATTTATTATTATACACGATTTATATAGCGCCAACAGTTTACGCAGCGCTTTACAATGTATAAGGGGGACAACACAACACAATTACAGTACAATACAAAAGGTACAGGAGGGCCCTGCTCGTAGAGCTTACATTCTAAAGGGAGGGGGTGGTGGTACAAAAGGTAATAGCTGCATAGAAAGATTTTATGGGGGTGGCTCGGGGACAGTTGTTAGGCAAGTGTGGGATAGGCTTCCCTGAATAAATGAGTTTTCAGGGATCGTCTACAGGTGGACAGGGTAAAATAAACTATATTTGTTGGGCAAGGGAGCATAGTACGTGGCCTTTTAAGAGCCCAGCCGTGGGTCACACGCGCACCGCTGGTGGTGCTCTCGCGACCCGGTCCTGAGCTCTGTGACCGCGGCCGCGGGACCAGCGGACCCGATCGCCGCTGGTGTCCCGCGATCAGGTCACAGAGCTGAAGAACGGGGAGAGGTCTGTGTAAACAAACCTCTCCCCGTGCTTCCTAGCGTGACTGACACTGATCGGCTGGCTGTTCCCTGTCATCAGGAAAGCTGATCAGTGAAGTCAGACGCAAAGCCACGCCCCCTACAGTAAAAAAAAAAAACGCAGGGGCGATCAAATACCACCAAAAGAAAGCTCTATTTGTGGGAAAAAAAGGACGCCAATTTTGTTTGGGAGCCACGTCGCATGACCGCGCAATTGTCAGTTAAAGCGACGCAGTGCCGAATCGCAAAAAGGGGTCTGGTCCTTTGGCTGCAAATTGGTCCAGGGCTTAAGTGGTTAATGACACTGGAAGTAAAATAAGCCCCATATTGTCGCTGACAGTGGGAATAAGAATGAGCCTCATATTATATGTGTTAGTGGGAGCAATAATAGTCCTATGATTACATCGATTTTTTTGAATTTACTTACCAGATCATACATCCCTACACCACTGTTCTGCATCTCTAGTTGGAGCTGGAACTATCCTGTCACTGCTGACCCTAAGTATGAAAGTGCCCAGATATTCTACAGTAGATACCTTGAAAATCAGGATTAGCAACATATTATTTTTTCTTAATTATAACAGGTTTATGTTAGCATGCCACTTAAAACACAAATTCTAGGGTTTCTGGGGTACATACCTCTTGACTGGTCACAATTACTGGAGTACAGCCTTTTCTTACTAGAAAATACAGCAGTGAAGGCTTCTGAAGACAATGTCCAGGATTTCCAGAGCTGTAGTCTGAATACACGGTTTACAAGCATCCCAAAACCGGATGGAGCGCTGAATGAAAAGGAAATTCACAACATTATTAGTTGGCTTATAAAGCTGATAAAAGTACAGCAACATTTTGGAAGCGCAAATGGTGGTGACATTTCAGAAGCACTAAAAACCAAAACCACTTGAAAGCCACAATTCAGTAGAGTGTTATACACCGTATATTGGCAAATATCATTAAAGGTGAACTAGCACTTTAAAGTTAGCAGGAAAAGGCTATCCTACTTTAATTTGTCTGCAAATACATTTTCAAAACTACACAGTCTGCAATGGCTGCATACTCATTATTCTGACATACTACTTTAAATGTAAGAAGCACTTAGGTAGGAACAAATTATTGGAAAAGGGTGAGAGCATGGGCATGGCCTGGCAAGCAGTGTGTATGTCTCTCGATGCACCCAGATCAGCAAAGGGCATAGACGGGTGTTTCTTTAGCCTACCCAACTAAAGGAGACACCCTAAAATAGGCTGGGACAGGGCATAGGCTTGGGGACTTGCCATAGAAGACAGAAAGGGACAATTTTAGAAAAACAAAAAGCACAATCTAAGGTAAGTATCACCCTCCTCCTCTTGAGGGTTTAAAAGCATAACTGTGTGTAGCACCATAACCCCCTTCAAACATAACACAGTCTCTTAGTTGGGAATAGAGGGCATGGGTGATAAAGCTCAGAACTGCTGACATCAAATAAATGTCTCCTTAGATAGCCCAGAGAGTAGCCACTCACAACTGGACTCTTCACTGTTGGATAAACCCTTGTCTGTAGATCTAAGAGCCAACAAGGGATTCAGAATTAGCACAGTCTCTGCCACAGACTAGGTTGTGAAACTTCAAGTGAACAATGTAAAAGTCTCTGCCACAGACTATGTTGTAACCGAAGGATGGGTTAGGAACTTTTCCTATGGTATCTGAATCTTCCAGCCGTTTCGGCGATACCGTAGGAAATACGGATTCACTAGCGTCCATACATCTCAGCTCCCAGGCTCTTACCGAGCAGCCAGCTTCATGGCCCTTCTCTGAAGAGTCCTCCCCTGGTCGCTTGTACGAGTTGCTGTGCCTCTCCAATCCTGAGAGAACAACGGGACACCTCAGAATCCTTCTTCTTCAGTTACTGGGCCTCGAATTAGCCAGTTCCGAGGCTTGGGAACGGATGGATCCCTACCCCAGACCATGAGGTGACGTCAGCATCTTAAATACCCCTTCCCAGAATACACAGCGGGGCCAGACGCGCCCACTGATTGGCTCCGAGAAAGATTGGTACCTAATACGTCCAACCAGACTGCGTTCTCAGCCTGTCACAGGTGCTCACATCACCCATGACCAAGCAGAACTCCAGTACAGCCCAGCTAGACTGATGCCGAAGTAAAAGACCTAGAACAATTAACCCCCAGAACTCAGTTACAGTTCTGGAAAAAACGAAATTTACACAATAGTGCACACTTTAGAAAAGTGTCGGCGCTGCATATGTATAGAGTGGAGAAGGATTAGAACAGCTGTCAGGATTTTATTGCTTTTTGTGCTCCCATTAGAGATTCAGCCTCTTTATTTCTCTTGTTTACCGTTATTACCAAGAGTGAAAGTGAAAGAAAATCCCAAATTTTGGATTGTCACCAGAACAGGATGAGGGGTGAAATCATCCAAGGATCCCTTTACTTCCTGTTATGGTTATAGAACAGCTGCAGGGCCTCATGGTGACGTCACTCATAGCCAGGGGAGGGCTGGGCTGGGGGGCAGAGTGGCAATTGCCCCCCAGGCTACCCTAACTTACGTTGAAAACGACCAGCGCCCGCTGCCATTTTTACGGCTGTGGCGGCATTTATGGACACTGGTGAGGCTGCATTGATGGGCACTGATGAGGCGGCATTGATGGGCACTGATCAGGCTGCATTGAGGGGCACTGGTAAGGCTGCATTGAAAAACCAGCTGGGCATGGATGGTGGGCTGATTCGGTGATTCAATGGGCCACTTGACTGGACTCCCCCCCCCAGGCGTAAGGCTGCCAGCCCTCCCCTGCTCATAGCCTTACTATGGAGCATCCATTGTCAGCTGTCCCTGCTCTATACTGAAGCTGGCGCTGGGAGCCGATCATGTGACTGGACCCGAGCACCCTCAGAATAGGTAAGTGTAGACATATTTCCTCTACAAGGTAGTTAGAATAGGGCTTAGAACAGGGGTGGGAGAAGATTTATGTATAGTTAGTATTTGACTGGACTTCCACTTTAAGATCTTTCAAGTTACTAGTCTTGAACTATTGTGTTAATAATTGACCCACCCAAATCTTTCAGCATTTGTAGGATATGTAAACACAAAGAACAACCAAATGACAATGGTATTTGTGACGTTAAAAAAACACCAACTTTGCACATGCTGCAGATTTTCTTACATTTCATTGATGTTCACCAAGTTGCATGTCAACTCCAAGGGAAATGTCAACGCTACAAAAGAAAGTACAAGTGTCTGACCAATTTAAAGCTGAACAGCAAATATTGTCTTAATACAAGAAGAATGTGTATTCTCACTTGAATCTTGCTGTAATTTGTATATTTCTTTGAAGAGGGATATCTTTGTTATGGCAGCAGCTACCTGGTATCCTCTTCTTCAGCGGGCGGTCCGGTTTCTGATAACACTGGGGCGGTGCGCTTGCGATACGTTGAGAAAAGTCAGGAAAGCGGATTTGCAGCGAGATCACTTTTAACCCTTTCTTTGGGGTTAAAAGCTCCCCGCTAGAGGCCGAAAAGTGCCGCTTAGGACCGCCGCGTGCCGATATACATCCTAACTTTGAACAGGGATATCTTTGTTATGGGCTGGCAGCGGTGGAAGCGATCAGATCATTGTTCCTGCTAGACATGGAAAATGGCCCCCACCCATCTCCAAACCATTGCAGGGCGCCCATAGCTCTTAAAGGGCCATTTTTTTTTTTTTTTTTTTTTTTTCAAATGACAACATTTTTTTATTGTTGCATTTTAGTGTAAATATGAGATCTGAGGTCTTTTTGACCCCAGATCTCATATTTAAGAGGTCCTGTCATGCTTTTTTTTCTATTACAAGGGATGTACATTCCTTGTAATAGGAATAAAAGTGACACAATTTTTTTTTTTTTTTTTTTTAAAAGAACAGTGTAAAAATAAAAAGGTAAAATAAATAAATAAAATTTTTTTTTTTTAAACGCGCCCCGTCCTGCTGACCCCGCATACGTGAGTAGCACCCGCATATGAAAACGGTGTTCAAACCACACATGTGAGATATTGCCGCGATCGATAGAGTGAGAGCAATAATGTTACCTCCTCTGTAACTCAAAATATGCAACCTGTAGAATTTTTTAAAACGTCGCCTATGGAGATTTTTTAAGGGTAAAAGTTTGTCGCCATTCCACGAGCGGGCACAATTTTGAAGGGTGACATGTTAGGTATTAATTTAATCGGCGTAACATTATCTTTCACAATATAAAAAAAAAAAAAATTGGGCTAACTTTACTGTTGTCTTATTTTTAAAAAAAAATTCATTTTTTCCCAAAAAAGTGCACTTGTAAGACTGCTGCGCAAATACGGTGTGACAGAAAGGATTGCAACGACCAACATTTTATTCTCTAGGGTGTTAGAAAAAAAATTATAATGTTTAGGGGTTCTAAGTAATTTTCTACCAAAAAGAACTGTTTTTAACTTGTAAACAACAAATCTCAGAAAGAGGCTTGGTCCTTAAGTGGTTAAACAGCGCTAAAGCCCCGCTAAAACGAGCAGCACTTTAGCGCTGACGCAGCCGTGGCCCCAGTGTGAAAGGGGTCTAATATGGAGTCATGTCAGGGCTTACTGAGTTTCAAAGAGGGACAATTGTTAGTGCCCATTTAGCAGGTGCCTCTGTGACTGAAGTTTCCAATTTGTTTGTGGTGTCGCGAGGTACAGTATCAAAGGTTATGGCGGCATTTACAGTTTCTGGGAAAACGTTTTCTGATATGCATAAGAATGGTCGACATGCTCAACTGACCAAAAGAGACAAAAGGACATTGCGCTATTGAACTTCATTTTTCTCGGCTCATCGTACGTGTTGTACGTCACCGCATTCTTAACGTTCAGAATTTCCGACAACATTTGTGTGACTGCGTGTATGCAACACAAGGATTTTGTTGTTGGAATGTCCGATTGTGTGTACGTGGCATAAGAATGGGGGTGGCAGTTGGTTTAGAGTTAGCTAGGTTTTGTCTTTATTTCCACTTTAATTACCTGTTACAAAGACATAACAAAATGTGAAAAGAAATCACCCAAAGTGAGGAAAAATCCCACCTCTGACAGCTGTCCCACAAATTTTGTCTCCTTATCCAGGTGTTAAGCCTCTGTGAACAGAGTCTATTGGAAGAAAAAAATTGAGACCCCTTTCACACTGGGGCGCTTTGCAGGCGCTACAGCGCTAAAAATAGCGCCTGCAAAGCACCCTGAAAGACCCGCTCCTGTCTCTCCAATGTAAAAGCCCCGAGGGCTTTAACATTGGAGCAGTGCGCAGGCAGGGCGCTAAAAAAAAGTCCTGCTAGCAGCATCTTTGGAGCGGTGAAGGAGCGGTGTGTATACTGCTCCTCCACCGCTCCTGCCCATTGAAATCAAAGGGCAGCGCGGCTATACCGTCAGCAAAGCGCTGCTATACCGCCAGCAAAGCGCGTGTGGGCTGGAGTTTTACTCAAAGATGTAAACTCGAACAATAACTATATTTGGGGCTAGGTACACACTTTGTGCGTTTCGGGGATTTGCGATTTCTTGACACACACAGAAAGAAGAAGATGTGCAGCAGTTCCGATAAAGTGGTTGTAATCCCTTCCCCTAATGAAGGTATTAACCTCAGGAAATACACAGAGATGAACCAAATCCTCCTACATAAGCTGTACCTGTTTATCTATAGCCGTTTTCCCCTACATCCATTTAAAGTGCAGAATTTACAAGGGATCTGTCAGCTCTGAAAAGAAGGGGGCAGAGAGCTAAAATTACATCAGTAAGGAAAGGGAACTAAACGTAAATATACGCATCCGCAGCATGCCAGAGGCCACTGCACCCAGAGATATCATCCCCTCCCTGGTCGGAGCGTTCAGGGAAATACTGGGGCTCCCAGACACTGCCCCAGAAATTGATTGGGCACAGCTCTGAAGCCGCCTTCACAAGACCCTGAGACCCGACAGGACATTATCTGTAAGCTCCAAAAGTACACTCTGAAAAATTGCATTATGCAAAAAATGCAAAACAAACGTTATTTTGATTTTGACGGGGCAAAGATTTTTTTTTTACCAAGACCTTTCAAGGCGCACCCTTATGCAACACAGAGTTCTATGTCCATTGCTAACGGCCATTCAAGATGCAGGCCTTACCTACCGCTGTGGTTTCCCCTTTAGCTTGCAAGTGATGAAAGGGGTGACAAGTTACACTATGCAGTAAGGATGACCTACCACACTTCCTAGCTGCTCTGAAGATGTGGACTTCCCGGACTGGAGGGTGCGACCTGGATTTCCCTGCCTTCTCCCTCCCCCAGCCATGGCAAACTGCAAGAGGCAAAGACAGCTCTAGGGGCAAAAGGCGCCATACCACCAGCACCTCTCTCGGCCCTTCTACCACCAGAGACTGATGGAACTTTGTCTTGTGGCTCTGGTCCACTCCAGTGCCTTTCCTCGCTGGACCCAGCCACTCCTAGCCTCCATGGACCAGGCAGGGAAACCACGGTCCCATACGCACAATTTCATTCCCGCATGTCAGTCCCGATTTCGGCCGTGATCTCAGAGACATCTGTGCAGGTTTCTGCACAGATGTCAATGTAAATCGCATCCTGAAATCGCAAAAAGTAGCACAGAAACAAATTTTTTTAATCGGTGCAGCTCCGCAGATGCGTCGTCGCACCGGTTAGGACAGTGCCCTTGACAGCAATTGCCGCCGATTTGACATGCTAATTGACATGTCAAATAGCATGTCAAAACGCTGCAGTGTTAACCAGGGCTTAGACAGATTTGTGAAAAATATTTGAGAGAAATAGGCCTTTTGTGTACATAGAAAAAGCCGTAGATCTTTGCGTTCAGCTCATGATAAATAGGAGCAAACAGAAAAAGCGTTGCGTTTATAATTTTTCCTTTTTTTTTTTTTTTTTTTCTGTCCTACAGTGCAGTACAGCATCATCATATGACTGGTGTGGCGGTGATCCGGTGTTCTGACAAAATGAGCAACCTGGCAGAATGAACAACCCGCGTGACTTCCTGTGATGTGGAATCAGCTGGAGCTCCAAACCGCGCACACTGCGCAGGTGCAACCCGTCATACATCCCTTCACTGGCTGACGGAGGAATTTGCCTGACAAAATGCTCGACTGACAACTGCGCATCCGCACCGCCATCTTGCTCCACCTTACACTCGACCTCAGCACACCTACAGTAAGCAGGTAGGGCAGCGGACATGTTGCTACACCAAACGCCGTTTTGAATTAGCAAAAATTTCAACAATTGAGTGAGCTTATCTACATAAATATATATTTATGTAGATAAGCTCACTAGAATTCTGAAATTTGTTTGCTAATTCAAAACGGGCTTTGGTGTAGCAGCATGTCCGCTGCCCCGCCTGCTTACTGTAGGTGTGTTCACATTGAGTGTAAGGTGGAGCAAGATGGCCGTAAGAACGTATATTTCATAAGTCTTAGTTGATTTTCGCCGTGCGCATGTGCAGTAGTTGGTCAAGCATTTTGTCAGGCACATTCCTCGTCAGCCAGTGAAGGAATGTATGACGGGTTGCACACCTGCGCGGGGTTTGGAGCTCCAGCTGATTCCACGTCACAGAAAGTGACGAGGGTTGCGCATTCTGCCAGGTTGGTCCTTTTGTCACAACACCGGCACAATGACTGATGGCAGTATGTTAAAAATACATATTTTTTTTAATACATTTTTTTTCCATTCTTTAACAATTTTTTTTTTTTTTTTTTTTTTTACATACTTTCACCATAGTAACACTGTACTACTATGTACATTGTAACAGAAAAGTTTTTAACTGTCATGAATGGGTGAACCATTCTTGACAGCTGTGATCACTTGGCTACAGCTAATCAGGGGGCTGTGATTGGCCCAGGTACCATGTGATAGCTGTGGGCCAATCACAGCATAGGCAACACAGCTGTTATGAATGAATTCATTCATAACAGCTTTGTTGACATTGTGATCATGTGGGTATAAATAAAGTGACAAGTGATGGCGCCAAAAATGTATAAATATTAAATAAACATGAGTGCAGTTGCCTTTTTTTAAATGGAATAAACCCCTTGGTACATGTACTGTAGTGGGTGGGCAAGTGGTTAAATAGCATATCTCTTTGTTTCTAATAGGAGTTTCTGTAAATTTCAGGTTGTCTGTAAAAATGCACTATCAGTAAATTTTTATGCTTTGTCAGTATAAAAATGTTGTGTTTGGGGGTGGTGGTAACTTGGTTGCAGTGTAGAAAAATGCAGCATGTCTTCCAGACTGGATGGCACTGCATTATCACCACTCAACGTACTGTTGAGGTGGAAGAACCAGCAGTGCGATGTGCATCTCCGCACTGCTCTCTGCCAGAGCTGACACTGCACTATCCTGCATGGTACCGTGTTTTAGGCAGACCAAAAATGGTGCGATTCTCATTCCTGCAACCACGGATTGTCCCAGTGTTGATGAGGAAATATCCTCCACAAAGCTATTGTGTTCTCCCAGCAGGGGGGGGGGGGGGGTTGCCAGGAGCCGTCCCTGCCGGGAGAACACAGTGATTATTGTTAGAGGCTATAGCCATGTAATCTGACATGCCGGTTGTGTAGCCAAGTCGATCGATGGATTGACCTGGATACAATTAGCCTGCCCATAGATAGTTCGACTCTCAGCCAGTCCCTGCTGAGTTTGGAACCCTCAGGCTGGGTTCACACTGGTGCAATGCGGGGACCACAGCGTTTCCTGTGCAAGTTCCTCGGAACGCATCTGAATCGCAGGCAGTTCACACTTTTCTCGGTGAACCACAGCGGGTGTCAATATAAAATCAATGACAGTTCGCAGAACGTAGTGCGAACTGGGGAATTGGATCGCATGGGTTTGAACACCCATGCGATCCAATTCCAGTGCGGCGAGAGAAATAAAAGGGTCCTCCACCATATTGATGCAAATGCAATGCAATTTCAGCCATACAAACTGTATGGATGAATTTGCACTGCACAGACGTTGCATGCGATGTGCACAGACGTGCGGTGCGACTCACATGCGATGTCTGACATGACATCAGTGTGAATCCAGCCTGAATGGCCAGGTTTACTGTGCAGGCTACTGGTAATGTAGGTAAAACAATGTTACAGTCAGCTTCTGGATACTTCTTTTATTGCTTTCCACTGAAAACCACCACCACAGAAAAGTCATGTCCCCCCAAATATTACCCAGGCACCGCCATCATAAATAATATGAAAGTCACAGGAAAATGACTGCTGCTACTGAAAGGGTTAACACGCTGCACAAGTCCATTGTCAGCCCGAACGGCCAATAACAGAGAGGAAACTACTACAGGAACCTCATTACCGTTCACTCTGTGCTGCTGCTGTTCCGTCAGATTTGGCGACCCGTCAGAATTGGTAACGGAAGTGACGTTTCTTCGCCGTCATTTTACTACACCCCGCACTCCTCCATAGTAACGATACACCGAGAAGGGGGCAAGCGGACATCTTGTTACACCCATCGGAGTTTTGCATTTTTCACTTATTTTTAACAGTAAAGTGAGTTTATACAGTGAAATACAGTACATAGAACTCCGTCTGACTGGTTAGATGTTGAATTTTAAAAGCAACGAACTTCTGTCAGATTAGCAAACCTATGAGATGAGCAGGCTTGCCGCTGCTTTTAAAATTCGACATCTAACCAGTCAGACGGAGTTCTAAGTACTGTATTTCACTATATAAACTCACTTTACTGTTAAAAATAAGTGTAAAATGCAAAACTCCGGTGGGTGCAACAAGATGTCCGCTTCCCCCTTCTCAGTGTATCCTTACTATGGAGGAGTGCATGGTGTAGCAAGATGGCGGCACCGGAACGTCACTTCCGTTATACATTCCGACGGGGTGCCGAATCTGACGAAACACCGCCTATGGCAAGGACAGTGTGTCAGGACGGATGAAGGAAGCGCTAGAGCTCAGTGAAGTGCAGTCTACTGGAGGCAGTTCTTCCCACCCGCTGTGTGCACGTGACAACCCGGTCACATAGCGCATGCGTCACCGCTTTTCTCGTGAAGGCTGGAACACGTGATTAAGAATTCTGGAAGTTGTAGTTTGGATTATGAGGGATGAGGAATCGCAGAGTTGTGAGAAGGGAGCTAGGCTTTTTTACGATTCTTCTGGATCTTTTATTTACTGTTGCAGAAGCAGAGCGTGAAATGAAATCCCCAAACAGTGACTTGCACTCCAATTCTGGCACTGGCATTTTTCAAACGCAATTTTTTTGGGCAAAAAACACTCATGAATTAAAAAAAACATGATATTTACCCCAATTTTTTTATAACGTGAAAGATGATGTTACACCGAGTAACATATCACGCTTAAGAACTTTGGTACCTAAAAATCTTCATGGGCAACGTTTTAATTTTTTTTTACAGGTTACCAGTTTAGAGTTATAGAGGTGGTCTTGTGCTAGAATTATTGCTCTCACTCTAATGATCGCAGTGATATCTCACATGTGTGGTTTGAATGCTATTTACATATGCAGGCTACATATGCATTCCCTTCTGCGTGTGAGCACGAGGGGTGACGGGGGCGCTTTAACTTTTTTTTATTTTTTTATTGTTGATGTAGCACCCTGGGGTTTAGTCAGGGAGCTCCTCACAAATGTACTTGCCAGGAGTAGTTATGTTGGTCGATTGATAGAGATCTATTGATTTTTCTGTTTGGCCTTGCTGCACATTTCTCTTCTACCACTAGGTGGCCGGGTACTTGGTGGTAGGGATGAGCCGAACACCCCCCTGTTCGGTTCGCACCAGAACCTGCGAACAGACGTAAATTTTAGAACCCTATTAAAGTCTATGGGACTCGAACGTTCAAAATCAAAAGCTAATTTTAAAGGCTAATATGCAAGTTATTGTCATAAAAAGTGTTTGGAGACCTGGGTCCTGCCCCAGGGGACATGTATCAATGCAAAATTTTTTTTTTAAAACGTCTGTTTTTTCAGGAGCAGTGATTTTAATAGTGCTTAAAGTGAAACAATAAAGGTGTAATATTCCTTTAAATTTCATACCTGGGGGGTGTGTATAGTATGCATGTAAAAGGGGGCATGTTTCCCGTGCTTAGAACTGTCCCTGCACAAAGTGTCATTTTTGCAGGAAAAAAAGCTATTTAAAATCACTCGCGGCTATAATGAATTGCTGGCTCCCGTAATACAGAGAACAGTCATTCATTGAAAGTCATTGATAAAAATAAAAAAAAATTAAAAAAAATAAAGCGTGGGGGTTCCCCCAAATTCAATTAACATGCCCTTTAGGTCTGCTATGGATATTAAGGGGAACCCTGCGTCATATAAAAAAAATGACGTGGGGTTCCCCCTAAATATCCATATCTTCAGGTCTGGGATGGATTTTAAGGGGAACCCCGCACCAAAAAAAATGGCGTGGGGTCGCCCTCAAAATCCATACCAGACCCTTATCCGAGCATACAACCTGGCAGGCCGCAGGAAAAGAGGGGGGACGAGAGCGCCCCCCCTCCCTCCTGAACCGTACCAGGCCACATGCCCTCAACATTGGGAGGGTGCTTTGGGGGTCTGTGACCCCTCAAAGCACCATGTCCCCATGTTGATGGGGATAAGGGCCTCGTCCCCACAACCCTGGCCTTTGGTTGTGGGGGTCTGCGGGCGGGGGGCTTATCGGAATCTGGAAGCCCCCTTTAACAAGGGGACCCCCAGATCCCGGCCTCCCCCCCTGTGTGAAATGGTAAGGGGGTACAAAAGTACCCCTACCATTTCACCAAAAAAGTGACAAAAATGTTAAAAATGACAGGAGACAGTCTTTGACAATTCCTTTATTAAATTCTTCTTTCACCTTCTTTCTTCTGGTCTTCTTCCTTTCTTCATCCTTCGGCTTCTTCATCTTCTTCTTCCATCTTCTTCTTCCTCCAATCCGCTTCTTCTTGCTCTGGTCTTCTCGTCCGGCATCTTCTTCCATGATGTCGGCGTCTCTTGTTCTGTGTCGGGGCGCTCTGACACTCTGACGCATGGGGACATCATAGGACTTCCCTATCGCTTCCCTATCGCTTCCCTATGGCTTCCCTACGGCCCCCGCCCCCCTCTGACGCCATGGGGAAAGCCATAGGGAAGTCCCCATCAAGTCCCCGTGCGTCAGAGGTGTGTATAGGAGGCCCCGCCCTCCTGTGTATAGGAGGCCCCGCCCTCCGTTATAAAAGACGGAGCGAAGCCTCACACAGCGGGAACCTGCCATTGCGCGGAGCGGCCCGTCACAGAACAAGAGACGCCGACGCCGTGGAAGAAGATGCCGGACGAGAAGACCAGAGCAAGAAGAAGCGGATCGGAGGAAGAAGAAGATGGAAGAAGAAGATGAAGAAACCGAAGGATGAAGAAAGGAAGAAGACCAGAAGAAAGAAGATGAAAGAAGAATTTAACCACTTCGCATCCGGCCGTAGCCGAATGACGGCCACAGCGCGGATGCCAAATCCCGGGAGGCCGTCATATGACGGCCTCCCCTTTCCTCGTTCCCTGTGCGCGCTCACGAGCGCGCAGCAGGGAAATTCTGTGTTGGCCGTGTCCCTCGGACACGGCCAATCACAGATCGCTGTAAACGGCCAATAACAGCGGCCGTTTACAGCGCGATCGCCCTGGCCAATGAGAGATGATCTCATATGTAAACATATGAGATCATCTCTCAGCGCCGCTCCTCCTCCTCACACAGAGACAGCGTGTGAGGAGGGGGAGATGAACGGCTGCAGCGCCGTAAGTGTTTTAAAAAAAAAATAAAAAAATAAAATGCCATCTGTGCCCACTGCCACCACTGCAATCTGTCCCCAATGTCATCTGTGCCCAATGACATCCCCAGTGCCATCTGCCAGTGCCATCCCCAATCCCCAGTGCCATCTGCCAGTGCCATCGCCAGTGCCATCTGCCAGTGCCATCTGCCAGTGCCATCCCCAGTGCCATCCCCAGTGCCATCTGCCAGTGCCATCCCCAGTGCCATCCGCCAGTGCCATCTGCCAGTGCCATCCCCAGTGCCATCCCCAGTGCCATCTGCCAGTGCCATCTGTAGTCAGTGCCATCTGTAGTCAGTGCCATCTGTCATCAGTGCCACATATTAGTGCCATCTGTCATCAGTGCCACCTGTCAGTGTCACGTGCCATCTGTTATCAGTGTCACCTGTCATCAATGCCACGTATCAGTGCCATCTGTCATCAGTGTCATGTGTCATCAGTGCCACGTCTTAGTGCCGTCTGTCATCAGTGCCACGTATTAGTGCCATCTCGCATCAGTGCCACATATTAGTGCCACGTGATATCAGTGCCATGTATGAGTGCCATCTCTCAGTGCCATCTGTCATCAGTGTCACGTGTCATCAGTGCCCTGTATTAGTACCATCTGTCATCAGTGCCACGTCAGTGTCACGTGTCATCAGTGCCACGTCAGTGTCATCAGTGCCACGTCAGTGTCACGTGTCATTGTCCTGGTGCTCCAGGGCCTTCAAAAGTGTAATAGGTAGTCAACAATTTAGATGTGTAATTTATGCTCCTAGAACACGTGAAGGCGCTCCCTGCATGTTGGGCCTCTCTATGTGGCCAGGCTGTGGAAAAGTCCCACATATGTGGTATCGTAATAATCAGGAGGAGTAGCAGAATTTATTTTTGGGTGTCATTTGTGGTAAACACATGCCATGTGAGAGAAATAACCTAGTACAATGACAATATTGTAGATAAAAAATAAAAAAATAATTCATTTTGCAAAGAATTGTGGGAAAAAATGACAACATCAAAAAGCTCACCATGCCTCTTACTAAATACCTTGGAATGTCTACTTTCAAAAAAGGGGTCATTTGGGGGGTATTTGTACTTTCCTGGCTTGTTCGGGTCACAAGAAATGAGATCGGCCACCAGTACATCAGGTGTGATCAATTTTGTATAATTCGCACCACAGATTGTAGAGTCTGTAACTTTCACAAAGACCAAATAATTTCCACTAATTTGGGTTATTTTTACCAGAGATATGTGGCAGTATAAATTGTGGCCAAAATTTATGAAGAAAAATTAATAATTTCCTAAATTGTATCACAGAAACAAAGAAAAATGCGTTTTTTTTCAAAATTTTCGTGTCCTTTTTCAATTATAGCGCAAAAAATAAAAAACCCAGAGGTGATCAAATACCACCAAAAGAAAGCTCTATTTGTGGGAAAAAAAGGACAAAAAATTCATTTGGGTACAGTGTTGCATGACTGAGTAATTGTCAGTCAAAGCGTGAGAGCACCGAAAGCTGAAAATTGGTCTGGATGGGAGGGGGGTGTTGGTGCCTGGTAGGCAAGTGGTTAATAAAGGAATTGTCAAAGACTGTCTCCTGTAATTTTTAAAATTTTTATTACTTTTTTGGTGAAATGGTAGGGGTACCCCTTACCATTTCACACAGGGGGGGAGGCTGGGATCTGGGGGTCCCCTTGTTAAAGGGGGCTTCCAGATTCCGATAAGCCCCCCGCCCGCAGACCCCCACAACCAACGGCCAGGGTTGTGGTGACGAGGCCCTTGTCCCCATCAACATGGGGACATGGTGCTTTGAGGGGTCACAGACCCCCAAAGCACCCTCCCAATGTTGAGGGCATGTGGCCTGGTAAGGTTCAGGAGGGAGGGGGGGCGCTCTCGTCCTCCCCTCTTTTCCTGCAGCCTGCCAGGTTGCATGCTCGGATAAGGGTCTGGTATGGATTTTGAGGGGGACCCCACGCCATTTTTTTTTTTTTGGTGCGGGGTTCCCCTTAAAATCCATCCCAGACCTGAAGGGTCTGGTATGGATATTTAGGGGGAACCCCACGTCATTTTTTTTTTTTTAATTTGACGCAGGATTCTCCTTAAAGCGGTTCTGCACACATTTCATTTAGTAAATCTCTTTGCCTTCCAAATCAGGCAAAGAGTACTAAATGAAATGTGTTTTTTTTTTTCACTTACCTTGTAATCAATGACTTCCGGTCCTCTGTCTCTCCTCTGGTGGGCGGGGTCTGTGCGGGGATCCTCGTCACGACGCACTGTCTCCTGGGATCTGGTGTCATTGATCCCAGGAGTCTGTGCGGGCATCTTCCGAAATCTCGCGAGATTTCGGCCACATCTTCCGAAATCTCGCGAGATTTCGGCCACATCTTCCGAAATCTCGCGAGATTTCGGACACATCTTCGCGTCGGGAACGTGAGCTGCACTTTGCCGTTACTGCGCATGCGCGAGCTCGGCGCAGTAACGTCGGTGCATGCTGGGCCATCTAAAGTGCCTGTGGGGTTTCACATGCCCACAGGCAAGATGGCCCCCAGCAGAAAAGCAGCAAATAAAGAACTTTATCGGAGGAAAACCGGCTGCGATCGCGATGGAAGATGGAACAGGTGAGTCCCCCAATTTAGTTATTAATACTTAGCATATTCCCCAAAAAAAAAAAAAAAAAAAAAAACCCAGTGCAGAACCGCTTTAATATCCATAGCAGACCTGAAGGGCCTGGTAATTGAATTTGGGGGAACCCCCACGCTTTTTTTTTATTTTTTTCTCAATGACTTTCAATGAATGACTGTTCTCTGTATTACGGGAGCCGGCAATTCATTATAGTGATTTTAAATAGCTTTTTTCCTGCAAAAATTACACTTTGTGCAGGGACAGTTCTAAGCACGGGAAACATGCACCCCTTTACATGCATACTATACACACCCCCCAGGTACGAAATTTAAAGGAATATTACACTTTTATTGTTTCACTTTAAGCATTATTAAAATCACTGCTCCTGAAAAAAATGCCTTTTTTAAAACTTTTTTTTGCATTGATACATGTCCCCTGGGGCAGAACCCAGGTCCCCAAACACTTTTTATGACAATAACTTGCATATAGGCTTTTAAAATGAGCACTTGAGATTTCTCCCATAGACTTTTGCAGGGTGCTCGAATTTGCCGCGAACACCCCAAATTATTCGCTGTTTGCTGAACAGGCGAACAGGCAATGTTCGAGTCGAACATGAGTTCGACTCGAACTCGAAGCTCATCCCTACTTGGTGGTACTAGATATGAGAAGGGCAACCCAAGGTCAGGTTATGAGTATATATGGTATCTCAGCCAATGGGCAGGGGTTTTCTTGAAACCCTTGGCCTGCTGGGAGAACCTATATATTCGGGTGAGGTCAGGTGATCTGTGTTCTGTGCCATCTAGACAGCGGTT